>BSBK01000183.1:0-602367 GCA_027943335.1 Chamaecyparis obtusa | reverse complement strand
GTTTTTCCCTTAGCAGAGTTTCCATGTTAAATCATTGTGTTATGTGTTATTTGTGATGATTATTTTTCTATCATACTTTACATATTTCATATTTGATTTGGTCGGTAATCACAGTTAGATATTTACTGGTAATCGATAAAGTGAATAGACAAATTGATATTTTATGTTACTGATATGCATAATTTGTTGGAATTGTTTTATAAGGTACATCTTTGTATTTGGGATTGTAGGATAACCGATCTAACTAATTCACCCCCCCCCGCCCCTCTCAATTATTCTAACAATTGGTATCAGAGCATATTGGTTGCTTGGAAAAAAATTTAAGGACTTGAGCATAAAGATTACAAGATGTATAAGAGGGAAGTGTCAAAGCTGAACAAGGACAACTTTACTACATGGCAAAGTCAGATGAGACTTCACATATCTAGAATTAGAGAATCTTCTATACATTTACTTGACAATGGATACATACAACCAACAGTTGGTCCTTTGACTCTTGATCAGTTGAGAGATTGACATGAACACAATATTACTATGATAGAGATTGTTGCTGCTCTATTTGATGCTGAATTTGAGGATGTCAAGGATTGCACTACTGCAAAGGAAATGTGAGATAAACTTGCTCTAGTTTATGGTGGTGATGCAAATGTGATGAGAGCCAGAGCTGAAATCTTGAGAGGCAAATTTGATGACATGAAAATGAAGGAAGGAGTGAATATTACACAATACACAAACCAGATCAAAGAGGTAGTCATTGCTATCCAAGGAGCTAGTGGTATCATTTCTGAAGATACAGTGGTAAGTAAGATACTGAGAACCTTGTTGCCTGTCTATGCAATCAGATTATCTACTATTCATGAAATGAGATCTGCACCTAATAGAAATCTTACTCTTGATAATTTGATTGGAAAGCTAACAACTTTTGAGCTAAACAATTTTGATAATAGTGTTGTACCGAGTGTTGAGTCTTCTTTTATGTCTTCTTTGAAGATTGGTAAATCTAGCAGTAAGCATAATACAAGAAATGAAAGTGATAGTAATATTGATGATGATCTTGATGAGCTTGAAGCACTTATGGCCTGGAGACTACATAGAGGTAAAGGTGGATTTAAGGGAAAGTTACCTTTAGCTTGTTTTAATTGTAAAGAAGTTGGCCATATTGTTGCTAGATGTCCCAATAGGAAAGAGGAAGATAAAGATAGAGACCAGTCTGGTGATGGAAGCTATGGCAGAAGGAACAACAAAGGTTACTAACACTACAAAAGAGACAATTGAGATCACAAAGATAAGGGAAAAAAGGCATGGTATCTTGTTGGAGAAGATGACACAGACACCGACACTGATGATGATATTGAGGTAGTGTTTGTTGCAATGAAAGATGATTCTGAAGAGGAGGAAAGGTATGTAGAAACAACACTCATTTCTAAAGTTAGTAAAAATGATACTTGGATCATTGATAGTGGTTTTACACATCACATGACTGGTGATGAAGATAAGTTTGATCATCTTGAGCATTATAATAAAGGATCAGTGAAAATGGGAAATGACACATCTTGCCTAGTTAAAGGAAAAGGATCTATTCTGTTGAATGATAAAATTAGATGTGATAATGCATACTGGGTAAAAGGACTGAATTACAATTTGTTGAGTATAGCACAACTTAATAACTCAGGACACCGAGTGGCATTTGAAAGCAAGAAGGTAAAAATCTATGATGAAAATGGAAAGCTTGTCGGAACAGGAGGACAATCAAAAGGTAATTTATTTTATCTTGACAATGCTGAGACTTCTTGTTTACTAGTGAAAAATGAAGATGCATGGTTATGGCATAAGAGGTTATGTCATGAAAATTTTCAAAACATGATTAAGATCAATAAAAAGAGAAAAGTTAGAGGATTGCCTAGTCTAACCAAACCTGATCATGTTATGTGCCATCAATGTCAAAAAGGAAAGATGTCAAAATCTAGTTTTAAAAGTAAGGACTACTTATCTAAAGTAATTTTGGAGTTGGTTCACACCGACGTATGTGGTCCAATGAGAACTCAAAGCTACTATGGTGATAGATACTTTATTTTGTTTATTGATGACTATACTAGATTGATGACAGTTATGTTCTTGAAAGAAAAATATGAGGCATTCAAACTATTTAAGTGGTATAAAGCTAAAGTAGAAAAAGAAACCGGAAAAGAATTGAAATTCCTAAGGTCTAATAGAGGAGGTGAGTTTATTTCTGATGAATTCACTAACTTCTATAATGAGCATGGTATAAAAAGGTAGGTTTCTGCACCTAGAACACCATAGCATAATGGAATTACTAAAAGGAGAAACTGGTCTATTGTTGATTGTACTAGAACATTGATGATTGAGAAAAATGTTGCACAAATGTACTAGAGAGAAGAAATTAGCACAGTAATATATGTCCTGAACTAAGTTCAACTAAAGAAAGACACAAACAAGACACCTTACGAGTTATGGTTTGGATACATGCCGATTGTAAGTTATTTCAGAATTTTTGGTAGAAAGTGTTATATTATGAAAGATAATATGAATGGAAAATTTGACTCTAATGGTGATGATTCATAGGATATTCTACTAAGAGTAAAGCTTATAAAAGTCTGAACAAAGTTACTAATAAGATGATAGAAAATGCTAATGTAAAAGTTGATGAGTTTTCTGATAAGAATGATGTAGAAAGCATGAAGGAACTAGAAGACTATGGTAGGTTCACTTATGTTGAGGATCCAGACTATCTATCGAAGCTATAGGCTGATTCTACTGAGCATCAGGAAAATGCTACCGAGAATCAGCAAATGGAAACCGAGAATCAGGAAGAAGCTACCAAGCAAGAAATTGAACCTGAATAGAATGATGAGCAGAGAAGAGATCAAGTGCTAGCAAGATTTGTTAGAAGACACCATCCTAAGAACCAAATCATTGGAGATAAGAAAGTTGGCATGCTGACCCGAAGTAAGTTAAGATGAAACACATGCTTAGTTTGTGAGTTTGAACTGAAGAATGTTATGGATGCACTTGAAAATGAGGAATGAATAAATGCTATGAATGAGGAGATTGAACAAATTGAAAATAATAAGACATGGACTTTAGTGCCTAGACTGAAAGATAAAAATGTTATTGGTACTAAGTGGATTTTTAGGAATAAGTTGAATGAGAATGGAGAGGTCACTAGGAATAAGGCAAGACTTGTCTGCAAGGGATATGCACAAGAAGAAGGTCTTAATTATGGTGAATCTTTTCACTAGTTGCTAGACTGGAAGGAGTTTGCATATTACTTGCCTATGCTGCACATAAGGAATTTAAGGTATATCAAATGGATGTGAAATCAACTTTTCTGAATGGAATTCTTGAGGAGGAGGTCTACATAGAACAACCAGAAGGGTTTGTTGATTCGAATCAAAAAGACATGGTATGTAGACTGCACAAAGCTTTATATGGACTAAAGCAAGCACTGAGGCATGGTATGAAAGATTACATGCTTATCTTATCAGTATTGGCTTTGTAAGAACTAGTGAAAATAGTAATATGTACATGAAAGGATATTCTGATGATAACATTTTGATTGCTGCAATATTTGTTGATGATATAATCTTTGGTGGACAAGATCAAATTTGCAAATCTTTTGCTGATGAAATGAGAAAGGAATTTGAGATGTCAATGTTTGGAGAGATTAAATTCTTTCTAGGTTTGTAGATTATACAACAAAAAGATGGGATTTTCATCACTCAATCAAAATGCATTAAAGAAGTATAGAAAAATTTTGGCATGGAAGATGCTAAACTTGTGGGAACACCAATGATAACTGGCTGCAAATTAACAAAGGATGATGAATCTACCAAGGTAAATCAGTCTCTGTACCGATCTATGATTGGTAAACTAGTGTATGTTGTACACAATAGGCCTGATATTGCACATGCAGTGGGGATTGTGGTAAGATTTTTTGCCAATCCTAAAGATTCACATATTGTTGCAGTAAAGAGAATTTTGAGATACCTAAACAAAATAGAGGACTATGGATTATGGTACACATTGGAAGGAAAATTTGAACTTAGAGTTTACACCGTGCAGATTGGGCTGGAAACATAGATGACTGGAAGAGCACAACTGATGGAGCATTCTTTTTAGGGGAAAGGCTTGTGATAGCTTGGATTAGCAAGAAACAAGCATGCATTTCTCAGTTCACTACTGAAGCAGAGTATGTTGCTACTGCTGCAAATTGTTTAAATATAGCTTGGATCAGACAAGTGTTGGAAGGAATGAATGAGGTAATCACTGACCTGGTGATTATATATTGTGACAACACCAGTGCTATAAATATTTCTAAGAATCTTGTGATGCATTTGAAGACAAAGCATATATCTATTAAGTATCACTACTTAAGGGAACAAGTTCAAGAGAAGTAAGTGAAACTATAATTTGTAACATCTAAGGAACAACTTGCTGACATCTTTACTAAACCATTACCAAAGGACACATTTGAATATTTGAGAACTAGACTTGGGGTCTGTCCCCTGTCTACTAATCACTGAGGTGATTTGTAGGTTGCATCAACCTACACCTATCATAAGATCATTCATGTTGATGTACATAGCTCACACTTTGGATTTTTTCTATGATTTTGAAAGATTGTAGAAGTTGGAACAAAAATTTGTCTATCTATACACTAAAGGTACATGATATGAACCAAACAACAGATAATACTTGGCTGCTAAAGAGCTGTTTGTATATTTTCTTTGGCATTGTTGTCAAAGGGAGAGAGAATGAATATGGAAAATCAGTTACTAAGAACACAAACAAAGAGATTGTAGAAAGGGAGAGACTTGAATATTTGTTGCTGAGAACAAAGGGAATCTGAGAACTAAAAAGATCAAATCCGCAGGGAGAGTCTACACTTGTAATGTTGTTATGTTTTGTAGTGATTAAACATATTAAATTTGAGCTTACCAAGCTACAAAATTTTCTTACATAGTTGTAGAATACATGTTTGGTATGTGTATGGCATATTTTCATATTGCTTGTGTTTCCATCAATGCCAAAGGGAGAGATTGATGAACTACAACTGATTGAATATCTAGATGAACTGAAGAAATAATGATTAGAGATCACCGAGTACTGAATTGATATGTAAGATGATTAAATTAGTCAATATGTTGTCATTGATGTCAACTAGTCTTGACAATACTTATCATGTTAATTACAAACATCTGAACATCTGTTGAAGGAATAAAAGATGAAGAACTAAGATATCTACATGAGAAAAAGATGGATATGACGGATAAGGATAAGGTAAATATTGGATAACTTATTGATGAGTCTATGACTTTATATTGTTGACTTGAGCATGTTAAATTAATCTCTTATGAAGAAGAGATCTGAAATTGAACATGTCAATATGGTCAGTAATTGAAGATTTCTATATACACCAAGCCAATGCAGTGTATACCGACTAACAGTATTAACTGAGCTAGTTTAACTAGTTATCACTGATGCATTTCTATATTAACCAAGTATGGATGAAAACATTAAATGCAAAGAGCAATTGACTGAATTTGATGAGCTAGAAATTGTTATGATTTAGAGGTTAAGGATGAAGTTTTTTATGAGATCCACGGCTAACAAAATTCGGAGAAGATCTAAAGGATGAGATTGAAAAGTGTTAATGACACATCTACCAAGGAAGGTCTAAGAGGCAAAATGGACGAAGGAGATTAAGCGGAAAAATCTAATGGCTGATATGAAAATGGTTTACTTGTCTATATAAGAGATATGAGTTTCATTATTGAAACATGCCAGAAGAAGAAGACTATATGGATTTCACGTGAAGACTTTATTCATGCATGCTTGATCAGACTAGTTATTGAAAGAACCGAGCTGCAGAGTTAACTGAGCGTCAGAGAACCATTTACAAAGTGAAAGTAAGTTGAAGAATATTGAGGAAGTGAGTTTGATTAATGATCAAAGGATTTGTATGGGCTTAGCATAGATCTGAATATTTGCAATTGAGTTGTATTTGAATCAGATCATTACTATATCAGTTTAACCATTGATTCATAAAATCTCTTAACTAAGTGGACTTAACAGTCTTATATTTTGCCCTATGTCATTCAGAAAATGTACATTGTTATCTTGTTGACCCCATAGTGAATGTTGGTCAAAATTTAACTATTAGTGATAAATCCTCTAACTAGGTCACACCTAACAGTGTGTTTGTAACCTTTAACAAGGTTGGTTCTTCATTGAGCTCACTTCAGAAGAGTGAATTATTTTGGGTTACCGGTCCTAGGTGGTTTTTCCCTTAGCAGGGTTTCAATGTTAAATCATTGTGTTATGTGTTATTTGTGATGATTATTTTTCTATCATACTTTACATATTGCATAGTTGATTTGGTCAGTAATCATAGTTAGATATTTACTAGTAGTCAGTAAAGTGAATAGACAAATTGGTATTTTATGTTACTAAGCTGCATAATTTATTGGAATTATTTTATAAGATACATCTTTGTATTTGGGACTGTAGGATAATTGATCTAACTGATTCACTCCCGTTCTCAGTTATTCTAACAAGGGATAAATGTGTAAGAGATGGGTGGCTCAAGATGAGTTAATTTGAAATTTATAATTGTGCTCACATGTGTGAGATAATTTTAAATAAGAGAAAATATTAATGGGTGCAGGAATCAATAAATTAAGCTAATTAATCAAGGATTAACTAGTGGGTAGGATTTAGAAAAAGGTGGGGGGATTTAGGCTAAGTTAGTTTAAGTAATTTAAAGGATTAATTAAACTCTAGGGAACTGAGATAGGATAAAGATTAAAAAAAAATATAAATTTATTTAATCAAGGGTAAGGGATAAATGTGATTTTAATTAAATAAAAATAAATTTATTTAATTAAGGGTAGGGAAAACATGGATAAATTTAATTAAATAAATATAAATTTATTTAATTAGGAATAAGGTAAAGATAAAATATTATTAAATAAATACTAAATATTTATTTAATTGTCTAGGATAGGATAAGGATAAATGGGTTTGCGTGTGGAAATTTTTTGGTGTCTATAGGTATGTATAGGAAAGGCCATATTTTAACTATTTCATTGGAAGATTTATTCAAAAAAGCTTCTACAAAGGTCAAATTTTCTTGACATCCTAACCCTTTGGATCGAAGAAGTGGACATATCCAATTATGTGTACCTCTCATTTTCACTTTCTCTCTCCCTCTCTTCCCCCTCTCCCTTTTCCGTGTATCCCACTGTCCCCCCTCTTTCCCTCTCTCCCTCTTTACCCCTCTCCCTTCTCTCCAAATTTTCATTTAATGACTTCCCTTACCTATATATATAACAATTAGAAAACTAAAATTTTATGATGGATTTCAATCTAAAATATGAATATGAGTCACTTAACAAGAAAAAGAAACTTATACACCTAATAAAATATAATATTTCATTTACAAAAACTTATTAGAAATTTTTTATGCTAGATTTGAAGGGAATACATTTGAAGATGTTATGGAAGTATGTAAGCATAATATTTTTTAATATTTCAAATCAATCTTCCTCTAGTGGAAATATTTTCATTAGAATTTGTTAACAATTGATTGAAATGTTTGTCATAATGTCATGGTAGAACCATTGAAGTAGCAAGGCATTCCTTGTAATATTGTGGCATGATCTCTCTCTCTCTCTCTCTCTCTCTCTCTCATATTTAAATTCTTACCAGATTTAGCTAGAAGACCTAATAAGAAAATCTTTGAGGGAAATACATATGAAGATGTTGAATTTGTAGGAAAGTTGACTATACTATTGTATATGACTAGATATAGTTTTGTCATTATGGCAACAAAGTCATATAGAGTTTTGGAGTCAGCGCATATTATCATAAGGTCAGAATATGGCTAAGTATAGAAGACTGGACAATTAGCAAAGCACCAGTAGACCAAAGCATTAGCGCACGTGTGCATGACCGAGTTGTGGTATACACCCTTGAAGTTAAGATGGTAAGTGTGTATTCATGGTAAGTCTAAGAGCGCATGATCAGATGAGATAGTATGATGAAGATACAAACAGTTGAAGAGGTACAGCCAGTGAATGCTAGAAAAGAATAGAGTATGTAGCCGACTATTACTATTTTGATTAGCGGTTATAATATTGTTTTGTAAAGGCTATGCACCTATTTTAATTAGTTTGTAGACATATAAACATCTTTGTTTGTAAACACTCTTGAGCCAATTCACTTGGAAGCATTGTATGTAATCAGTTATAGGCCGACCTAGTTAATTGTTTTGGTAGCGCATATAAATATTAGATGCGCCTTTGTAATTAAGTATGGATGTGGATATAGAGATAAGACAAGAAGAGTAGAAGTATGTGAAGAGCACTTAGAATGTATTAGATATTTGCAAGAGGTCAAAGCATTAGTGCATCAAAGGAACTGATCAGACAAGTAGTGTTACAACACTAGTTCATCTAGCAGATATAGTGTGTATCTAAGATCATAAGGTTGTAGCCTTCACCACTTGAACAGTGAGCTCTAGGATAGTGTGTCCCCACCCCTAACAGGGTTATTGTAAAAGACTCCTAACAGGGTCCGATCCTTGACAAGGTCATTGTACTAAAAGCATTGTAAAGAACAACTCATAACAGGGTTGCAGATATTCTAACAAGGATCACAAGACACTAGTGCAGTTCTTGTGGGTGTCAATTCCCACTGGGATTTTTACCTATTTGGGTTTCCCTGTAACCATATTGGTGTTATGTATTATGTTTATGTATCTTGTTTATGTTGATGTTCGTTTTAGTACTTAAGCATTCAAGTTAAGTTTCAAGAGTTAAGAAAAAGTAACTATATAGTGAACATTGATTCACCCCCCCCCCCCTCCTCTCAGTGTTCCCATTCCTAACAGAATTATGTGAGCATGATCTTTTGAAAGGTTTCAAATCAGCCTTCCTCTAGTAGACAAGAAACATATATGGAATAGATTAAGTTTTTTTTCATAATGTTACAATGGAACCATTGAAGAGGAAAGGTATTGGACTCATAATTTCATGGCATCCTACCTATATCTCTCTCCCTCTCTCCCCCCTATCTCTCAAATTCAACTATTACCAGATTTAGTTGCAAGGCCTGATAAGGAAATATTCAATGGAAATATATATGAAGATGTTGTTGAAGTATGTGAGTGTAAGATTTTGAAAGGTTTCAAATCATCCTTCCTCTATTAAACAAGAAATATATATTCATTAAAATTTATTAACACCATATTTAAATGCTTATCATAATGTCACGAAAGAACCATTGACACAAACATGTATTACTCTCTCTCACTCTTCCCCTCTCTTCCCCCTCCCCCCTCTTCCCATCCCCCTCACTCACCCTCTCCCCCTTCCCCCTCCTCCCCCCTTTCCCTCTCTCCCCCTCTCCCTCTCTCTCCCTCACTAAAAAGTATAGGGACCCAAAATATGAATAGGTTAAGTTTCCTTAACCTGTTTGCATATCTAGTCCTTAAAGATAAACCCATGGCTTCACTTCCCTTATTAAATGGGTGAAATCTCACAAATGAGCACACATTTTTAGACTAATGTGAAATGATGTTTTGGGTTAATTCTCTAGGGGCTAAAAATATGAATGAGTTAAGAAGACTTAACTTTTTTTTATTTTCTATCTCTAAAATTTATTTTGTGGGGGAAGAGAGTGGGAAGTGGAGAGGGAGAGGGAGAGAGAGAGAGAATGTGTGTGTGTGTGTGTGTGTGTATGAGAGAGAGAGAGAGAGAGAGAGAGAGAGAGAGAGAGAGAGAGAGAGAGAGAACTATGTAAAACAAGACATAATTGTAATATTAGTTACTCAACAGTCTTATTATCTCAACAATTATGTTTCTTGCAATACTCAAAACACATAGGTCTCTAAGATGACAAATTTGTATAAGGGAAATGAAATGATATAAACCCTAATTATGAAAGATATTTTAGAAACAAAGGGTTATAAAAAAGGGAGAGGGGAGAGAAGAGATAAATATTTCAACTATTTGGAGGAATGGAAAGATGATTGACTAAATTTGGACATAATTGCAACATCATCCCAATAGTCTTATCATTCTAGAAATTGAACTTCTCCTTCTAGGGTTTTTTTCAAAGCAGTATGGTGAATCCATTTGGAAATTTTGTGAGGGGGAGAGGGAGAGAACTATTTTTAATTGACTTGAGAAATTAAAAGAGAAATGAATATAATTGGACATAATTGCAACACTAGCTCAATAGTATTATCATCTCAATAATTATGTTTTTTGCAATCTTCAAAATACACCTCTATAAGATGACAAATTTATGGGGAAAATAGAATAATATAAACCCTAATTATAAAAGATTTCTCAAAAATAAAGGGTTTCAAATAAATTTAGATAAGAGAGAGGAGAGAAAGATTCCAAATTGTCTAGAGGAGGAGAAAGAGGACTGAACATAACTAGACAATTTTACTATCCAAGAAATAGAACTACTCCTTCTATGGTTTCTCTTATAGTAGTATGGTGAATCCACTATAAAATGTTATTTCTACATTTAAATAAAAAGTTATATGACATCAAACTATAGACAATTGTGTACACTTTTTAAAAATAAATTTTTTTTAGGTCAAATTAAATGCTTGTCATACATGAGGGCTTTTAAAAATAATAATTATGCCCAATACAAAATTAATAAAAAAATATTAAATAAGTTAAAAAAAATATTATCATCAATCTTGATTGTGTCACATACTATTTTTCAAAAGAATTTACAAAAATAATTTCATTTAGGTCAAATTATGCTTGTTGTATACGAGAATAGTATGATCTGGAAAAGTGACTTTTAAAATGTGGTTTTTAGTTACAACAGTTATTAAAAATTGATTTGTATCATCTCGGTATTCAAGTATATTATATTTTTGGAATGTAGACTTCGAGTACTACAATTCCTATTACTGACCTTTTTTGGGATTTAATCTTTAAGCTATTCAATTTTTTAGGACAAACAGGACAAATTTGAAAAAATATGAAAAATAGTTCCACTTTTTGGCCGAAAAGTGGACTCAACTTATTCCTAGAACCCATATGCATTTAATGAACACTTGATTATGGCTTATACCTAATTTAGCTAGAATGAATTCAACTAGATCACATGTTTGACTAAAATATATTTTTAATAAAAAATTCAAACTTCTTTATATTGGTATGTTGGCTTGAAGTGTGATACAAATTTGAACTTCACCCTTGTTTCAAACTAGGTGATGATGTTGGTAGATAGAAATAGCTAGGTATAGATGGCATGCAATATCTCCTAGAGGACAAAACTATATATGGAAACAATGATAGAGACATGTGTGTGTGTGTGTGTGTTTCTATTGTTGGAAACTGCAATTGAAACAATTGTTAAATTGTCATTGATGTCAAACCTTAACTGGTAAGATAGTTGCTATTTAAGATAGTACCATATCTATTGATTGATGAAGAGGATTAGTACCATATCTATTTGATACTTCAATGGGTACTTGATTAGTTGGCACATTGATAAGATAATGTATTGTTTATCTAAGTAAGAAGAAAGACTGAAGAGGTAGGCTTAACCGAGCAAAAGTGAAGAAATCTAGTTTAAGCCGAGTGATGTTAGTGTCGACCGAGCACTAGTATATGCCAAGTAAATTTAGTGTTGACCGAACATCATTTTATGTCAAGCGACATGAAATTATCGAGAAAAGACAGTGTTTTCTGAGGAATACAGTTTGTAGAGATGACCAAGACATGCAGTGATGACGGAGGAGAAGAAAATAGTATTGACCGATTGTCAATTTTTACATTTAGAGAAAGAATTGAGATTCCCAGCCGACATAGTTGAATTCTTGGGATATGTAAATTGTGTTGACTTTATTAATGAATTGTATGGATTATTTAATGCATGGTAAATCATTTTATTATGGATTCAAAGAGAAGTTTGGAGATGTATCTAGAAGGAAGGATGAAGAACATAATGATGGAAGGATTCAATGAATCTGACCTAAACCTAAGATATACGGAGGAGATTAAGTGGAAAAAGATGGATCTACCTAATTGAAGAGGTATAAAGCAAAACCTAATTGTGAGGTTACAGCATGGGCTGAAGTTGTTGATTTTATTGATTGATAAGTCTAAGAAAAAGGCTAAAGGTGAAATTGTGAAGGAGGTGAACAGAGTTGTGATTGCTTGAAGAAAATTCCAAGCAGATCAATGATGGAGATGAAAATGAAGGTCAGTTAGTAAATCAACATATATGTGCAAAGTGGATCTGTATTTACAAAGTGAGTTGTATGTTTTTTAGATCAAAAACTATTGTTACTTTGTAACCAATGTATTAGTCTAAATCCTTTAATCAAGGTTGACCTAAAAGTCATTGTATAAATCCTTTAATGAAGGTGGAATTCTAATGGAATGTTCTTAAATCCTTTAACCAGGTCACTTTTGGTAGTGTTTAAATCCTTTAATAGTGTTTGTAACCCTTTAATAGGGTTATATTTTCACAGAGCTCACTTCAGAAGAGTGAAATATCAGTAGCATGTTACAAAGTGGTTTTTCCCAAGTTGGGTTTCCACTATAAATCCTAGTGTTATAGTTGTGTGAATGTTTTGATGTGAGTGTTGTTATATTTTGTAAGTTAATTACTTTTGGACAGTGGACTACATGTTATATGTTTCTAATATATGTTATAGAGACTGAGTTGAATTATTGATTAGATCTGAGATTGTTGAAGTGCTAGAAAGTTCAATTGGTACATCTGGACTTGAGAACAACTGATTCAGCCCCCCCTCTTTATTGTTCTAAATAATTCTAACAATTGGTATCAGAGATGTTGGTGCTTACAGAGAAAAATATAGAGGTACTTGAAGCTAATGATCAAGATGTATAAAAAGGAGGTACCAAAGTTGAACAAAGAGAAATTCCCTATATGGAAAAGTTTGATGAAACTACATCTAGCTAGTATTGGTGATTTGGTGAAGTACTATGTGGAACATGACTATGTTATACCTATTGCACCTTTGACTGTCGAGGAGATGAAAGAAAATCATAACATAATCAAGAAATTTTGGAGATTGCATCTGCCTTAAGCTATCCTAAATTTGAAGATATCAAAGACTGCACTACTACAAAGAAAATGTGGGATACTCTTGCAACTATCTATGGAGGAGATACTAATGTACTGAGAGAAAAATCTGAAAGTTTGAGAGGTAATTTTGATGAAATGAAAATGAAAGAAGCAGAAAATATTGCTCAGTATTATGGTAGAATTAAGGAGGTAGTGAATTCTATTAGAGGAGCTAATGGAATCATTGATGATGAGATTGTTATTAGTAAAGTATTGAGAAATTTTCTTCCTATCTATGCTATCAGAATTTCTGCAATTCAAGAATCAAGATGTAACCATGGTAATGTTCTAACTTTGGAAAGTCATGTTGGTAAGCTTACTTCTTTTGAGCTATCTAACTATGATAACTACATTGTTCCTAATGTTGAATATGCATTCAAGTCACAAATGGTTTTGCATAAGTCTAAGAGGGAAAAAGAAAAATGTGTGAAAAGTGATAGTGATAGTGATAGTGAAAGTGACACTTCTGATGAGGAACTAGATAATCTTGATGCACTCATGGCTAGAAGACTACAAAGAGGAAAAGGAAAATATAAAGGTAAACTTCCTATAATCTATTTTTCTTGTAACAAATTTGGCCATATTGTAGCAAGATGCTCTAATACGACTGACAAGGATGACAGAAGAGAAAGCAAGTACAAGGACAAGAGAAATGACATAGATCACCAAAGGTACAAAGACTACAAAGACAAAGGTAAGAAATCATGCTATATTGTTGAAGAGAAAACTGGTAGTGACACTAGTGAATCTGATGAATGTGATATTGAAGTTGTATATGTTGCTATGAAAGATGATTCTAATGAAGATGATAAAACTGCACTTATTTCTTATGTGATTAAAGGTGATAAATGGATTATTGATAGTGGTTTCTCATATCACATGACTGGTGATAAAAGTAAATTTGAAACCCTAGATCATTACAAAGGTAGAAGTGTTAAGTTTAGTAATGATGTACCATATCCTATGAGAGGTAAAGGATCAATCAAGCTGACTGATAAGATCACATGTGAAAATACTTATTGGGTTGAAGGTCATAACTATAATTTGTTGAGTGTTGCATAGTTGAATAGTACTAGTTATCAAGTGGAATTTCATCACAGGAAGGCTAAAATATTTGATGCCACTAGTGAACTAATTGGAAGTGGAGAACATACAAGAAGTAAATTTTTCTATCTAGACCTATATGAAGAAACATGTCTGTTTGCACAAATTGATGATGTATGGTTATGGAATAAGAGGCTATGTCATGTGAATTTTGACAATCTAGTAAATATTAGTAAAAATAATAAAGTTAGAGGTTTTCTGAGATTGAAGAAACCTGATAATGTGATGTGTAAACAATGTCAATTGGGAAAAATGGCAGAGTCTAGTTTTAAGAGCAAGACATATACTAAGAAAAAAAAATTGGAATTGGTTCATACTGACCTTTGTGGATCTATGTGTGTACAAAGTTATTATGGTGATAATTATTTTATTTTGTTTGTTGATGACTACACTAGGATGATGACTGTAATGTTTTTGGAAGAAAAATCAAAATCTGATGCATTTCAGTTATTTAGTGGTATTTAGCAAAACTTGAAAAATAAATAGGTAGAAGCCTGAAATGTTTGAGATCTGACCAAGGTGGAGAGTGTAATACCCTAAAATTGGCACCTAATAAATTCGATTAATTTTGGTGCATTATCTTCAATTTTACATCTCCAAAGTCCTAGTTCCCTAGGCAATTTTCTCTCTCCTACCTGATTTAATTTGACTTGATGTCAATTGCAAAGACCATAAATTGCATTAATTAAATATCAAAATTAATTCTTAAATTCCTTGACTTTAATTAGCTAAATTACCCCTATGATAATTTAATTTAATCCTAAAGTCTTAAGTGCTTAGAATTAAATTAAATCCACCCCATTTGGCTAATTACCCATAAAAAGGAATTAATAATTGCTTGATATTCAAATGGACACACCTTTTTGAATTAATAATTCAAAATATTCGAAAGGCCACCTATGTGGCATTTTCCATTCTTTTTATTAAGTAATTCATGAATATGTGTCTCAATTGGGAATGAAGGGTCAGGAGTTTCAAATCAAGAAACTCTTCATTCCTCTTTTTCTCATTCAAGGGAGGCAAATTTTGAGAGCATCTACACTATAAGCAATTTTTAGTCTCATTTAATTCATTGTTTCCAAAAGATTTTTATTGCATTAATTAGCTTAATATTTCATTATTAGTTTAATCTTGCATCTCATATTAGATTTATTTGCTTATTTGTTTTTAGTATAACATCACCTTTATTTCAAGTTTTCTAAAAATAAAAATCTGCATTTCATATCTCTTTCAAAGCATTTCTAGATTAATTGCACTCATCTTAGTTTAATTTCAGTTTTGCATATCATTATAGCTTTGAAAATCCTCCATTGTGGGATTGGTCTATGGTTGTTGGTTCTCGTTCTGAGAGTAATTATACACCCCGTCCACATAGGAGGCAACAGGTCAATTCAATCAATGTTGTGAGATGGACAATTCATGTTCATACTCGCCATCTCATGATTGAGCAATGACTATGTTGCATTTGTGCTTGATTTAGAGGTCCACATTCAGACACACACACTATGCAGTCCACAAAAGACTTTAAAAGAGAGACTTTAATTAGAAAGCTTTCAACCTTTGAGATATCAAAATTGAAGACAAAGCCTAAAAATAAAACAACATTCAAAGCTTCGGTACATGGTAAGAAATCCTTGAACACATCTGGTAATTTTGATGATAATGATGAAGAGAAAACACTAGATTATTTCATTTCTATGATTGATAAAAGAGAAAAGAAAGGAAAAACAAAATATGAAGGTCAACTACCATTCAAATGCTTTTCATGTAATAAGATTGGTCACTTTGCATCCAAGTGTCCCACAAGAGTTAAGAAGTTCAAAAATAACTACAAGCCTAAGTATACAAATGAATGTTACTATGTTCGAGATGGAGTATTAGATGAATAATCAGTAGAAGATGAAATTGGATTCATTTCTCTTGAAGATGAAAAGAATGCACAAGAGTTGGCACTAATTTCACAAGCTGACATCATAACAGATTGGATCATTGACAGTGGTTTCTCACACCACATGATAGGAGACAAAGATAGATTTGTACATCTGGATAGATGCAAAGGAGGCATGGTTAGATTTGGAGACAATCCTCCTAAACCTATCATTGGTAGAGGAGCCATCACCCTGGATGGAAATAAAAACACTGAAGATGTTCTATATGTTGATGGTTTCTAGCATAACCTACTAAGTATTGGATAGTTTCTTGACAAAGGATATCAATTAGAGTTCAAAGATAAAAAATGCATCATTAATAACAAAGAAGGAGAAATGATTGCATCAGGATCAAAGAATAAAGGTAATGTTTTTCAGCTTAATCCTGAAGTAAGTTGTTTTGTTGCTAAAATAGATGATAGTTGGTTATGGCACAAAAGACTATGTCATATCAATTTTGATAACATAGTAAATATAAGTAATGCAAAGGCAGTAAGAGATCTTCCTAGCAGTGCAAAACCAATTGATGCAATATGTAGGGAATGTGTGATGGGAAAGAATGTAAGGAATTCAATCAAAAGCAAGCATAATTCGGTAGAGAACAAGTTGGATCTAATACATAAAGACCTATGTGGACCAACTCAAACAAGATCATACTATGGTGAAAGGTATTTCATTTTGTTTATTGATGATTATTCTAGAATGATGTGGGTTGCATTCTTAAAAGACAAATTAGAAGCATTTTACAAGTTCAAAATATTCAAAGCTAAGGTTGAAAATGATTCTGGATTGAAGATTAAATGTCTGAGATAAGATAGAGGAGGAGAATTCACCTTTGACAGATTTTATGAGTACTACGAAGAACATGGGATAAAGAGATAGGTAACTGCCCCTAGAAACCCTTAGCAGAATGGAATTACAGAGAGAAGGAATAGGATCATTCTTGACACAATGCACACCATCATGATTGAAGGAAAGGTCACACGCACCTATTGGAGAGATGTGATCAATACTGTAATCTATAGTATCAATAGAATTCAATTAAGGCCAGGAGAAAACAAAAATCCTTATGAGATATGGTTTGGGAATGTACCTACAGTAAAATACTTTAGAATCTTTGGAAGCAAGTGCTACATCAAGAGAAATGAAGCAATTGGCAAGTTTGATGCAAGAAGTGATGAAGGTATTTTTCTTGGTTACTCTACTAAAAGAAAAGCTTATAGATGTTTTAATCTGAGATTGAAGAAGATCATTGAAAGCTCTCATGTTAAGATTAATGAGATTTTTATGATTCAAGAGAAATATCATGATTATGCACCTATGATTGAAGAAGACCCTAGACCTACCGGTAGTGAAGCAATTGTTGAAGAAATGTTTGACAACATAAATGTTTTATTCAATGACCCTGAAACAAGTGAAGAAGAAACACAAAAGGTAGATGAAAAGGTCACACCTAATGTTCTTAAATTCATGTACAGATATCATTCAAAGGAAGAAATTATTGGAGATCAAAGAAGAAAATTCATGACAAGATCAAAAGAAAAGAGCTCTATAGCTAATGAAGAGGTACGTTTACTATCATAGATTGAACCCTTAAGTGTTGAAGATGCATGTAATGATTGAGATTGGCATGAAGCAATGAAAGAAGAGCTAGATCAAATAATTATGAATGACACATGGGAATTGGTCCCTAGGCCTAGTGATAATAATGTAATAGGAACAAAATGGATATTCAGAAATAAGATGAATAAAGATGGAACTGTGGTAAGAAACAAAGCAAGACTAGTATGTAAAGGATATGCACAAAGAGAAGGAATTGATTATTCAGATACATTTTCCCCTGTAAGTAGATTGGAAGCCATAAAGTTGTTTCTAGCTTATGCTACAATCAAGAACTTTAAAGTATACCAGATGGATGCTAAGTTAGCATTCCTGAATGGAGAGTTGAAGGAATAAGTATACATTGAGCAACCAAAAGGATTTACTTTATCAGACAAACCTGATATGGTATGCAGATTGAAGAAAGACCTCTATGGACTTAAGCAAGCCCCTAGAGCATGGTATGAAAGACTTGATGGTTACTTTAATAAGATTGGATTCAAGAAAGGAGAAAAATATTGTAACTTATTCATAAGAGAGACATCTTATGGACTATTGTTAGTTTCTATATTTGTTGATGACATTATATTTGGTGGTAATGATAAGCTTAGTGCATAATTTTCTAAGGAGATGCAGAATGAATTTGAAATGAGCATGATTGGTCCTATCAAGTACTTTTTGGGATTGAATGTGCAGTAGACAGACAAAGGCATATTCATAAATCAAACTAAGTATGTGAAAGAGATCTTGAAGACATTCAAGATGAATGATTGCAAGCCAGTAAGTACCCCTATGATAACAGGATGAAAGCTTTCAAAAGAAGATGATTCACTAGTAGTAGAAATAACCTTGTATAAGTCTATGATTGGTAAACTTATATATCTTACTCAAACAAGACCAAACATTTCTAATGCAGTTGGTATTGTTGGAAGATTTGTGACAGAACCTAAGCAAAGCCATCTCATGGCAGTAAAAAGAATATTCAGATACTTGAATGGAACCTTAGACTATGGTTTATGGTATCCTAACTAAGAGAATGTAAAGCTTCATGTACATATAGATGTAGATTGGGTAGGATGTGTAGATGATAAAAAGAGTACCTCTGGAGGAGTTGTATTCCTTGGAGATAGACTTGTTACTTGGACAAGTAAAAATAAAAATTTTATCTCTCAGTCAACAATAGAAGCAGAGTATGTAGTAGCAGCATTAAATTATTCTACAATTGTGTGGATCAAGTAGATGATAAAAGATTTTGGTATTCAGATTGACTACCCTATTTTTATTCATAGTGATAACACTAGCACTATCAATATGTCAAAGAACCCTATGATGCATGCAAAGACAAAACATATTGAGATAAAATATCACTTCCTAAGAGACAAAGTAGCAGAGAAAGAAGTAATGGTGGACTATGTGAGTACAAAAGATCAGCTAGTAGACATATTCACAAAGCCTTTACCTAAGGATAATTTTGAGTATCTCAGGGAGAAGTTGGGAGTAATTCCCTTCCCTGAATGTGATTAGAGATAGCAGGAATACATCAGTCCTTAGTGACTAATGAAAGGTTGATTAGTCTACCTCAGGAGTAGTACCGATGCTTAATGTTTTTGGCACCCTTTTCCATTGATGTCAAAGGGGGAGTAGTATATAGTCATGAAAAACATAAAAAGAAGGAATATATAGTAATAAAAAACAAGTAGAAAGGGGGAGTAAAAATAAAGTCATGGGAAGCAGTACACTTGAGGAAATGGAGAATATTGAAGAATATTACAGCAATTGGAGGATAATTCCTTGGGGGATTTTTATTGAGGAAATGGAGAATGTTATAAAATAATTGGATGTTAGATTGGTGGTGTTTTTCATTCCATATGTTGCCATCAATGGCAAAGGGGGAGATTGTTGGAGATTTCCTAGCAATCTAGATTGTTGACTGTATGTTTGTCATTGATGACAACATATGGTAAGCAGCATGTGTGGAAGCCTGATGGAGAGAGCTTTGAGCATATGTTGCATAGATATGTTATCAGCATGATATCATAGATGCAGAGGTTGATTCTAAGTAAAGATAGTAGTACAGTTGTGTATATCAGTAAGTGTTTTTGACAAGTCCTTGGAACAGTTCTGTATATGATTTGCAGTATGGTTGTAGTAGAGCCTTGTGCATTTATATTTATGTTGTAGACATATATATGATGTTATGTTCATGGATGGGGAGTTAGATATGCAATACATGTTCAGTTATGAAGTTTCTAGTTGACAGTTATAGTTTCCCGAGTCTACCTGGAAGAGCCAACAGTGTTTATATGATTGCGGTAGTTGCACCCATCATCTCGGTATACGCACTTGGATTTTTGTTAAGAAGAGATTTAAGGATATTTGGTTAAGAGTGCATAATGTAATTCAACATGAGGAGAAATTATCAATTAATTTGGTGGAGCCAACAGTATGAAGTAACGTGTTCACTCATATTAAGTTGGACAAGTCCCAGTTCATGTTGTGTGCTTAGTAGAGCCGACAGAGATGTTATTGGAGAGTTTTATTGTTTCTCTAATATGATTTCAAAGTGGTTCTAATAGGTCAACTTGATTATATCATTTAGAGAAAAGATATTTATAGGTAGTCATTTGGGATTGCTAAGCATGGCTAAGAGTTGAAAGATAAGAGTAGAGTAGAGAGTGTGAAGTGTTGAGCTATCAGTAGAAGGTCTATGTGACATAGTAGAGAGTTTATGCTATTCATTGGAACTAGTCAAGACAAAAGGTCTATGTATAATTCACCAAGATCTAGATATAGTGTGTATCTATTAAATAGAAGGTTGTAGCCTTCACCCCTTTGAGCAATGTTCTCTTGAACACTGCGTCCTCACCCCTAACAAGGTTAATTGTAAAAGACTCCTAACAAGGTTTGACCCTTAACTAGGTCACTGTACTAAAAGCATTATAAAGAAAAACTCTTAACAAGGTTGCATGATCTTCTAATAGGGATCATAATACACTAGTGGAGTTCTTAGTGGGTGTCAATTCCCACCGGGGTTTTTACCTATTTGGATTTCCTCATAACCAAAATTGTGGTGTTGTGTTAAGTGTTCTTTCATTGTGTTTATGTTTAAAGTTCTTATATACTTAATTGGATAAAGAGTTAAATCTTGTAGATAATTGATTCACCCCCCCCCCCCCTCTTAGTTATCTCTTGGGACTATTCCTAACAAAAACTATCTTACCAGTTAAGGTTTGACATCAATGACAATATAAAAATTGTTTCAATTGTAGTTTCCAACAATCTCCCTCTTTGGCATTGATGACAGCACCACATGAATAACACATGATTTACCAAACAACCCAAAAACCTTTGTGCATCATACTTTTATAATATCCTTAGCTTCATTCTGATTCACAACTTCATTGCCTTGCATGTTCGCATACACAGTTACTCCATCTTAATCTTTTATGCATCTCTCTATGTTTTCATTTGAATTTCTCCCTCTTTGACAACAATGCCAAAGCAGTATCTATCACTTACCTCTTCCATATGTAAATGTATTCATGTCAGTTCAGTATGCTATGTTTCTCCCTCTATCATCTTACTTATGACTGATTATCATATTTTCTTTACTTCTCACAACTCTAGGCAACTCCTAAAGTGTGACCTTTTCTGCATGAATTTGTCAAATATCCTATGTAGCACATTTGATGCAGTGCTCCTAGTTGACTAGGTAGCCTCAATTAGGGGAATCACCCCTAGTTTACGTCTAAGATATTCATGAGCATCCTTAGGTAAAGATTTTGTGAATATGTCTACTAATTGTTCCTTTGTATTCACATATTCCATTCTCACTTCTTTGTCTTGTACCAGCTCTCTCAAGTAATGATTCTTGATAGCAATATGCTTAGTATTTTTGTGCATCACTAGATTCTTTTATATATTGATAGCACTTGTGTCATTATAAAAAATAACAACCGTCTCAGTGATTTCCTCTTTTATTCCTTTTAACAATTGCTTGATCCACACTCAATTTGAACAATTCACTACAGCTGCTACATACTCAGCTTATGTTGTAGATTGGGAAATGCAGTTATGTTTCTTTCTTGTCCAAGAGACTAATCTCTTTCCCAAAAAGAATGCTCCACCACTTGTAATTTTTCTATCATCAACATTTCCAGCCCAATCTACATTAGTGTAGACTCTCAGTTCAAATTTTTCATTCTTCTTATAGTATAATCCATAATCCTCTGTCCTTTTCAAATATCTCAGTATTCTCTTCATTGTCATCATATGATTTTCCTTAGGATTGGCATAAAATCTTTCCACAATCCCAACTGCTAGGGCTATATTCAGTTTGTTGTGGACAACATATTGTAGCTTTCCAATCATAGATCTATACAAGGTTTGATTCACTTTAGTAGTATCATCAGTTTTAGATAGTTTCTATCTAGTAGCCATAGGAGTACTTATTGGTCTAGAATCCTCCATACTAAAAGTTTTCAATATCTCTTTAACATATTTAGATTCAGTAATAAAGATACCTTTCTCCATCTAATAAACTTGTAAGCCAAAAAAGAATTTTATCTCACCAAACATAGACATTTCAAACTCAGTTTACATCTCATTTGAAAATTTCTGACATAGGGCATCTTTTCCTCCAAATATGATATCATCAACAAAAATTTTAGATAACAAAATCCCTTCACCTTCTTCATTTTTCATATACATATAGTTATTGTCATTTGTTCTTTCAAATCCAATCTTAATCAAATAATTGTGTAGTCTCTCATACCATGCTCTGGGGGCTTGTTTCAATCCATACATCACCTTGTTCAACTTGCAAACCATATTTTCTTGCTCGGGTCAAAAAATCCTCCAAGTTGTTCAATGTATACTTCTTCTTCGAATATACCATTCAAAAATGTAGATTTTCCATCCATATGATATACTTTGAAATCTTTATATGAAACATATGCAAGTAGAGTCCTCACTCCTAATCTTGCTACAAGGGAAAATGTTTCCCCATAGTCTATTCCTTCTTCTTGTGCATAACCCTTGCATGCCAATCTTGCCTTATTTCTTGTGACTTGTCCATGTTCATTTAGCTTGTTTCTAAATAACCATTTTGTTCCAATAACATTCTTATCTTCTGGTCTCGGCACCAGAGTCCAAGCATCATTATTTTCTATCTAATCAATTTCTTCATTCATAGCTTGTATCTAGTCATCATTCTCTAAAGTATCTTTTATTGTCTTAGACTCAAACTCACATAGTAAATATGTAGGGTCTTTCAACTTACTTCTTTTCAAGACTCTGAATTCTTTATCTCCAATGATTTTCTCAGGCTTATGATGTCTTCTTACATACTGTGCCAATGTAGGTTCATATTTCTTTTCTCCTTGATCTTGATCTTCAGGTTCATCATGCAAATTATTAGCTTCTTCTTCTTATTGCTCGACAACATCCTCCTGATGCTCGAAAATATCCTCCTAATGCTCGACATTGCTTATCTGTGACTCTACATCTGGTTCAAGTGTATTACTTGCCTCTTCTTCTTCCATTTAAAGAAAAGATCTGTAATCTTCAAGTTTGTGTTTTCCCTCTAATTCATTATTTTCTACATATTCATCAGCTCTAACATTTGCACTTTCCACATCTTTGTTAGTGTTAGAATTCAAACACTCATAAGCTTTTCTCTTAGTGGATAACCTAGGAATATGCCTTCATCACTTTTTGTATCAAATTTTCCATTCCTATTGTCTTTCAGTATATAGCATTTACTCCAAAAGATTCTAAAATACTTCACATTAGGTGCATAACCATGCCATAACTCATAAGGTGTAGCATTTGTACCTTTCTTGATTTGTACTCGATTTAAGGTATAAATAGTTGTACTTACAACTTCTCTCCAATATTTTTGTGCAACATTCTTCTCAATCATCAGTGTTCTTGCACAATCCATACTTGACCTATTTCTTCTCTCTGCTATGCCATTTTGTGGAGGTTTTCTCAGTGCAGACATCTATCTCTTGATTCCTCTATCATTGCAGAACAAATCGAACTCATTTGATATAAACTCTCTCTGTGTGTCTGAATGTGGACCTCTAAATCAGGCACAAACACAACATAGTCATTGCTCAATCATGAGATGGTGAGTATGAACATGAATTGTCCATCTCACAACATCGATTGAATTGAACCGTTGCCTCCTATGTGGACGGGGTGTATAATTACTCTTAGAATGAGAACCAACAACCATAGACCAATCCCACAATGAAGGATTTTCAAAGCTATAATGATATGCAAAACTGAAATTAAACTAAGATGAGTGCAATTAATCTATAAATGCTTTGAAAGAGATATGAAATGTAGATTTTTATTTTTAGAAAACTTGAAATAAAGGTGATGCTATACTAAAAACAAATAAGCAAATTAATCTAATATGAGATGCAAGATTAAACTAATAATGAAATATTAAGCTAATTAATGCAATAAAAAGCTTTTGGAAACAATGAATTAAATGAGACTAAAAATTTCTTATAGTGTAGATGCTCTCAAAATTTGCCTCCCTTGAATGAGAAAAAGAGGTCCATTAAATAGAAAATCCAGAAGAGGAATGAAGAGTTTCTTGATTTGAAACTCCTGACCCTTCATTCCCAATTGAGACACATATTCATGAATTACTTAATAAAAAGAATGGAAAATGCCACACAAGTGGCCTTTCGAATATCTTGAATTATTAATTCAAAAAGGTGTGTCCATTCGAATATCAAGCAATTATTAATTCCTTTTTATGGGTAATTAGCCAAATGGGATGGATTTAATTTAATTCTAAGCACTTAAGACTTTAGGATTAAATTAAATTATCATAGGGGTAATTTAGCTAATTAAAGTCAAGGACTTTAGGAATTAATTTTGATATTTAATTAATGCAATTTATGGTCTTTGCAATTGACATCAAGTCAAATTAAATCAGGTAGGAGAGAGAAAATTACCTAGGGAACTAGGACTTTGGAGATGTAAAATTGAAGATAATGCACCAAAATTAATCGAATTTATTAGGTGCCAATTTTAGGGTATTATATTTGCCCCTCTTTGAATTGATGTGCAAATAGTGCATTGATTCAAAGAATAGCCTGAAGTGACAAATGATGAGAAATTCAGAAGTCTAGGTTAGGTTGCCAAGACACCGAACAGATCAAAGCATGAATTTTTTGAAGTCTAAGTTAGATTGCGAAGACAACGGTCTTGAGAGAACCAGAATCAGGGTTAGGTTGCCAAGACACCGAATAGATCAAAGCATGATCTTCCAAAGTCTAAGTTAGATTGCGAAGACAACGGTCTTGAGAAAAGATGAGAATCAGGGTTAGGTTGCCCCAATGCCCAGAATGAGATTCAAATGCAAACTTAGGACTGTCTCCAGAATCAGGGTTAGATTTCCCCAATATGAAGCTTAGCCCTCCGAGACCTGGGTTAGATTGCCCAGGTAATGGTCTAAGAGAGATTTTGAGAGCCATCTTCAAAATGAAGCTCGACCCTCAAGAATTAGGGTTAGATTGCCCCAATACCTAAAAGATTTTGAGAACCATCTCCAGAACAAAGCTTGATTCTCAAGGATCTGAGTTAGGTTGCTCAGATACCTAAAAGATAGATGACCAGATAGCAAGATGTGAGGCATCAAGATGCCCCTAGCAATGAAAATTGATGATTCAAATTAGACTAATTCAAGAATTGATTCAACAAGATTCAAATGATGTAATCATCCTGCCCCCTCGGGAGTGAAATCGAAAGATGACATAAGAGGGATGATTAACAACAAGAGGTTGCAGAGCAGAAGCAATTAGACTAGATTTGAGAAGCTACAGAAGCAAATCGGAGCACAGCAGAGGTCCTATTGACCAAGTTTGACCATGGTTGACCAAAGTTGAGTTTGATGAAAAGAGCAAAGATCTTGAGAATATGATGCAAAGATGAGGGTCTGGCAAGAAGATGACGCCAGAAGGCTGACTACACAAGCATCTGATCCCAAAGGGTCCCAAAATTTAAAATGCAATTTCAAGCTATCTAGAGATGTCAGATTTTGATTTTGATCTTGAAAATGGATTCAAAGAAGTTGATTTAGCCAAGGGTGCAATTTTTGCGCAAAACGGAGCACTTTTGAAAATTAGGTCAAATGCTATATAAGGCCTGGAGGGGTCATTTTCAATTCATTATTCACTTTTGTCTTCTTGTGACTTTTGAGCTTTGAGAGAGAAAATGGAGGGTCTTCCGCTACATATGCATAGATTTGAGCACCCCCGACGACGTGCCCAGCCCACGGAGTATGATGCACCTGTAAGTAGTCGATAAACTGCCTTGTATTCCAATTCATACATCTTTCTAGGTCAATTTAGGGTAGATTTAGCGAGGTTAAGGTCATGTTCTTCCAACTTCGCACGAGAAAGTAGTTTCCTCGCACGGGCCTAGGTCTCCTCTCGCGTGAGGAAACAGTTTCTTCACATGATTTGGGGTTGCCTCATGCGGGCTCCGTCTGGAAACTCGCACGAGCCAAAAGGGGGTTCTGCGCAAGATTGTAGGATCTCATGTGAAGTCTAGTCCTATCTCACGTGAGAGAACAGTTTTCTCGTGTGAAAGACTATTGCAGAGTTTGAAGTCGTTTACCAAAATTATGTCAAATTGCATGAAATCAGTCAAGTAGAGTGTCACAGAGCCTTGTCTAGAATAGATGCCTTATTGCATTTGTTGTTGTTGTGTTGAAGATCATCATGTTTGAGATACTGATCTGATGTCATCGCTTGCTTTGCAGGTTGAATTTCCCAATGTCATCTTCAGGACACACCATCCTGTCCTTACCACACTAGTCCAAAGATTGACAGATGCAGAGGGTGCTCATATAGATGTTCTCGGATTGGGATACTTACGTGATTTTCTCAATATTCGAGTAAATCACAGCCTTCTTACTACATTGGTAGAGTGTTTCCATTGGGAGATGAACATGTTCCATTTTTACATGGGAGAGATGAAAGTGACTACAGAGGACATATACCGGATTATGAGGATTCCCATTCATGGTACTTGCGTAGAGTATGATACACAGCCACGGCAAGGGACTATAGCCTTGAGGACCATCTTCCAGGATGATCTAGTGATGGGCCGAGCCATCTTGTGGGAGGACTTGATGCGCAGATACAGTGGTGCTCACCCATTCCCTGTTGTTTTGGTGACGTTTCTAAGCTATTACCTTGTTCGAGATCGAGGGCAACATGGACTAGAGTGCAGCTAGGGGACCATGTTGGAGAGGATGCTGGCCAAACTAGTAGTGAGATTCGGATGGGGTGAGTGTATGCTTGCCCACATGTATCATGAGACGCATGAGATTATTTACAGGAGTGCGAGGACCATGGCAGTAGGAGTCTTTATCTTACAGATCTAGGCCTAGGAGCATCTCCCCATGTGCAGGCCAGTATTCCATGATACACGGTGGCATTTGGAGCCATATGTGTACAGATATTCAAGCATCATGACTCAGCCCCTACTGGGCAAGATAGAGTAGTGGAGGGGACAGTTGGATGACATGGCAACTGTAGTATGGAGACCCTGGGTGGCCATAGAGCCATGGGACGATGCTCATCAGGAGCTATCTCGTATGTTTGTTTCACATCCATTGATCGAGTGGAGTGTCCATACCATTGAGATGTTCCATGTCACATGTGTCATGTGCTAGTTCGGCAGACAGCAAGATATATCTCAAGAGTACTACCCCTACGCTCACTTCTCCGATGAGGAGAAAAAGGGGTGGCACGTGAGTTTGGATCCTAGGAGATGTGCTATAGAGGTGTGCATACCAGCTGTGTGATGGGCTTACATGGTGGGTGTCACCAATGCAGGGGTGACACCTGCATACAGAGATCAGTTGATAGCCCGCCGACATCCTAGATTCACAAATCTTGTCGACACAGGAGCACAGTAGGTACAACAACCTAGACCACAGCAGTAGGAGGTACAGAAGCAAGCTGCACAAGTGGATCCATAGGTATAGTAGCCCGCATAGTAGCAGGCTACATAGTAGGTACCAACACAGAGAGTAGGGTAGAGGGCGCTGAGACCAAGGACATGGCAGGGATTAGATGCAGGATCAGGGAGTAGTGGGGCCTAGCAGAGATCCACTAGGCAGCGTATGGATGATACATCATAGCAGGCACCACCGAGTGATGACATTGATATGCCTGACATTCCAGTTGGGGTGGGTACTCCACAGTTATAGGAGGCTCTCAAGAAGAGCTAAGAGAGAGTTAGGCAAGTGCAATGGGAGCGTGATGATTATCACACATGGGTTATCAGGGAGGAGACATGAGTGGCGGATAGAGACCCTAAGATTAGACAACTACGGGCTGAGTTGGCACACGCAAGGATGGAGATGAGATACAAGGCTACCCAGGCAGCTTATTATTATGCAGCTTACTATGGAGCTATACTAGATTTATCAGAGCAGGTGCCACCATTCGCTGAGTATGCAGGAGCTCCACAGGCACCACCACTAGTACCTCCGCAGGCTCCTCCATAGGCCCCTCCACAGCAGGCACCTCCGCAGAGACCTATGCCCCTACCGCAAAGACCAGTACAGGTTCCTCCACCTCCACCCCCTCCTAGTGAGAGTGGATCTTGATATATAGCATTATTGTAGCCCATTTTGATACTGTGCTCGAGTAGCACCTTCTTTCTGTACATGACATTGGATCAAGAGATATATATATGAGATCGAGTTTTGACATCATTGTACATGTATATTGCTTTGATTTTGATGTTTTATGAGATTTTTTATATGCTTAGATGTATGGATGGAATGTATGAAATTCACATATTTCCTTTATGAATATGAGTATGCACATGGTTTTATCTGTATGATGCAATGTGAAATGCAATGATAGATGGATAAAATGTATGCATATGTGTAATGTATGATTTTGAGTTATGCTTATAGTGAATGCACATGTATATGCAAATGAATTTATGGATGCAAAATGAAATGAAAATGCAATGGATATGTAATGAATATGGTACTAATCATCTCATGCAAGATTTTAGCAATATATGACAGGTACTAGTCAAAAGATGTATGTGTTTGAAGGTCAAGAGTGAAGACCGGACACTTGTGCAGCCAAGAAGAACTCGGGACAAAAAGATGAGGACCTTTGATGAGAAGAAAGCAATCAAGAGAGCACCAAAACACAGTCTCGATGCAAGCTTAGAATGAAAATGCAAGCCTAAGCTAAATGCAAGCTTAGGATGAAAGTGCAAGCCCTAGGACTTGGTTGTTGGACTCATCATATTTATCATCATCGAGTTCATTTAAGCACGGGATGATCACAAGATGTCATACAATCCTCACTAACATTGCAATTATGAGAATATGAATATGACATAAGTCTTAGATTTGTCGAAATGAGGTGTAGGCATTAAGGCACAAGAAGCCAGAATGACCTGAACACCTATTCCTTTTGATTTAGCAAGTTAACATAAGCATCAAAGCATAATTGCTAGAATGACCTGAATGTTGCTTGCGAACAAACACACCAGACACACAAGAGTTCCTTCTTTTTCCAAAGAGTGCTCGTAGTGACCCTTGCATTCACTTAGTAGGATGAGCATTAGCAATTTTACTTTTAGCAGAAAGAAGTCACTCAAAACAAACAAGGAGAAGAACCAACCTCACCAAAGCATCCATATAAAAGGAGTTGAGGTACGCATGGCCATCCAACATGAGATGAAGGCTCTTATAGATGGACACCCCTCTTAGATAGATTCCTTGGATCATTGGAACTAAACCAGCAAACAAAAAACTAAGAAAAGATCATGCCCCCAGTCTTCGCGTTTCTCAATCAAGAAAGACATCTTAGATTTTCTCGAGGAGAAATGATAAAGCAAACAAACAAACAAGCAAAGGAAAAGCTCAGCATGCTTCAAAGGAACACAAAGTCAATTTTCAATTTTAGTTTACGTTTATGTTCAAGTGGATTGAAATCAAATCGAAAGAAAACAACGTTCGAAGTCTTAGCGGGATAGCGATAGCAGGCAGACACAGTGAGAACCACTGGTGACCGTCGTGAGAGATAAAGTCTCAAGAAGATATCAGAGTGCCAACCAAGTATCAGCAGGCAAATGCAGTGAGAACCACTGGTGACCGATACAAGGAAGATTCTCAAAAGAGAAAATAAAGCACGAGTGAAACATCAGTAGACAAATGTAGTGAAAACCACTGGTGACTGATGTAAGGAAGAGATCCCAAAAGAGAGGAGTTGAATGAAAGCTAAGTATCAATAGGTAGGCACAGTGAGAACCACTGGCGACTGATACACAAGAGATCCTCAAGGAGAGAAAATCTCACAAGTAGCTAGGCATCAGCAGGTAGACGTAGTGAGAACCACTGGAGACTGATGCACAAACAAAACTTCAAAAAGCAATAGGACAATGCCCCCTAGACCAGGAAGATGCCCCCAAGTGTGAACCAGTTCCAGTCCATGAAGAGTCAAGGAAAATCTCATAGACAACTGAAAGCAAGGGCATGAGCTAGCAAACTGAAGCAGGAAACAAACTAAAGCAAGAAAGCGGAAAGCAAACTAAAGCAGGAAAGAAAAGAGACTAAAGCAGGAAACTAAGAGCCAAGCGATGCTGAGATGAGATGTAGCTTTAGGAAACAAGAGGCGCCTATTTACCAAGTTTTCACCATCTTGGCAGAGATTCTATTTTTGCTACCATGACACCTATTTACCAGGTTTTCATCAATGGCACATTTTCTTCTTTTCAATTTTTTTGTACTTTTTCTCTTCTTCTTTTTTTTTTTGTATTTTTTTGAATATTTCATTTTTTTGTATTTTTTATCTTTTCACTTTTTTTTTTGTATTTTTTCTATTTTCTATTTTTTTTTTTATTATCAAGGTGCCTGCTTACCAAGTCTTCACCAAGATAATAGATACATCAAAGCACCTGTTTACCAGGTTTTCACTAAGATGATCATTTTTTCAGGACATTTTGCAATTTTTAGGATTTTTGCAATATATCATTTTTAGGATTTTTTCAAGACCAATAAGTATGTACATGAGCATGTCAAAAATGTCTCAACTGTAGAACTTCTTCAGATGAAGAGTGTTGATAGGCTCTTTGAGTTGCTCTCCTTCAGTGGTGGAGAGTCGATAAGCACCAGACCCAAATGCTGCAGTAATGACATACGGACCAAGCTAGTTTGGTTCAAATTTCCCTTTCTGGGCCCGCTGCTATTGATTTTTGGGGTTCTCTCTCAAGATGAGATCACCCACTTAGAATTCTCTTTGTTTGACTTTCTTATTATAGGCTTTTGACATTCTCTTTTGATATGCTCAGAGATGATCGAACGCCACCTTCCAGCGTTCATCAAGTAACTCAAGCTCTTGAAGTCAGGATATTCTATTATCTTCATCAGTGATGAGGCCCCTCAGAGAGATTTGTAATGTCAAAATCTTGACTTCAATAGGTAATACTACCTCTACTCCATAAACCAGAGTGAAAGGAGTGGTCCCCGTTGGTGTTCGGATACTTGTCCTATAGGCCCACAATGCCGGATTAATCTGGAGATGCCAATCTCTACCAGATTTATGAACTGTTTAGTGCAAGATTTTTAGAATTGTCTTATTAGAAGCCTCTGCTTGTCCATTACCCTGAGGGTAATAGATAGATGACCAATGCTGAATAATTCTGAATTTAGTACACAAGTATGTCAGGTCCTTATTTTTGAATTGTCCCCCATTGTCAGTGATAATAGATGAGGGTATGCCATATCTACAAATGATATAGTTCAGTATGAACATAGCAATAGTCTTGTCGTCAGCTACAACTAGAGGCACTGCCTCAACCCACTTGGTAAAGTAATCAGTAGCTGTAATAATAAACTTGTGCCCCCTAGAAGATGAAGGATGTATCTGACCAACCAAGTCAAAGGCCCATTGCTGAAATGGCCAGAAACTAATGAGAGGACTAAGTTCATGAGCGGGAGCATGAATCAATTTTCCATGAAATTGGCATTACTTGCAAGTCTTGGCATATTGAACAACTTCTTTTTCCATATCTAGCCAGTAATATCCAGCTCTAATAAGTTTTTGGGCTAACGTCAGACCACTAGAATGAGACCCACAAATACCTTTGTGTACCTCAGCCAACGCATGTTTGGACTCATTAGGTTCTAAGCACCTAAGAAGAGTACCATCTAAACCTCATCTATACAAGTCATTTGCTATGAGAACATACCGTGAAGCAGTACGAATGAGGTGACATTTCTCATTTTGGGTATAAGTGTCAGGAATGATCTGGTCATGAAGGTAGGAAAAGATATGGTGGTAGCAGGATGAATCATGTCCAATGACTAAACAGATCATCCTGGATTCAAGATTATCATAAGCAGGGTAGTGTAATGTCTCCACCAGGAACTCATGTCTGAAATCATTTTTTGGCACTTGTAACATTGAGGCTAGAGTGGCCATAGCATCAGCTGCTTTATTGTCTGTCCTTGGAACTTGCTGGAAAGAAATATGTGCAAATTATTGCTTGAGATCATCTACCATTCTTTTGTACGGTATTAGCTTGTCATCTTTTGTTTGGTAGACATCATTGACTTGACTGATAATTAATTGGGAATCCCCAAAGACTTTGAGCTCATCAACACGCCATTCAAGGGCTATCTTCATTCCATTAATAAGAGCTTCATATTTAGCTATGTTGTTTGTGCAAGGAAACAACATTTTATATGCCTTTGGCAATGAGTATCTTTGAGGTGTAACAAATAGAATGCCTGCACCAGATCCCTACTGAGTGAATGATCCATCAAAGAACATGCTCCAAGATTGATGTGTGAGAAGCATGATGGATTCATCTAGAAACTCAATTCTCAAAGGTTGGTGATCTTTCAAAGGAGCCTTCGCCAGCTGATCAGTAATCACCTATCCCTTAATGGCTTTTCTTTCCACATATTCAATGTCAAATTCACTAAGGATCATTACCCATTTCGCTAATCTACCCGTGAGGGCAGCCTTGCTCAACAAGTACTTCAATGGATCAATTTTTGCAATAAGCCTGGTGGTATGAGCTAGCATATAATGCTGCAATTTCTGAGAAGCAAATACCACTGCTAAACAAGCCTTCTCAATAATGGAGTAGTTCATTTCATAGGCAACCAATGTCCTACTGATACAGTATATAACTCTCTCTTTGTTGTTCTGATCTTCTTGAGCTAGGACAGCGCCCAAAGATGTATTTGTTGATGATATGTATAGTATAAGCGGCTTCCCATGAATAGGAGGCATTAGAATTGTGGGGTTAGCAAGATACTATTTTATTTGAGCAATTCTTTTGTCACACTCCTCATTCCATTCATAGGTCACATTTTTATGCAAAGTTTTAGTAAATGGTTGTGACTTGTCGGCCAATTGTGAAATAAAGCATCGGATAGATTGCAGCCTTCCTTGTAATCCTCTCATTTGACTAATATTCTTGGGTGGAGGCATGACCATAATAGCTTGTACCTTTCTAGGATCTACTTCTATGCCTTTAGCTAAAATAATATAGCCCAAGAGTTTTCCAGAAGTAACACCAAAAGCACATTTCTTCGGATTAAGCCTAAGACTGAATTGTTCCATACGGTCAAGAATGGGACCCAAGTCTATGAGGTGAGTTCTTCATTGCATGATTTTAGCTAAAGTATCATCCACATAATCCTCCATCATTTTATGCATCATATCATGGAAGATAGTAGTAACAGCTCTTTGATATGTTGCTCCTGCATTCTTAAGCCCAAAAGGCATGACATTCCAGCAAAATGTGCCCTAGGCACATGTAAAAGCAGTCTTTTCTTGATCCTCTAGCATAATTTTTATTTGATTATAGCCAGAAAATCCATCCATTAATGAATACATCTCATACCCTGATGTCATGTCAACTATCATATCAATATTAGGTAGTGGGAAGTCATCTTTCGGACATGCCTTATTCAAATCTCTAAAATCTGTACACACCCAAATGGATTTGTCATATTTAGTGACTAGAACAATGTTTGAAATCCATTCTACATAATCAATAGTTCTTATGAAGCTAGCCTTAAGGAGTTTTTCAAGCTCTGCTTTAACCAAAAGCGCTACGTGTGGATGCATTTTTTGCAGCTTCTGTTTAACAGGTTTGATACCTGGTGCAATGGACAAATGATGCATGATTAGATTGGGATCTAATCTAGGCATGTTAGAATAGGTCCATGCAAAGTTTATTTTCTTTCTCTGAAAGAATCTTGTGAACTCTTCTTTTTCCTTAGCAGAAATGATTATGCTAGGTGAATGATCTATGGAGTAGTTTCTGTACCTAAATTGACCGGTTGTGTCAACTCAATCAATACTGATGACCTCTCTTGGAAGTGGCTCAAAAGAGCATCAAGTATCTCATCCTTGGGCGCCTTAAAGAGGTTTTCACCCATGGATACGTCTTTTATTTTTACTATTTTTGGCTCTGATACTGCAACAAAGTGGTTTTCACCATCAGAGCATCTTTTTTTTTTCTTCTTTTAATTTTTTGACTGAGATACTTGATATCCGCCTCTGTCATGCTGACACTGCTCTCACTGGTGGAGGACATCATAGGCTCAATTGCGTGGAGGTAACAAGCTAGATCATAATCAATCTGGAATGTTAGGACTTCATTGGATTCAAGAGGGGAGTTCCATTTTATCAAATCAGGATGATGGAGTGAAAGGGAAGTAGTGACTCGTTCAACTACATTCACGGTATAACCCTCAAAAGTGCTAATGAGCAAGCCAAGGCCTAAAGCGATCTCATCCAAAGGAATGTTTGAATCCCTATAAGACCTTATGTCAAAGGTAGAGGACATGTTAACATTAGTGACATCTAATTTGTGCGGCCTAGCGCTAGACCCTTCACCTACTTCAAGGAGTCTTTCATACACGTGAACAGTATCTATGTCTACATCATAAGTGGCATCAAACAAAGAGTTGAACTCATATTCATGTGAGTTTGTACTTGATGTAGGGATTTCATTAGCATCATCAGTCTCATTATTATCCCTTGTGGCATTGATAGCTTGTTGAAGTTGTTCTTGTTCATAGTACTTTTGAAAATATGGTGGCCTATATCGTTCACCTGTAAAATTGGGATCATAACTTAGTGTTGCTTTCCATTCCTCATATGTAACTTGATGCACTAAAGAGGTTTTATCAGAATCAGCTTTAGAACAAGTATCAGTATCAGACTCTACCATATGAATAAGTATGATAGGCTCATCAGGTTCAGCAAGGAGTGTCGCGAGATCCAGAGGGATAGGATATGGAAATGTATCCTCATCAGAGCTGTTCTCTGGATTCACTTTTGGAGTGGTATCTTCAATTTCTTGTTCAGGTTCAGGTTCAAGCTTAGGATCAGGCTCAGGAGCCGACACAAATTTCTTGGTCCCCAAATGAAAGGGAGCCTTCTTAAAGCCTAAACCACTAGTATCTTTTATGCGGTGGCTTGTAGCTTCAATAGGTTTTAGCAAGCCATTATCATTTTTTCCTATGGGACCACTCCCCTTATAACCAAAGTTCTTCATGATCTTGAAAGCTTCACTGTATGGTTCTTGCTCTAAATCTGGAGTGGTTGTTTCAGCTATCTCTTTTCCTTTGTAGACCCAAGCTCTGACAGCTCTTTCTTCATCCTCATCTTCTAAAGGTATAGAGGCCCTCACAAAGGCACCGTCATAAATTGTTTGAGGAGGAGCATTAGGAACTTTGTTGTCTTCAGAAGGTCTCCCATAAGAATGTGGAGACAAAGGTAGAGCAACAAGAGATAGCACAGGTTCAATTCGATATTCTCCCATTCTTGTATCCTCAAGTCTCAAAGTTTGTTCCATCTCTTTCAGCTTAGCCTCATAGAACTCAGTGGATTCCCTATTTGCTGGAACAAAACTATTTGCAGTTTGCATAAGAGTATTGCAAGAGAAGTTGGTATTTTCAGGTACAGTGACTTCCACCCCATGAAATGGGAACTTGATGCATTGGTGGTATGTGGATGGAATAGCCTGCATCTCATGAATCCAAGGCCTACCCAACAAGATGTTGTAGGTGAGAGGAATATCAAGCACTTGGAAAGTAACATCTCTCTCAATAGGACCTATGTGGATAGGTAGCACGACTAAGCCCTGGGACTTGCGTTCTTCCTCATCATAAGCTTTTATGGTAATCTTTTTGTGAGGGTCTATGTAGTTCTCATCATATCCTAGCTAAGTGAGCAGTTTAGCGAAATAGATATTAAGGCCAACACCATTATCTATGAGCATACAGTGGACACACTTGGGACCTATCATGACCTCTATGTGCAGGGGAGCATTATGCGGGTGACTTAAAGAGTGGTCATCTTCTTCAGAAAAGGATAGATAATGAGGTGAAGTCAAATGACCCACCATAGATTGGAACCAGTTGAGATCAAGATCCTTGGGAACATTAGCTTCAGCAAGAGCCTTATCCAAAATCTTCCTGTGAGCAAGCAAGATCTTCAGCAACTCAAAAATGGTAATCTGAGCATTAGTTCACTGAAGTTGGTCTAAAATACTATAACTAGCCGAGCCAACTATAGGAATAGTTTTCATATTCTTGTTGGTGGAGCCAATAGCAATTTTATCCATCCTTTGCTTAGGAGCAGATGTAGGAATATCAGGTCTCTTATGCGCTATTTTCTTAGGAGCGGATGTAGAAGCATCAAGACCTTTCAACATTATTCTTCCTCGCGATCAAGTGACAACATTAGCACAACCTTGGGATTGTTTAGATTTAGACGAGTGAGATGTAGAATTATGCAAAACAAAAGGTGTCTTATATTTTGGAGTGTCATCACTCCCCTTAGAAGTGATCATATCACAATATTCCATCTCGATAGGTTTGATCATACCAATGACATTGTCATTATTAGTGTACATGTAATTGACTTTAGCATTGGTATTCTTAGTGTTTGAAGACTCTCCCTTCTCATGAGGAGGAAAAGGATCCTTGAAAGCTTGGTGATCCAAATTCTTATTATGGTTCTCCACAATGATGTCACCATTATCAATGAGATCTTGCACTTTATGCCTCAGTTGGAGACAAGTAGAAGTTTTATGACCAATATTCTAATGATAGTCACAATAATCATTATCATTCCACCAGTAAGGTCGTGGTTGTGGGTCATAAGTACGCTTTTCCAAAGGAGTAAGAACCTAATTTTGTATAAGAGTCTTGTAGACCACATCAAGAGGTTCTCCCAAAGGAGTGAAATCACACTTGGGTCATTTGGACCAAGGTTTGTTCTTAGAAAACTTCTAAGGTTGCTGATTATCAGTTGTGGTCTTTTTGGTAGCCTTAGCTACTTGTATACTGGAAGTAAGATTAAAAACAAGCTTTGAAGGCTTCACAGTAACATTATCCACCACTCCATCATTTACCACATCTCAATTCTTATTAACAGTCTTTCCTTTATCCTTGTTTGTGGAGAATCCTTGTTTATTGTCCTTATTCAAAGTTAGCTCTCCCTTCTTAATCATGAAGGCCTCTATTTGCACTGCTTGTCTGATCATGCTATCAAAAGTAAGAGGACCTTGCAACTGCACTTGGTATCCAAAATTGGGGACAAGATTGTCCAAGAAAATGTCGAGTCTCTCAGACTCTGGTAATTTATGAGGACACTTCGTGCATAACTATCTCCACCTTTGGAGAAAGGTTAGGAAAGGTTCTCCTTGTCACTGTTTTAAGTTGCAAAGATCCTAAATGTTGACCAGATGTTGAATGTTATGTGAGTAGTGTTGGAGAAAAAGATTTTCCATTTCATCAAAAGTTTTAATACCAATAGGCAATCTAGAGAACCATTCCATAGCAGGTCCACCCAAACTTCAAGGAAATAGACGCATAAGATATGTCTAATCATGCATGAATTCCATAGACAATGCACCAAACTCCCTTAAGTGATCTTGGGGATCGGTTGTACCCAAGTATTTTTCATATTTGGGGAGTTCTACACCTCTAGGAAAGGGTGGCATATGAATGCTTCTGTCAAAAGGAAAAGGACAAATACTTTCCATTGTAAATTGTTGAGGGGGTTGACCTCTATTCTTCGCAAGTTGACTAATCTAATCTTGCATTTCCCGGACCATTTTTTGCAACTTTGCAATCTCAATTTCTTCTTCCTTAGCTATGAGTGGTTCAACTTGATAGTCTCAGGGTAACTTGGTCCCTTGTTTAGCTAGCTCAAGGAAGTACTTTTCTTTCTCCTTTAAAAGAAGGATCTCCATCATCCTAATGAGACCTTTATTAGCTTTGGCAACATCTATATCTTGTTGAGTTATCACTTCAGGTTCAGCCCCAAGGATCTCATAAATGCTCTGAGCCTGATCTTGTTGTTGATCATCTTGGTTTTGATCAAATGGAGGAGGACGATAGAAGTAGGCGGGTTTTTGACCGCCTTGAGGTTTGCTTCAAGATTGATCATCATTGTGGAACGGATTTTGATTATGTTGAGATTGACCATGAGGTTGCTCATTTTGAGGCAGAGCATGACATGGTTCATTAGAAGATTGACCATGATATTTATTATTTTGAGATTGGTCAGAGTTTTGACAATACTTGCCCGGTTGGAAATCAAATGAATCTACCATCATGTCGTAGACTTGCGCAGTATCTAGAGACTTGACAAAGTGATGTGAATGAGATCGAAAAGGTGCAGCCAAGGTAACCTTTGGTGAATGAATAAGATCAAAAGATTTAACAAATTCTAGTGTAAAAATATCTTCAACAGTACCACTAGGTTCAATGATAGGACTATTCTCAGTAGGATTAATTGGCACAATAATAGGACTAGTCTGTTTAAGAGATCTTCCAAAGTTGAGTCTGTTTAAGAGATCTTCCAAAGTTGTGGAACAATGATTCACCTTGGAAGTATGAGTTATCTTGGTCTTGAAACAAAAGACCAGGTTGAGCTTCAAAAAATGGGTTGAAGCACTCTTGAAACACCAGAGGTGACGGTTGAGATGAACTACTTTTCAAAGTGCTCAATGAGGAAAATGAGGATGTCTCACAAAGTTTAGATTTCACAATGGATTCAGGAGGATCTATCTCTTGATTAGGAGGTTCACTTCTCCCTTGATCAGGATTCTAAAGAGGATAAGTCTTGCCACTTCTAGTCATGACAGTCATAGACAAAGATGAAATGAGAGAGGATTCAGGACAAAGCTACACTCGATCTCTAAGAAAAACAACGCAAAGGAGATAAAGAAGGCTAGAACAGCCAAGATGCAAAATGGATCTGGTACCAATCGTCAAAAGAGGTGGCTAGAACAGCCAAGGTAAGACTATCGCAACACAAGATACAAAAGGCATAAAGAGATAAGGTAAACCAACAAGAGACGACACAAGTCAAAGTGAAGATCGATTGATTCCTAACTCAAAACAACCAGTTTCTAATAGTGGATGACAGGAAAGCAAAAAAATAGACCTCTAACAAAAGGCAAATCAGATAAAAGTCAAACAGTCAATAGAAAATAAGTCTCTATTTGTGCAAACTGTGCTACAGTCTCACATGAGAAAGTACCAAGCCACACGAGAGAACACCAATCTTCATGTGAGAAAATAAGGTCTTGCACAAGAAAGTGCTCTGAAGTGTGAAACCAAGCGCGAGAAAGGTACAAAATCTGATAATTGGGCATAGTTTTCAAGATAAAAGTTGAATGTTGAAGTACAGTCTGAATTGATGTCTAACAAAAAATCCAGTTTCTTGACAGGTTTGAAGAACAGTTTAATCAACAAGCTCATTTTAGGATTTCAAGCATTTGTTTAAAGACGCAAAGGTTCAAATCAAGCAGTTGTGAAACAAGAAGTAGTCATTAACAGACCTATCAAGGACAAAGCAACTTGATAGCATCAGGGGAGTCTTTGTTTGATAATGATTGGACAATGTTTAAGACTCGATAACAAACACATAGCTTAGTCCTACAAAAAAATGGTGAGAAGCCAAAACCTTTGCCCCATTGCTTGAATGCATACATGCACCTCACACAGCTGTGTCACCCCCTAGAGGGTGCCCATGTTTTGGTGTTTCCAAGGACTCAACGGTGTACGTTCAAAGGTTACCCTTGTAGTAGGGGCCAGTGTCATAACTACCTCCAAATGTCCAGGTGTATGCCTATGATCGGAATCTATGGGAGAGATTCTTCCCCATCCCTACGCAAAGATTATGACTCCTTTCGCAAGTGAACCAGGTAGGCCACTAGCTACAACAAGTTCTTAGTAGGCTTTCATTCATGCTAACCTTCAGTGCCCCCGATACAGGGCTAAGGAATCACAACCACACCAACACCCGAAAGTCATACACCCCCGCAAGCAGGGCTAGGAGCGGCGCCGCTCAGTACAACAAACTGAGCCTTCTCAAGATGATAGTCAAAGTCTTGAGAAGGAAGCTAACATGGTTTTGGAGTCTTTAGACTCAACAAAATGTTCTTTATTAGAGTGAGGTGGAATCACCGGTGATAGGTGCATACTCACTTGGGTCGTTCCTGGAGGTTCAATACCGGGAGGCCCTCTAAAGGTGACACTGGACTTGGTTTAGATTTGGGGGTCGGATTTTCTGGTTCTCCCAAGGGGAGAAGATCATACTTCTCTATCTCATTTCCTCACCCAAACACATCAAGAAAGTTCATCACTGAGTTAGTTTCACTCCACCACAACTACAAACTTTTGGGTTTCTGGTTCTCTCAGAGAGAGAAGAGCATAATCCCCTGGTAAGTAGAAGCGTAAAGATTCACTACCTTTCTCTGCTTCCCCAAGAATTTGTCATACTAGTAAGATCATTAGGATTTTGGGTTCATTCATGGTCATCACCTCCATGTAATGAAGAACCAAAGTCCCTACTCACTATCAAAATCCTCAAGAAATTTTAACGGAGCCCTATTTAGACTAGGTGAATAAAAGCAGGAAACAAACACAACATTTTTAGCAATCTTCAACTATCGGCCTGCAATCAAACCATTAGCATGTTTTAGTTCTTGGTCAAACGTCCTATAGAAAACTATTATGCTGTGAAAATGATAGAAAATACTAAGCAACAGCAAATAGAAAACTGTCAGAAATCCGAAACAAAAATCTAGAAAGCGGGAAAATTTAGGTCACTACCCTAGAATCTCATGCGAGGAAGTACTCCTTGGCGTGCGAGGAAACACAAGTTTTCGTGCGAGGAAACATAGGATGTCGCATGAGGCCCCACACTCTCGCATGAGGAAGTGCAGCAGAGAGCAAAATCTCGTGAGGGATGCTCTAGATTATTGCATGAACATCCATACACAGGCAGTATGAACACACGGTAGAGCATGAATTTTTATCAGAAAAAGATGAGAATGAGGCTAGAAATCAGATTTTCTGCCCCGCGGTGGGTGCCAAAATGTGTGTGTCTGAATGTGGACCTCTATATTAGGCACAAACGCAACATAGTCATTGCTCAATCATGAGATGGCGAGTATGAACATGAATTGTCCATCTCACAACATTGATTGAATCGACCTGTTGCCTCCTATGTGGATGAGGTGTATAATTACTCTCAGAATGAGAACCAACAACCATAGACCAATCCCACAATGGAGGATTTTCAAAGCTATAATGATATGCAAAACTGAAATTAAACTAAGATGAGTGCAATTAATCTAGAAATGCTTTGAAAGAGATATGAAATGCAGATTTTTATTTTTAGAAAACTTGAAATAAAGGTGATGTTATACTAAAAACAAATAAGCAAATTAATCTAATATGAGATGCAAGATTAAACTAATAATGAAATATTAAGCTAATTAATGCAATAAAAAGCTTTTGGAAACAATGAATTAAATGAGACTAAAAATTGCTTATAGTGTAGATGCTCTCAAAATTTGCCTCCCTTAAATGAGAAAAAGAGGTCCATTAAATAGAAAAGCCAGAAGAGGAATGAAGAGTTTCTTGATTTGAAACTCCCGACCCTTCATTCCCAATTGAGACACATATTCATGAATTACTTAATAAAAAGAATGGAAAATGCCACATAGGTGGCCTTTCGAATATCTTGAATTATTAATTCAAAAAGGTGTGTCCATTCGAATATCAAGCAATTATTAATTCCTTTTTATGGGTAATTAGCCAAATGGGGTGGATTTAATTTAATTCTAAGCACTTAAGACTTTAGGATTAAATTAAATTATCATAGGGGTAATTTAGCTAATTAAAGTTAAGGACTTTAGGAATTAATTTTGATATTTAATTAATGCAATTTATGGTCTTTGCAATTGACATCAAGTCAAATTAAATCAGGTAGGAGAGAGAAAATTACCTAGGGAACTAGGAATTTGGAGATGTAAAATTGAAGATAATGCACCAAAATTAATCGAATTTATTAGGTGCCAATTTTAGGGTATTACACATAGTTTCATCTAGGATGCATATCTTGTTGTCATATTCTGGTGTCAAGGTAGTCATCAATTTATCCCTTATGTCTTCTTCTGAGATTTCTCCACCATTGGTTTTTATTCCTGCCACTGCTTCATTAATCCTTTGATTGTAGGCTTTGACATTCTCATCAGGTAGCATCTCTAATGTATTGTATCTTTTCTTCCATGTCTTTCTGCATGCATTCTTGGCTTGAATATCTCCTTCAAACATGTCTTCTAGGTGTAATACCTCAAAAATGGGCTATAAGTTCATTAACCTCCTACATCGACAAATCGAACAAAATCAACATCAAAGTCCTAATCTAAGGCACATCTAAACATCATCGAATCATAATTGATTATCTTAAATTCTGCATCGGGGAATATTCCTAGCAATATTCTTAATTATCTTTAATTTTATAATTATTTGGCAATAAATCACATTTATCCTAAAATTTGATTAATTAAATATTTTGCATATTTAATTAATTAGATTTAATATTTGCCACTTAATTGTTTAATTAAATTTAATTATATCTATTATTAATTGTATTATTTAATTTTGACAATAAATCAAAATTCCTATGAATAATTGATTAAATTCTTATTTAATTAATTAAAGCATGTTGTCATTATTTAATAATATAATTTTTAATAAAAGTTTGATTAAATAATTGATTAACCCATAAATCAATTATTTTATTTTTAAAAGCAGTTAAGTTGAGCATAAATCACTTTATTCTTAAATTAATTCATAAATAAAACATGCACAATCATAAAAGCAGACAACTATCAATTATCAATTAAAGCTAAACTCTGTTTTGAGTTAAAACTTAGCTTTTGCATGTTTTTGTGAGTTAATTATCCTTTATTTAAAAATAACTCAAAAATCAACCTGAGTTATTTGAGTGATTTATGGCTTTTTCTCATGCACCTCCAAAGCCCTGGATTTCTATAAAAACAAGGCTCAGCTCTTCATAATTCATCTCTCAAATTTGCATCCAAGCATCTCATATTTTGCACAATCACGCTGGAGAATTGGAATTGAAGAATCAAAGCTCTTTTGAATCGACATCTTTGTGAGATCAATCTTATTTTTGCATTCATATTGCATATCATTGTTAGATTAGCATTGCATATCAATTTTCAATAGCATTCATAGCATATCAATTTCATATTAGCATAGATTCATATCAGTTTTTATCATTCTTATTGCATAGAAAATCCAAAAAAATAGCTTAATTGCATTCAATCTCATATCTAGATCAATTGCATTCAAATCCTTCATTTAGGTGTCGTCTAGGTCACTGATCTCGATTACAATCTGAGAACATTAATCTGGCACCTACTAGAAGGCAGTAAATCACTTGGTTAGATAGTTTTCAATTTTGCATGATTTTGATTATAGCTAACCTCTAATGTTTTACTGAAGTGTTGTGTCTACAGATCAGGTACAATTTTCACACACACATTTTTGGTGCCCACCGTGGGGCAACCCACCTTTGCATGCTGGTTTTGATTTTTTTGGGAGCTAAAACCCCAAAGTTTCAAAGATTTAATTTTATCTCCCAAGCGGCTTATAATTTTGGTCTAAAATGTTTTTTTCAAGTTGGTGACATGTCAAGGAAGCTACAGTAAAAAATTTAGAATTTTCTGAGATGTTTTCAATTTTTAATAATTTTTTCTTGAAATTATGGAAAAAATTTATATCTGACACAAATCAGCATATTTTTTGGAAATTTTTATATTTTTGGAAAGCTCTTTAAATTTTACATGGGGTCCATTCTTTGTGTTTTAAATTTGGACATGATATCATAGCTCAAATAGTCAATTTACAAAAATTGGTCTATTTTGATAAAAGGGGTCTCTAGGGCACAAATGAAGATATTTTTCTAAATTTTTTGCATTTTTGGAAATCTCTCTGCTTTTTAGTATGGGTCTTTATTCTGAATTTCTATTTTTTTGGCCAAAATCATATCAAAAAAATTATATCTTGTTGACTAGGTCAAATGCAGCAAAAAAAATAAAGTTTTGTGATGGGTATGCACTTATTTTTTTTACATGGTTCAATGAATGATATGAGTTGTCATTTGGGTTAATTGCTGGTTATTATTACTGATAATAATTGATTTTTAGAGCTAACCCTATGGTTTTCATAAGTTGAATATATTTTGCATATCTTGTTTGCTTGTTTGCTTGTTGGAGAGTTCGTCACTTGCTTGCATGGAAAAGCTCAACAAAAATTGCTAAAAATCAAGTAAAATCTACTAAGCGCATTGCGAGGATCCCAGGTATTCTCCTTCATCTAATAATATTTTGATTTGGGACTTAAAATAAATCTCTTATGTGTCAAGCTTGTGTGCATCTTTTCATGCTTTTGATCTATTTCTACACACTTGCATAATTGATACTAGGTTGTGAACCCTTAAGGATTCATTAAGTAGTCTTAGAATACTTGTGATTGATCTTGATTGCTATCTTGGGTTATTGGACTCGCTAATCCACCAGCCCCTCATTTCCGCCCCGTGGTTGCAATCTCAGCGCCATAAAGGGGAGGGGTCAACAGGACAGAAGCGTTAAGTGTTCCACTTGGCAACCCTTTTGTGCTTTTAGGAACTCACTTATTTTCTAAGTTGGGGACTCATTTTCAGCTTGTGTGAGGTTTTAAGTGTTCCACTGTGTGGACTCATCTCATATTCACTTTAAGCGTTAAGTGTTCCTCTTTCTACTTTTTGGGTACTTTTGGTAGATTTACTTTCGGGAATATATCTGTGCTCACATAGTAATTAGGCCCTATGAACACTATTCGTGATTCTTGAGAGATTGGATTCCTAGCGAAATCCTTCCTTGATGACAGAATCCTTGTAGGTAGGGAGGATACTTAGTGCGTTTCACATTCAACTTGGTTAGTGCATCTTCTCTTATTGATCAACACATTCTCTCTCCGGAGAGGTTGATAGATCACGAGGGGTTGATATCACGAGCTTTGGTGAATCAAAATTGGTTAGTGTGTCTTCTCTTATTGATTGATACATTCTCTCCCGGGAGAGGTTGATAGATCACGTGGAGTTGATATCACAGACCTTGGTGGAACAAAACTTTGTCTTAGCGTGTCGGATTAATCTACTTGCTTTGTTTGGGTTAAAAGTGAAAAGGTGTCAAAAACCTTGGATCTGGAGCCAAGTCCCCTTGTGGTATACTATTGTGAGTCATCTTTAGAGAGGGTTAACCGTAGCGGACAATCCCTTCACAGGGCAAACTACGTTGATGGAACCTCAAGCGGTAATAGCCATTTTCCCCATGGTAGTGACAACCGCTATATAAATGTCCTTGTGGAAGAAATCTCCACGGGTATGGTTCATTGTTGGGTTGTCAGATCTCCCTAGCAGCTCTTGAAGATTAAGTTCTCAGACTGTGTCAAAACCCTGGTGCGCCGGGATTGGAGTTCACCCCTTTGAATCATAAAAGTTGCAGAGTCAAACCATTACTAAAAACCCTAGAGAGGCCAATTTTTTTCATTCTCAGGTATATGTGTGTTATTGCAAAACTTTTCAGAACATACACAATTAGTACTCTCAGGGATTAGCACAATTTGGTCACTTGATTGGTCATGTGCAAGGTTGCTTTTGCCCTTGTTCATTGTTTTTAGACATGCTTGGAATCACTTGCTTGTTGTTCTGCATGCTTGTTTATCTACTTGGCTATTAAAAATGATCAAATCTGGTATAACCTTCAAATTTTGGATAGTACAATTTGCAAACAATTCAAATTTGAAAACTCAAAATTTGCAAAATCTGAAGTAAAATTCTTTTCTGGAGTCAAAAGTCATCTCAGGAGGTCAGAAAGTCATACGAGTTTTGTCAACTGTCGTTTCATTGCTACCCAACTGTCGTATGAGTTTAGCAACTATCATTTCATAGACTACCCAATGTTGTACGAGTGTTCAGAGTGTCATTTGGAAAAATTTGAGAGAGTTGTCAGAAATTGTCAAATTGCAAGATATCCAATGTTTCCAGCCTAGTTCCAGAATCTGTCAAAAATATCATTGTGTCAAGAACAGAGCAGTAGCCATTGAGCATTCTACCATTTTTTGAGATTAATCTTTTGAATCTGATCTAGTCTTCTGTTTGATCAATTTGAGTCCTTTTTATCTCGTGTCAAAACCTTGTCATAATTATCAATCTTCAATCAATCTTCAAAAATAGACTAAGTGTTGAGAACTCGTGTCCGCTATCTTTTGGGCAATCTATCCCATACATCCAGGGCACAGTTTCCTTCACCCACATCTCATCAGATCTTCAAAACTATCATAATCTTGACAAGGTTGCGTCATCTGATTTTCTCGAATCAAATTGTTCTTTAGTTGTCTTCGTCCTTTTCTTCTGTTTCATTCAAAGTTAATGGTGGAGACCAGAGCTTCTTCACACAAGAAATCAGAAGAAACATCTCAGCACTTACTTTTGACAAATACCCCAAGTCCAACTCTTGAACAACTCATCAAGTCAGGTATCTACGAAGATGACGGTCTCGGTAACTTTCGATTGAAAACTGGTTACATACCCCCTTTATCAACTCACAGAGGTAATCAGCAAACTCCTCCTCAATCTATTCCAGGGAGCCCAAAAACTCCTATCATGTCTCAAGCAGCGACAAACCATGGTTCTCTAGGAGGAGGGTCCCAAGGACACCATTCTCAACATAATGCTGACCAAGAACCTACCCCCTCTGAAATCCATCGATGTCAGAATGACGATGAATTCAAGAGAATGATGAGGCATTTCTTGAAAGTGGATAGAGAGGCATACTTTTTACAATTATCCCAGGAACGGGCTAAGCTTCCTCCCAACTTTAACGTTGATGATATAATCACACATGAGGAAGAAAATCCACTCACAGCTATGACAAAATAGATGCATGCTATACAAGTCAAATTTAACAATCTTAAGAAGGAGAAGGAACCCAAGGAGTTCTCCATGGAGGCCCTATGTCCTTTCCCGTTTGACAAAAACTTGTATATGCCACCATTCCCAAAAAGAGTGGAGATACCAAAGTATGACAAATATGATGGACACTCTGATCCTCAAGATCATGTCAGAGAGTTCTGTACGCAATCCATGGAATTCATGCATGAACTGACTTATCTAATGCGTCTTTTTCCTAGATCCTTGGGAGGAGCATCCATTTAATGGTTTTCAAGATTACCTTCTACGATCAAAAATTTTGAGGAATTGATTAAATTGTTTTATCAACAATATTCCTACAATATTCAACATCCAGTCACCATGATCGATATCTGTAACCTCAAGCAATATCCAAGGGAATCATTCCTAACTTTTCTCAAGAGGTGGCGAAAGAAGTTTTCTCTATATGCTAGACCAATTCCCGAAATGGAGAAACTTGAAATCTTTATCAATAACCTTGTTCCAGAGCTCAACTATCCATTACAAATACAAGATCATGTATCTTTTGATAAAATGGTGGATAATGCAATCAAGATTGAGAAAGTACTTGTCAAGAAAGGAGAAATCACACTTCAAAAGGACAAGTCTGAATCTGGATCTAGCTCCAAAGATAAAAATAAGAGCTGGAATAGAAACAAAGGTATCGTCTCTGATGGTGTTGTTGACACTATCCGCACCCCATCAAAGGCATCAGCCTACAATCTCACCCTTGCCACCAAAGCCATTGAAGCTTCAGAGCAAAAATCTGCTGAACCATCTCCAAAGAAGCCATTCAAACGATGGGATAATAAATGAAAGTTTACTCCCCTGGGAGAATCTTTGGAATCTGCCCTGAGAACCCTAATAGCTGATAACATGATCTCTTTACCACCAATCTGAAACCCTGATCCAGATCCAAAACCATATTGGTGGAAAGATAATGAATACTATGCTTTCCATCGGACTAAAGGCCACAGAACTAATGGATGCTTCCACTTGAAGCATACCATTCAAAACTTGATCGATCAAGGGGACATCACGATCGATAATCCTACCAACAATAATGATCACACAGCATTTACAGAACCATTTCCACAACATGGCAAGGGAGTTTCCACTTCTCAGCCTAACATGGGGGCAAAAGTCAACTATGCCTACCCTGGAAACAATGCTGTCATCAATATGGTTGAACCATGTCTCTCTGAGAGCTGCAATGTCATCATGATTGTATGAAGAGATAGAAATCATTCCTCAGCTAATGCGGTTACCAGATCACAAGCTCAGACTCATCTGAAAGGACAAACACCAAGTTCATCTAATGTCCCTAAGATACCTTTCAATCTCACATCTGCTTCTAAACAGAAGGTTGCCTCGAAATCTTCCAATCCAAAGGATACAAGACCTACATCTTACAACATCGTCCAACAACTCCAGCATACCAATGCCAAAATCTCTATGTTTGAGTTACTTCGAATATCTCTAGCTCACAGAGATATCCTAGACAAAGCTTTGCTCGGCTCTAATGTTTCTAATGATCTAGATCTAGACAGGTTCCAGACTATGGTTGGTCATCTAACGTCTCCGCAATATATCTCCTTTTCAGAGGAAGATGACAATTCCCTAAGTCACCCACATAATCAGCCCTTGCACATAGAAGTCTTGATCCAGAACCGTCGAGTCAAACGTGTGTTGATAGATGGGGGCACAGGCCTCAACATTTGTTCTTACAACTTAATCACACAGTTGGGATTCTCAGAGATGGCTATTGATCTTTGAAAGAAGATCACCATAAAAGCCTATGATGAACAAGAAAGAGCTTCTAAAGGCACCATTGTCTTACCTATCCGAGTGGGTCCAGTCATCAAAGATACCACATGTCAGGTGCTTGATCTACCATTAGCTTACAATATCCTTCTAGGGAGACCCTGGATACATGAAATGCAAGCTATTCCTTCTACGTACCATGAATGCTTGAAATTTCCCTATGAAGGAGTAGAGGTTACTATCCCAGCAGATCTGAGTACAACTTGCAATACATTGAAGGAAAGTGTCGATAAGCTTGTACCTAATAACAGAGAATCTTCCATCAAGCAACAAAATGTGGCTTCCACATCCAAGATGGAAGACATTGCTAAAGAGATCAATATCAAAGAAAATGGGATGGGAGAATACACTATAGAGCCAGTCTTGTCTCTGACATCTCTCCCAATCTCACCTAAGTCATATGGACAATCCTTGGAGTAGTCTAAATCAGAACCTAAGGAACCTATGGAAGCATACAAAAGAAATTTTGTGGCGGAGCAAGTATCCAAACAAGAATTTGAAGAGGATGAAGCTGTGCTTGCATGGCTATACAAAGATGATTCTGAATCCAAAATTGTTCAACCTAGTGAATCTATAGCACCTACAATCCCTTCTAATTCATATGGTCCCGAGAACAAATTGATAGCCAAGATGGGATATTCCGGTCAAGGACCTCTAGGAATCAGAGGAAAGGGTCTTGTGACACCCATTCCACATATTGGTAGCGCCAACAAAGATACTGGTGGCTTAGGCTTTAAGAAGAAACCCTATCATCTCAAAGGTGGTTGTTCTCATGTCATAGAACAAATTGCACCAGGAGAACCCCTTCTCAAGAAAGAAGAGATAGAACCCTCAGATGATGATTCAGATAGTTCAGAACTCATCCCCTATGAAAAATTGCCTAAAGAGATCAAAGATCTTCTTGATAATAAAGATGATCCTATCAAAAGAATTAATGTAGTAGGCACACAAGAACCTACTGTAGCGCAAGAGATGGTTGCACCACAAGAACCAGCCAATCTCGAAGGCAATCAAACTGATCAAGAAGAAGGGGGTAGTTATTATAACACTAATTCCCATGAATATGAATTCAAGTCAGAGACTGAGGGTAATCCTTCTTGGGGTATTCATCCTGATTTCACACATTTTCTAAGATTTCCTAGAGATCCTGAATCAAAAGCTGAGTCAAATGACTATGAATGGGGTGCCATTCCAGAAGAAGATGAGCTTATCACAGAGAAATATATTGATGTTATTCACCAATATGTATCTCAACCCAACGTAGGTCTAGAGCGAAACAATGAACTTAACGTGTCTGATCCACCTATGGCTGAAGAGGACTCCCATGATGATGTTGAGCCTATTCACGAATTGAACATTTTGAGCTGTAATATCACCTTTTAACTTGAGCGTCAGGTTAGGACCAATGATGACATATCCATGTTTGTGAACACCATATTCCAAGCCTTTCCCGCTTTGACTATCCAACGCCCTGATCTTATCGACCAAACTTCCACAAACCCAAGCCATGGTGTTTACACTTTTTCCAGTGACTATGCCCTTGCTTGTTACCTCAATGCAGTCGAGCCTATGAGGACTTCCATCAGCGAACCGAGCGTCAGCATGACTGAGTCGGACATCATATATCTTAGTCAGAAAAACAAGAGTAAAAATAAAAATAAAAAGAGTTCTAAGGGTGAAAACCACTTTGTGGCAGTCTCAGATCCTACAAAAGTAAAAAGAAAAGACGTATTTGAAGGTGAAAACCTCTTTGAGGTGCCTAAGGATGAGATATTTGATGTCCTTCCGAGTCATTTATAGGATAGATCTCCAGTTCTGATTGAGCCAACTCAATCCATCAATTTGGGTACAACAGAGGAACCACAATTGGTACATGTAGCACAATCTCTATCAGAAGAAGAGAAACAGAAATTCACTACATTCTTATCAGAAAAAAGGATCAATTTTGCATGGAAATATTCAGATATGCCAGGATTGGATCCCAATCTCATTATGCACCATCTATCCATTGCTCTTGGAGTAAAACCAATCAAGCAAAAATTGAGAAAGATGCATCCTCATGTTGCACTCTTAGTCAAAGTAGAACTAGAAAAACTCCTAAAAGCTAGATTCATCTGTGTCATAGACTATGCTGAGTGGATATCCAACATTGTACCTGTTTCAAAACCAGATGGTTCAATCAGAGTGTGCACAGACTTTAGAGATGTGAACAGAGCATGCCTTAAGGATGATTTTCCGCTGCCTAACATTGATATGATAGTGGACATGACTGCGGGCTATGAAATGTATTCCTTAATGGATGGCTTTTCTGGGTACAACCAAATCAAAATTGCTCCAGAAGATCAAGAGAAAATAGCTTTCACATGTGCGTGGGGAACCTTCTGTTGGAATGTTATGCCATTCGGACTCAAAAATGCGAGAGCTACATATCAAAGAGCAATGACATCTATTTTTCATGATATGATGCATAAAACAATGGAGGATTACGTGGATGATACCTTGGCCAAATCCATGATTAGAACTGAACATCTAATAGACTTGAGCATGATCCTAGACAGAATGGAACAGTTTAGTCTCTAACTAAATCTTAAGAAGTGTTCTTTTGGTGTCACTTCTGGAAAGCTCTTAGGATACATAGTTTCAAAGAAAGGCATTGAGGTCGATCTAGCTAAAGTCAAGGCTATAATAGAGATGCAACCTCCCACAAATATCAGTCAAATGAGGATGTTGCAAGGCAGAGTACAGTCCATCAGGAGATTCATATCACAGTTAGCTGACATATCACAACCTTTCACAAAGACATTACATAAAGGTGTGACCTTTGCATGGAATGAAGACTGTGCAAAGAATTTTGATCATATTAAGAATTATCTCTTGAATCCTCCTATCTTAATGCCTCCTATTCATGGGAAGCCATTAATATTATATGTCTCCGCAACAGATACATCACTGGGGGCATTGCTAGCGCAACATGATGAAGACAAGAAGGAAAGAGCCATCTACTATATTAGCAGAACTTTAGTGGCCTATGAGAAGAACTACTCAATGATAGAGAAGGCATGTCTAGCTGTGATCTTTGCATCACAGAAACTGAGACACTATATGTTAGCTCATACCACGCATCTAGTAGCAAAAATTGATCCACTGAAATACCTACTAAGCAAGGCGGCCCTCACCGGTAGACTAGCTAAATGGGTCATGCTTCTAAGCGAATTTGACATTGAATATGCTGAAAGAAAAGCTATAAAAGGTCAAGTTATTGCTGATCAACTAGCAGATGCACCCATGTTTGATGATACACCCATGCAAATGGAATTTCCTGATTCCTCTATCATGCACCTCTCTTCTAGAGCATGGCGGTTATTCTTTGATGGCTCCTACACACAGAATGGATTTGGAGCAGGCATATTGTTCATCACTCCTCAAGGATACTCGATACCCAAAGCATTCAGATTAAAGTTTCCTTGCACAAAAAATATTGTTGAATATGAGGCACTTCTCAATGGTATGAAAATGGCAGTACAGTGGAGAGTTACAGAGATGCACATCCATGGAGACTCACAATTTGTTATCCACCAAGTCAATGATGTGTACCAAACCAAAGATGAAAAGTTCATTCCTTACAAGAGAATGGTAGATGATTTAAAGAAATACTTCATCTCTATCACATTTGAGCAAATACCCAGAACGGAGAATAAGGCTGCTGATGCAATGGCGACACTATCTACTCTCTTATAGTAGCCCAAACATGAGCTACGCTATGAGTTCCTGGTGGAAGCCCTATCCTATCCTACATATGACTCCCCTGAAACCCACATGATCTGCACTGTTGTAGGTTATGACTCATCTCGCTACAAAAATCTATTCTCCTATCTCCACGACCAAATCATCCCTGAGTCCTTTAACCGCTTTGAGAAATGAAACCTTATCCGATCCGCATCCCGATATGTCATCATTGGTAATGATCTATACAAATGAGGTCTAGATGGTACACTGCTTAGATGTTTAGAACGGGAAGAGTCTCAACGTGCATTAGAGGAAGTCCACAAGGGTATATGTGGGTCACACTCGAACGGTTTAACGTTAGCTCAAAAACTTATTAGGGCTGGGTACTATTGGCCTGAAATAGAGAAAGAGGCTATTAAATTTGCTAAAAACTATCAACAGTGTCAAGTACATGGTAACTTGATTCATGCTCCAGGGAGAGATCTGATTCCCTTTACTACACAATGGCCTTTTCAACAATGGGCATTTGATCTCATAGGTGCTATCCATCCACACTCTTCTAATGGACATACCCATATAATCACAGCTACAGATTATTTTACAAAATGGGTAGAAGCATTTCCTCTAACACAAGCAATGGGGAAACAGATCTCTATGTTCATCCTGAACTACATCATTTGCAGAAATGGGATCCCTCACTCTATAATCATAGATAATGGGGGCCAATTCAAAAACAAAGATCTAGATGACTTATGTGCTAAATTCAAGATTACACAACATTGGTCTTCTATTTACTATCCTCAAGGGAATGGACAAGCTGAGGCTTCAAACAAAAATCTCCTAAAGATCTTGCACAGAACAGTAAATAAAATAGGAAGAGACTGGCATCTCATGATCAATCCAGCTCTCTGGGCATACAGAACTAGTATCAGAATGCGTACAGGGGCTACACCTTTCACTTTAGTTTATGGGTCTGAAGTGGTACTACCTATTGAGGTTGAAATCCCATCACTCAGAATCAGAATGCATGGGCTTGTCACTGATGAAGACTACAGAGTGTCTAGGTTACAAGAACTGGAATTACTAGATGAGCACAGGCAAGCAGCGTATGATCATCTCAGAGTATATCAAAAGAGAATGTCTAGAGGCTACAACAAGAAAGTCAGACACAGAGAATTCCAGATTGGTGATCTAGTCTTGAGAGAAAATCCTAAAAATCAATCCCATCGAGAACGCAAGGGGAAGTTTGAACCCAACCGGTTGGGTCCCTTTGTCATCACTGCTACTTTTGGCTCTGGTGCCTATCAACTCTCAACGACTGAAGGAGAACAGCTCTGAGAACCAATCAACATTCTCCATCTGAAGAAATTCTACACCTAAGACATTCAGTGCTTGGTAAATGTCCTGAAAAAATCTTAAAAATCCGAAAAAGTCCTGAAAAAATGAACATCTTGGTGAAAACCTAGCAATAGGCGCCTTGATGATTCGCAAAAAAATCAAAAAAAATATCAAAAATTAAAAAAAAATTGAAAAAAATGAAAAATACAAAAAAATAAAAAGTGCCTTGGTGAAAACTTCGAAACAGGCGCCTTGGTAGCAAAAATAGAATCTCTGCCAAGATGGTGAAAACTCAGCAAATGGGCGCCACTTGTTCAAAACACTCCATCTATCAGTGCAATCTTGGTCTTTCCTAGCTTTCGGTCTTGCTTTAGTTTGTACATACCTCTCGGTTTGTTTTTCCATTTCCAGTTTTCAATAAGTCAGTTTGTACACCAATCAGCTTGCGCATCTGTATCCTATCAATGTTTAACACTTGGGGGAAATCAATGTCATATCCTATGGTCTCCCATGTATCTTAGACATATCATATCTAGTCAGAGTCCTTTGAAGCTTCACGTTGAGTCTGTCTGTCTGTCTCGTCTCCAAAAAGGATTTTACATCTACAACAATGCAATCAAATATCAAAACTCAACTGAAAACAATCTGTGCTTTTCATGCTTTTATCTCTTTGTATGCTTACTGATTCGCATTGAGTTTTTTTTTTTGCATATTGTGTCCCTTCGAGCTCTTCGATGATGTCCTTTATAGGATTTAGAGAGTGATGACTGGGGGCCTAATCTTTTCTTTGTTTTTTGCTCGTATGTGAAAATCTAACAACTTTAGAAATTTTGGATTGAAATGGTGTCCGACTATAAGAGCCTCTATCTCAAATTGGATGGCCATGCGTACCTCGACCATTGATACCCGGCAAATTCAAGGACATTTGATCTAACTATTATCTTTTTGAGTGAATTCTTTCTCCTACTGTGAAACGTGATCTTGCCTAAGGAGGTGAATGATAAAGGGTCACTACGGGTAATTCACATTGGATTTAGAATGATCTTTTGATTGTTTGATGTGTATGTTAAATGTAAGGTGTACTCAGGTCATCACGATGTTTATGTTTTGATTCTTATACAAATTGCTATATCAAAATGGACATGATATTCAGGTCATCCTAGCGTTTGTGCCTTGGTGCTTATATCTGATCCAACATTTCGAAAACAAATCAATATTCATATGTCCATGGTTGTATAACCAGTGGGTGTTGTATTGATTCTTGCGCATACAAATCGATATTCATATGTCTATAGTTTCATGGCTAGTGGGCATTGTATTGATTTATCCGGTTACCTAAAAGTTCAATGATGATAACAAATCGATACATGATCAGTGACTAGGTCCTAGGTCTTAGGTTGCATTTCATTTTGCATGTCTCATTGCATTTTGCATGTTTGCATGATCTCACAATGATTAAACAAAATTCAATGCTTAAACAATTCTCCACTCGCATCTTCAAATCTAACAAGAGTTGAATCTCACACGAAGGTTCCTCCAATGAAACAACAACTAGAATCCTTTTTCGGGATCAAAATTCAAATCTGAGATCATTCGTATTATTAATTTCTTGCATAATCAACCTTCAATCATCACAAAAATCCAGTATTCAACTTAATTGATTAGCTTTCATCAAATTATCAAAAATTCAACTTGGTCAACCATGGTCAACTCATAGTCAAACCTAGTCAACCTTGGTCTCCAAGACCTCTAAACGATGCAGAATGCATTCTTGAACATGTATAACCACTTCTCAAATCAATTAACATGCTTCTAAACTATCAACGCTGACTTTTCTTGTCAGATTTCAATTTTAATCCCAAAGGGGGCATGGTATTGCACATCATTCAAAGTCTGTAAATCAAATTCTATCAATATCTTTCATCAGTAATCAAGACAAACAATCACGTCTAGTTACTGATTCATCAAAAGTCCTCATCGCTTGGGGCAAATCTATCATCACTTGGGGCATATCAGATTCATCAAGATCCATATCAATCTGGTATTCTCCTAATCTTGTAAACTGTATCAGTTTTTGCAACCATCAGATCATAGTGTTCTTTCCTTGGTTCTTCGGCAACTGAAGGATTTGGATGTGATACTTGCTAGTTCTGCTAAGACAATCGAGTTTAGAACGGGTCACTCACTTCTTAGCAATCCTAAGGTTTGGAATCAGGCATTTTGACACTTTTTCGCAATCATAGGTTCATTTTCTATTATAGTGAACATTATCTTTGGTCATTCAGGACCTATTATCTCCGTATCAATTCAATATCAATCAGCTTCTATCTCATATCAATTATCAATTTCAAACATCAGTTTCATATCTCTATCAAACATAGACTTTCTTTGAACCACTGCGCTTCACACAGTAATTCAAAGAGGGGCAAAATGTAATACCCCAAAAATGGGCTATAAGTTCATTAACCTCCTACATCGACAAATCGAACAAAATCGACATCAAAGTCCTAATCTAAGGCACATTTAAACATCATCGAATCATAATTGATTATCTTAAATTCTGCATCGAGGAATATTCCTAGCAATATTCTTAATTATCTTTAATTTTATAATTATTTGGCAATAAATCACATTTATCCTAAAATTTGATTAATTAAATATTTTGCATATTTAATTAATTAGATTTAATATTTGCCACTTAATTGTTTAATTAAATTTAATTATATCTATTATTAATTGTATTATTTAATTTTGACAATAAATCAAAATTCCTATGAATAATTGATTAAATTCTTATTTAATTAATTAAAGCATGTTGTCATTATTTAATAATATAATTTTTAATAAAAGTTTGATTAAATAATTGATTAACCCATAAATCAATTGTTTTATTTTTAAAAGCAGTTAAGTTGAGCATAAATCACTTTATTATTAAATTAATTCATAAATAAAACATGCACAATCATAAAAGCAGACAACTATCAATTATCAATTAAAGCTAAACTCTGTTTTGAGTTAAAACTTAGCTTTTGCATGTTTTTGTGAGTTAATTATCCTTTATTTAAAAATAACTCAAAAATCAACCTGAGTTATTTGAGTGATTTATGGCTTTTTCTCATGCACCTCCAAAGCCCTGGATTTCTATAAAAACAAGGCTCAGCTCTTCATAATTCATCTCTCAAATTTGCATCCAAGCATCTCATATTTTTGCACAATCACGCTCAAGAATTGGAATTGAAGAATCAAAGCTCTTGCGAATCGACATCTTTGTGAGATCAATCTTATTTTTGCATTCATATTGCATATCATTGTTAGATTAGCATTGCATATCAATTTTTAATAGCATTCATAGCATATCAATTTCATATTAGCATAGATTCATATCAGTTTTTATCATTCTTATTGCATAGAAAATCCAAAAAAATAGCTTAATTGCATTCAATCTCATATCTAGATCAATTGCATTCAAATCCTTCATTTAGGTGTCATCTAGGTCACTAATCTCGATTACAATCTGAGAACATTAATCTCGCACCTACTAGAAGGCAGTAAATCGCTTGGTTAGATAGTTTTCAATTTTGCATGATTTTGATTATAGCTAACCTCTAATATTTTACTGAAGTGTTGTGTCTATAGATCAGGTACAATTTTCACACACACACTAGGTACTTCCATATCTTATAGGCTTTGTCCATTTTCTTGATCTCTGAAAACTCACTATCAAATAGGGCGTTGATAAGGGATTCTTTGGCAATGGAATTTGAAGTGAACATCTCCTTTTGCTTCAAGGTTACATCTTCTTTTGCAAGATCTGCTACTGAAGGAATCTCAACTTCTTTGGTAGCTACTTCAAAAATCTCAAAAGCAATGCACTATAAATGTGTCATCATTTTTTTCTTCCAACCTAGATAGTTCTCTCCATCAAACTTAGGACTTTATTTTCTAAAGAATGCCATCTAATTAACCTCAATCTATTAAAATTTCTTTCTGAGGCACTTGGCTCTGATACCAATTGTTAGGAATAGTCCCAAGAGATAACTGAGAGGGGGGGGGTGAATCAGTTATCTACAAGATTCAATTCTTTATCCAATTAAGTATATAATAACTTTAAACATAAACACAATGAAAAAACACTTAACACAACACCACAATTTTGGTTACAAGGAAACCCAAATAGGTAAAAAACCCTAATGGAAATTAAAACCCACTAAGAACTGGACTAGTGTATTATGATCCATGTTAGAAGATCTTTCAACCCTGTTAGGAGTTGTTCTTTACAATGCTTTTAGTACAGTGACTTGGTCAACGGTTGGACCCTATTAGGAGTCTTTTACAATTAACCCTGTTAGGGGTGAGGATGCACTGTCTGAGAGCACATTGCTTAAAGGGATGAAGGCTACAACCTTTTGTTTAACATATACACACTATATCGAGATCTTGGTGAGTTGTGCATAGACCTATTGCCTTGATCAGTTCCAATGAATATCATAAACTCTCTACTATGTCACATAGACCTTCTGCTAATGGCTCAACACTTCACACTCTCTACTCTGCTCTTATCTTTCAACTCTTGGCCATGCTTAGAAATCCCAAATGACTGCCTATAAATATCTTTCCTCTAAATGATATAATCAATTTGGCCTGTTAGAACCACCTTGAAATCATATTAAAGAAATAATAAAACTCTCCAATAACATCTCTGTCAACTCTACTAAGCACGCAACACGAACTGGGACCTGCCCAACTTAATATGACTGAACATGTTACTTCATACTGTCGGCTCCACCAAATTAACTAATACTTCATCCTCATGTTGAATTACATTATGCACTCTTAACCAAACATCCTTAACTCTCTTCTTAACATAAATCCAAGCATGCATACCGAGATGATAGGTGCAACTACCACAATCATATAAACGCTGTCGGCTCTTCCAGGCAAACTTGGGAAACTATAACTGTCAACTAGAAACTTCATAACTCAACCTCTATTGCATATCTGACTCTGTGTCCATGAACATAACATCACATATATGTCTACAACATAAATATAAACGTGCAAGGCTCTACTGCAACCGTACTACAAATTAGATATAGAACTATTCCTGGGACCTGTCAGAAACACTTACTAATATACACAACTGTACTATTGTCTTTACTCAGAATCAACCTCTACATCTATGATATCATGTTGATAAATATCTATGCAACATATTCTCAAAGCTCTTTCCATTAGGCTTCCATGCATGTTTCTTACCATATGTTGTCATTAATGACAAACATACAGTCAGTAATCTGGCTTGCTGGCAAATCTCCAACAGTTTCTATCTAAGATAGTACCATATATATTGATTGATGAAGAGGATTAGGGAAAGGAGATTACAAGAGAACCTAAGGAAAGGTTGAGTTATTTGATACTTCAATGGGTACTTGATTAGTTGGCACATTGATAAGATAATGTATTGTTTATCTAAGTAAGAAGAAAGACTAAAGAGGTAGGCTTAACTGAGAAAAAGTAAAGAAATCTAGTTTAAGTCGAGTGATGTTAGTGTCGATTGAGTGCCAGTATATGTTGAGTAAATTTAGTATTCACTGAACATCAGTTTATGTCAAGTGATAGGAAATTACCGAGAAAAGACAGTGTTTGCCGAGGAATACAGTTTGTAGAGATGATCGAGACACGCAGTGATGACCGAGGAGAAGAACATAGTATTGACCGAGTGTTAGTAATTTACATTTGGAGAAAGAATTGAGATTCCTAGCCGACATATTTGAATTCTTGGGATATGTAAATCATGTTGACTTTATTAATGAATTGTATGGAGTATTTAATGCATGGTAAATTATTTTATTATGGATTCAAAGATAAGTTTGGAGATGTATCTAGAAGGAAGGATGAAGAACATAATGATGGAAGGATTCGATGAATCTGACCTAAACCTAAGATCTATGAAGGAGATTAAGCAACAAAAGATGGATCTACCTAATTGAAGAGGTATAAAGGAAAACCTAATTGTGAGGTTACTGTTAGAGTAATAAAGTGTTTACTGATTAATTGAATCATATTGATTTAATTGTTCAGTCACTTATTACCTTTTTTGACTTAAGCTAAACTTTAGGCATATAATAATTAGTAGCTTTATTAATTATTATTATTATGCAACCTAGGATTTTACCTTTTTACATTTTCTGATCTCCTTTTATAAGGATTGATCTCATAACACTTTGTAACCTTTTCTGACATTTCATTATTGATTGCAACTTTTGTTTTTGCACATCAAGGATTTCTCCTCTCTCATGGATTAATGTGTTCAGGCCTCCATAGCTGTTTGCTTCTTCTCTCTTTCTGTGATAGGTGTTTGCATGTAGATGTTCTTGGGAGCTGTGTGTTGTTTTTCATCAACTCCAACATGGTATCAAAGCTTTAGATCTACTTGCCCATGTCCTCTTTCTGAGAGATTCAGTCGTGTTCATCAGATCTACATTTTTAGAGAGGGTTTCCTGTCAAATCTAGGGGGGACCTATTTTTCTGGTCATCTTGGCTTCAAACGGACCTCACGGTTGCATTCAGAGCGTCCAAGAACTCTAAGATCTATATAAAATTTATCCAATTTGGACAAAGTTGGAATCTGTGAGAAAAAAATGTTACAATCAGCCCCGACATGGATCCCAAGGTGATCATTATTTTTGGAGCACTTCTGGCCCAAACAGACCTCACAGTTGCGTCCAAAAGGCCTGAGATAGTAAAAAATCATATAAGACTTGTCAATTTTTGACAAGTTGGCCTCTGACGCAAAAAAAAAAAAAAAAAAATTGCATACCAAGGCCATACGGCCTTGGCACGCACTCCGAGGCTGCAGGTACAACTTTCAAAAAAATTAAAAAAATTATTGCAGGCTCCGCCGCCGAGCGGCCACTCGAGCTCCTCCCGAACGCCACCGCTGATGAGCCGCAGTCACCGCCGGTGATACCACTGACGGCCCATGGTAACCACCGCAGTCACCGCCGATGGTAACTGCCCACATGACCAGTGGGTTTCCTAATCACCAAAGGTTAAAAAAAAAAAAAAACATTTCCCATTCCATGGTTTTTCAGACAGGCTAGGGTTTTTCGCGCATATCTCGGGCATCCGAAATCAGAATTGGGCGAACAAGATATCACCAAAAAGCTAATTCCAAGGTGGATGTGTCTTTGCTAGAGTGATTACCTGATTTTTCCATTAATGCTGCATTTATTGCAGTCAAAGGCAGAGGTTTTTCTATGCTCTTGCATCTCAGCCCTCTTGCGTTGTTTTTAGCATATCTCAGGCATACGGTCTCATTTTTTAGCAAACAAGATAGCATTGGAAAGTTGCTTCAAAGGTGCATCTTTCTAGAATTTTAGATTTTGGATTTTTTTCCTCTAATTTTCGCACTAGTCCTTCAAAGTCAGGGCTTTTGTTTTGCCTTCCCTCCGACAATGCCTGTTGGTTATCGGCTTCTACCTTTCTCATCCAAGCTCCCTTTTCTTCAAGTGATATACCGTCAGAAAGCTGGTTCTGAGCCCGATCCATTTTTACTAGTATGGTTTTCTAATTTTTACATTTTGATGCTCTCTGTTTCTGTCAAAGTTAGATGTTCTCTATGATCTTGGCATTTCAAACCTCCTGCCTTCCGAGATCCGTTTCTCTTGCATCCGGGCTCCGTTTTCGGCAAATGAGATATTGCTAAAAAGCTCTTTCTGAGCTTTTATCAGATATGATAGTTTCATGTGTGATTTTCTCCTTTTTCTAACATCACCCATCCTCATATCCTTGCAAACACCTTCTTTGGGCCCTCCAGTGTAGTTGTTGGTTTTTTGCTCATATCTTGAGCATACGGTGTCGAAATTTGGCAAACAAGATATCTTCAGAAAGATGATTTTGAGATCTTTCTAGATCTAGAGGTTATATTTTCTAATTTTATTTTCTTGATGTTGTTTTCTTTGTCAAAGCCAGATCTTCAGTTCTCCACTCTAGGAGCTCTATCTTGCACATCCAAAATTTGTTTTCAGAAAATGATATATCATTGGAAAGCTTGTTCAGAGAGCTTTTCAATGCTATGAGTCATTTTTCTAGATTTTTCTCCAGGTTCATTATTCAGATTCTTTCTTTTTTGCAGTCTGGTGGATATCTTGGTTGTTTCAGGTCCTAGGATCTCTTCCCTTTGAGGGATGGCTCATCTTAGGTTGTTCTTTTGTTTCAATAGCCTTTGATCTTCTTTGAGTAGTGTATAATTCATTTTTGTAGCATTTTTTTTCTACACACGCACTGAGATACAGTGCCATTCTATTACTTTGATGGGATCTTGCACATGTTCATGCTCTTTGTACTCGCACTCCATTATAAAGTGTCAAGGCGGTTTTGATGTTTGCCTTTATTTACCATCTTCTTTTGTCATGTGAGTGTTCCTTCAATGACATTAGCCTCAAGTATCTTTATATGTGTTTGTACTCTCTTTGCACATTTGATGTTTCAAATTTTTCTTCATCATGCAGTTCATATTGGATGATCTTTTTAGTGTACCTGTCATTACTCCCTTGTCAGTAGTATGGGGGGGTTTCTAATGTTGGTTCTACTGCTTCCTTGGTTTGATAGTGTGAGCTATGTATTCATTGTTTGATCCTATGTACTAGGCGGTTGCAGTGGCTAGGTACCTATGCATTCCGGTGAGATGGATCATTTACCATATGGACACTCTTTTCTTTCCTATTTTTGGATGCACTCTTCTAGCTTTGATTGATCAGCTCTTCAGGATTTTGGTGTTTATGCCATCTGTAGCTTCGAGTTCAAGTATTTGCCTTTGTTTGCCTCCTGATTTGAGTAGTGTTATTTGAGGGCACTCATGCAAATTACAGTCTTCTCTACCTAGTCATATTTATGTGGAGGATCTTCAGATCATCAGTTTCTTCTTGACAGAGTTTGCAGTTTCATACTTTGGTGATGTTGTACATGTTCATCTTTGTTCCTATTTTCTAGAACATTCCTAGTTCTGGAGGCTTCTCTAGTCCTTCAAATTAGTCTTTGTCTCTTTTTGGAGTAGATTTTTTCCCATGTGTTTTTCTCTATTTCTCCGCTTTGTAGAGACTCTCTTTTGTACTTGGGTACCTGATAAGGCCTTTGTTGTCGAGACCCATTTTCTTTCAGTTGCTCTTTCTAGGTTTTTAGCTTCTCCCAAAGTTTATCTTAAGGGGGGGTGTTAGAGTAATAAAGTGTGTACTGATTAATTGAATTATATTGATTTAATTATTTAGTCACTTATTACCTCTTTTGACTTAAGCTAAACTTTAGGCATATAATAATTAGTAGCTTTATTAATTATTATTATGCAACCTAGGGTTTTACCTTTTTAGGTTTTCTAATCTCCTTTTATAAGGATTGATCTCATAACACTTTGTAACCTTTTCTGACATTTCATTATTGATTGCAACTTTTGTTTTTGCACATCAAGGATTTCTCCTCTCTCGTGGATCAATGCATCCAGGCCTCCATAGTTGTTTGCTTCTTCTCTCTTTCTGTGACAGGTGTTTGCATGCAGGTGTTCTTGGGAGCTGTGGGTTGTTTTTCATCAACTCCAACAGTTACAACATGGGCTGAAGTTGTTGATGTTATTGATTGATAAGTCTAAGCAAAAGGTTGAAGGTGAAATTGTGAAGGAGCTGAACAGAGTTGTGATTACTTGAAGCGAATTCTGATCAGATCAGTGATGGAGATGGAAATGAAGGTCAGTCAGTAAATCAACATATATGTATGAAGTGGATCTATATTTTCAAAGTGAGTTGTATATTTTTTAAATCGCAAACTATTGTTACTTTCTAACCATTGTATCAGTCTAAATCCTTTAATCAAGGTTGACCTAACAGTCATTGTATAAATCCTTTAATCAAGGTGGCATTCTAATAGAATGTTCTTAAATCCTTTAACCAGGTCACTTTTGATAGAGTGTTTAAATCCTTTAATAGGGTCGTACCTAGCAGTGTGTTTGTAAGCCTTTAACAGGGTTAGATTTTCACAGAGCTCACTTCAGAAGAGTGAAATATCAGTAGCATGTTACAAAGTGGTTTTTCCCAAGATGGGTTTCCACTATAAATCCTGGTGTTATACTTGTGTGAATGTTTTTATGTGAATGTCATTATATTTTGCAAGTTAATTACTTTTGGATAGTGGATTGCATGTTATATGTTTCTGATATATGTTATAGAGACCAAGTTGAATCGTTGATTAGATCTAAGATTGTTGAAGTGCTAGAAAGTTCAAATGGTACATCTGGACCCGAGAACAACTGATTCACCCCCCCTCTCTATTGTTCTAAATAATTCTAACTATATATATATATATATATATATATATATATGTAATACCCCAAAAATGGGCTATAAGTTCATTAACCTCTTACATCGACAAATCGAACAAAATCGACATCAAAGTCCTAACCTAAGGCACATCTAAACATCATCGAATCATAATTGATTATCTTAAATTTTGCATCGGGGAATATTCCTAGTAATATTCCTAATTATCTTAATTATCTTTAATTTAATGATTATTTGGCGATAAATCACATTTATCCTAAGTTTGATTAATTGAATATTTTCATATTTAATTAATTAGATTTAATATTTGCCACTTAATTGTGTAATTAAATTTAATTCTATCTATTATTAATTGTATTATTTAATTTTGACAATAAATCAAAATTCCTATCTTTAATTGATTAAATTCTTATTTAATTAATTAAAGCATGTTGTCATTATTTAATAATATAATTTTTAATAAAAGTTTGATAAAATAGTTAATTAACCCATAAATTAATTAATTTATTTCAAAAATCAGTTGAGTTGAGGATAAATCACTTTATTTATTTATTTAATTCTTAATTATTATGCATATTCAAAAGAAACAGTTAAACTCCAAATCAGAAAATCAATGCAAGTTATTAACTTTTTGGAACTCAACATCCTTTTGGAGTTCAAAAAGCTGATCTAAACTCTAATTTGAGTTAAAAAGCTGTTTTTGCATGTTTTTGCATGATTTTGAGAATTAACTATCTTTCATGATCAGATAACTCAAAAATCAAGATGAGTTAATTTGAGTGATTTATGGCTTTTATTCATGCACCTCCAAAGCCCTGGATTTCTATAAATTAAGGCTTTAGCTCTTCACAAATCATCTCATATTTTGCACAATCACGCTGGAGAATTAGAATTGAAGAATCAAAGCTCTTGCGAATCGGAATTTTTGTGAGATCAATCTTATTTTTGCATTCATATTTCATATCATTGTTAGATTAGCATTGCATATCAATTTTCAATAGCATTCATAGCATATCAATTTCATATTAGCATTCATATCATATCAATTTATCATTCTTATTGCATCATAAAATATCAAAAATATAGATTAATTGCATTTATTCCATATCTAGAATTGCATTCAAATCCTTCATTTAGGTGTCATCTAGGTCACTAATCTCGATTACAATCTGAGAACATTAATCTCGCACCTATTAGAAGGCAGTAAATCGCTTGGTTAGATAGCTTTCAATTTTGCACGATTTTGATTATCACTAACCTCTAATGTTTTACTGAGTGTTGTGTCTACAGATCAGGTACAATTTTCACACACACATTTCTGGCGCCCACCGTGGGGCAACCCACCTTTGCATGCTGGTTTTGATTTTTTTGGGAGCTAAAACCCTAAAGTTTCAAAGATTTAATTTTATATCCCAAACGGCTTAAAATTTTGGTCTGAAATTTTTTTAACAAGTTGATGACATGTCATGAAAGCTACAGTAAAAAATTTAGAATTTTTTGAGATGTTTTCAATTTTTAATAATTTTTTCTTGAAATTATGAAAAAAATTAATATCTGACGCAAATCAGCATATTTTTTGAAAATTTTTATATTTTCAGAAAGCTCTTTAAATTCTACAGGGGGTCCATTTTTTGTGTTTTAAATTTGGACATGATATCATAGCTCAAATAGTCAATTTACAAAAACTGGTCTGTTTTGATAAAATAGGTCTCTAGGGCACAACTGAAGAGATTTTTCTAAAAATTTTGCATTTTTGGAAAGCTCTCTATTTTTTAGTAGGGGTATCTATTTTGAATTTCTATTTTTGTGGCCAAAATCATATCAAAAAAATTAGATCTTGTTGACTAGGTCAAATGCAGCAAAAATAAAATAAAATTTTGTGATGGGTATGCACTTATTTTTTTACATGGTCCAATGAATGATATGAGTTGTCATTTGGGTTAATTGCTGGTTATTATTATTGATAATAATTTATTTTTAGAGCTAACCCTATGGTTTTCATAAGTTGAATATATTTTGCATATCTTGTTTGCTTGTTTGCTTGTTGGAGAGTTCGTCACTTGCTTGCATGGAAAAGCTCAACAAAAATTGCTAAAAATCAAGTAAAATCTACTAAGCGCATTGCGAGGATCCCAGGTATTCTCCTTCATCTAATAATATTTTGATTTGGGACTTAAAATAAATCTCTTATGTGTCAAGCTTGTGTGCATCTTTTCATACTTTTGATCTATTTCTACACACTTGCATAATTGATACTAGGTTGTGAACCCTTAAGGATTCATTAAGTAGTCTTAGAATACTTGTGATTGATCTTGATTGCTATCTTGGGTTATTGGACTTGCTAATCCACTGGCCCCTCATTTTCGCCCCGTGGTTGCAATCTCAGCGCCATAAAGGGGAGGGGTCAACAGGACAGAAGCGTTAAGTGTTCCACTTGACAACCCTTTTGTGCTTTTAGGAACTCACTTATTTTCTAAGTTGGGGACTCATTTTCAGCTTGTGTGAGGTGTTAAGTGTTCCACCTTGTGGACTCATCTCATATTCGCTTTAAGCGTTAAGTGTTCCTCTTTCTACTTTTTGGGTACTTTTGGTAGATTTACTTTCGGGAATATATCTGTGCTCACATAGTAATTAGGCCCTATGAACACTATTTGTGATTCTTGAGAGATTGGATTCCTAGCGAAATCCTTCCTTGATGATGGAATCCTTGTAGGTAGGGAGGATACTTAGTGTGTTTCACATTCATCTTGGTTAGTGCATCTTCTCTTATTGATCAACACATTCTCTCTCTGGAGAGTTTGATAGATCACGTGGGGTTGATATCACAAGCTTTGGTGAATCAAAATTGGTTAGTGCGTCTTCTCTTATTGATTGATACATTCTCTCCCCGGAGAGGTTGATAGATCACGTGGAGTTGATATCACAGACCTTGGTGGAACAAAACTTTGTCTTAGCGTGTCGGATTAATCTGCTTGCTTTGTTTGGGTTAAAAGTGAAGAGGTGTCAAAACCTTGAATCTGGAGCCAAGTTCCCTTGTGGTATACTATTGTGAGTCATCTTTAGAGAGGGTTAACCGTAGCGAACAATCCCTTCACAGGGCAAACTGCGTTGACGGAACCTCAAGCGGTAATAGCCATTTTCGCCATGGTAGTGATAGCCGCTATATAAATGTCCTTGTGGAAGAAATCTCCACGGGTATGGTTCATTGTTGGATTTTCAGATCTCCCTAGCAGCTCTTGAAGATTAAGTTCTCAGACTGTGTCAAAACCCTGGTGCGCCGGGATTGGAGTTCACCCCTTTGAATCATAAAAGTTGCAGAGTCAAACCATTACTAAAAACCCTAGAGAGGCCAATTTTTTTCATTCTCAGGTATATGTGTGTTATTGCAAAACTTTTTATAACATACACAATTAGTACTCTCAGGGATTAGCACAATTTGGTCACTTGATTGTTCATGCGCAAGGTTGCTTTTGCCCTTGTTCATTGTTTTCAGACATGCTTGGAATCACTTGCTTGCTGTTCTGCGTACTTATATATCTACTTGGCTATTAAAAATGATCAAATCTGGTATAACCTTCAAAATTTGGACAGTACAATTTGCAAACAATCCAAAACTGAAAACCTTAAATTTTGCAAAAATTGACGTAAAGTTCTTTCTGGAGTCAAAAGTCGTATGACTTTTTATCAAATGTCATTTCAGTAAAGCCCATATGTCGTATGATTAAGAAGCCAGTGTCGTACGAGTTTTCAAACCAGCAAAATTCAAGAAGCCAAAAATTGTTAGCAACTATCGTACGAGTTTTGTCAACTATCGTTTCATCTCTACCCAACTGTCGTACGAGTTTCACAACTTTCGTTTCATTTATACCCAACTGTCATACGAGTCTGCAGAGTGTCGTTTGGAAAAATTTGAGAAAGTTGTCAGAAATTGTCAAATTGCAAGATATCCAATGTTTCCAGCCTAGATCCAGAATCTGTCAAAAATATCATTGTGTCAGGAACAGAGCAGTAGCTATTGAGCATTCTACCATTTTTCGAGTTTGATCTTTTGAATCCGATCTAGTCTTCTGTTTGATCAATTTGAGTCTTTTTTATCTCATGTCAAAACCTTGTCATAACTATCAATCTTCAAAAATAGACTAAGTTTTGAGAACTCGTGTCCGCTATCTTTTGGGCGATCTATCCCATACATCCAGGGCACAGTTTCCTTCACCCACATCTCATCAGATTTTCAAAATTATCATAATCTTGACAAGGTTGCGTCATCTGATTTTCTCGAATCAAATTGTTCTTCAGTTGTCTTCATCCTTTTCTTCTGTTTCATTCAAAGTTAATGGTGGAGACCAGAGCTTCTTCACACAAGAAATCAGAAGAAACATCTCAGAACTTACTTTTGACCAATACCTCGGGTCCAACTCTTGAACAACTCATCAAGTCAGGTATCTACGAAGACGACGGTCTCGATAACTTTTGATTAAAAACTGGTTACATACCTCCTCTATCAACTCACAGAGGTAATCAACAAACTCCTCCTCAATCTATTCCAGGGAGCCCAAAAACTCCTACCATGTCTCAAGCAGGGACAAACCATGGTTCTCTAGGAGGAGGATCCCAGGGACACCATTCTCAACATAATGCCGACCAAGACCCTACACCCTCTGAAATCCATCGGTGTCAGAATGATGATGAATTCAAAAGAATGATGAGGCATTTCTTGAAAATGGATAGAGAGGCATACTTTTTGCAATTAGCCCAAGAAGGAGCTAAACTTCCTCCTCACTTCAATGTCGAAGATATCATCACGCATGAGGAAGAAACTCCGATGACAGCCATAATGAACCAGCTGCACGCTATGCAGGTCAAAATGAATAAAATTGAGAAAGAGAAGGAACCCAAAGAATTCTCCATGGAGGCCCTTTTTCCTTTCCCTTTTGACAAAGACTTGTATATGCCTCCATTCCCAAAAAGAGTGGAGATACCAAAGTATGACAAATACGACGGACACTCTGATCCTCAAGATCATGTCAGAGAGTTCTGTACGCAATCCATGGAATTCATGCATGAACCGACTTATTTAATGCATCTTTTTCCTAGATCCTTAGGAGGAGCATCCATTCAGTGGTTTTCAAGATTACCTTCTACGATCAAAAATTTTGAGGAATTGATTAAATTGTTTTATCAACAATATTCCTACAATATTCAACATTCGATTACCATGATCGATATCTGTAACCTCAAGCAATATCCAGGGGAATCATTCCTAACTTTCCTCAAGAGGTGGCGAAAGAAGTTTTCTCTATATGCTAGACCAATTCCCGAAATGGAGAAACTTGAAATCTTTATCAATAACCTTGTTCCAGAGCTCAACAATCCATTACAAATGCAAGATCATGTATCTTTTGATAAAATGGTGGATAATGCAATCAAAATTGAGAAAGTACTTGTCAAGAAAGGAGAAATCACACTTCAAAAGGACAAGTCTGAATCTGGATCTAGCTCAAAAGATAAAAACAAGAGCTGGAATAGAAACAAAGGTATCGTCTCTGACGATGTTGTTGACACTATCCACACCCCATCAAAGGCACCAGCCTACAATCTCACCCTTACCACCAAAGCCATTGAAGCTTCAGAGCAAAAATCTGCCGAACCATCTCCAAAGAAGCCATTCAAACGATGGGATAATAAATGAAAGTTTACTCCCCTGGGAGAATCTTTGGAATCTGCCCTGAGAACCCTGATAGCTGATAACATGATCTCTTTACCACCAATCCGAAAACCTGATCCGGATCCAAAACCATATTGGTGGAAAGATAATGAATTCTGTGCTTTCCATCAGACTAAAGGCCATAGAACTAATGGATGCTTCCATTTGAAGCATACCATTCAAGACTTGATAGATCAAGGGGACATCACAATCGATAATCCTACTAGCAATAATGATCACACAGCATTTACAAAACCTTTTTCACAACATGGCAAGGGAGTTTCCACTTCTCAGCCTAACATGGGGGCAAAAGTCAACTATGCCTACCCCGAAAACAATGTTGTCATCAATATGGTTGAACCATGTCTCTCTGAGAGATGCAATGTCATCACGATTGTACGAAGAGATAGAAATCATTCCTCAGCTAATGCAGTTACCCGATCCCAAGCTCAGACTCATTTGAAAGGACAAACACCAAGTTCATCTAATGTCCCTAAGATACCTTTCAATCTCACATCTACTTCTAAACAGAAGGTTGCCTTAAAATCTTCCAATCCAAAGGATACCAGACCTACATCTTACAGCATCGTACAACAACTCCAGCATACCAATGCCAAAATCTCTATGTTTGAGTTACTTCAAATATCTCCAGCTCACAGAGATATCCTAGACAAAGCTTTGCTCGGCTCTAATGTTCCTGATGATCTAGATCTAGACAGGTTCCAGACTATGGTTGGTCATCTAACGTCTCCGCAATATATCTCCTTTTCAGAGGAAGATGACAACTCTTTGAGTCACCCACACAATCAGCCCTTACACATAGAAGTCCTTATCCAGATCCGTCGAGTCAAACGTGTGTTGATAGATGGGGGCGCAGGCCTCAACATTTGTTCTTACAACTTAATCACACAGTTGGGATTCTCAGAGGTGGCTATTGATCCTCGAAAGAAGATCACTATAAAGGCCTATGATGAACAGGAAAGATCTTCTAAGGGCACCATTGTCTTACCCATCCGAGTGGGTCCAGTCATCAAAGATACCACATGTCAGGTGCTCGATCTACCATTGGCTTATAATATCCTTCTAGGGAGACCCTGGATCCATGAAATGCAAGCCATTCCTTCTACGTATCATCAATGCTTGAAATTTCCCTATGAAGGAGTGGAAGTTACTATCCCAGCAGATCTGAATACAACTTGCAATACATTGAAGGAAAGTGCCGATAAGCTTGTTCCCAACAATAGAGAATCTTTCATCAAGCAACAAAATGTCGCTTCCACATCTAATATGGACGACATTGCTAAAGATATCAATATCAAAGAAAATGGGATGGGAGAATACACTATAGAGCCAGTCTTGTCTCTGACATCTCTCCCAATCTCACCTAAGTCATATGGCCAATCCTTGAAGCAGTCTAAATCAGAACCTAAGGAACCTATGGGAGCATACAAAAGACATTTTGTGGTGGAGCAAGTATCCAAACAAGAATTTGAAGAGGATGAAGCTGTGCTGGCATGGCTATATAAAGAGGATTCTGAATCTAAAATTGTTCAACCTAGTGAATCTATATCACCTACAATCCCTGCTAGTTCATATGGTCTAGGAAACAAATTGATAGCCAAGATGGGATATTCTGGTCAAGGACCTCTAGGAATTAGGGGAAAGGGTCTTGTGACCCCCATTTCACATATTGGTCGAGCCAAAAAAGATACTGGTGGCATAGGGTTTAAAAAGAAACCCTATCATCTCAGAGGTGGTTGTTCGCATGTCATAGAACAAATTGCACCAGGAGAACCCCTTCTTAAGAAAGAAGAAACAGAACCCTCTGATGATGATTCAGATAGCTCTGAGCTTATCCCCTATGAAAAATTGCCTAAAGAGATCAAAGATCTTCTTGATGATACAGATGATCCTATCAGAAGAATTAATGTAGTAGAAACACAAGAACCTACTGTAGCGCAAGAGATGGTTGTACCACAAGAACCATCCAATCTTGAAGGCAATCAAACTGATCAAGAAGTAGGGGGTAGTTATTCTAACACTGATTCCCATGAATATGAATTCAAGTCAGAGACTGAGGGTAATCCTTCTTGGGGTATTCATCCTGATTTCACGCACTTTCTAAGATTTCCTAGAGATTCTGAATCAGAAGATGAGTCAAATGATTATGAATGGGGTGCCATTCCAGAAGAAGATGAGCTTATAACAGAGAAATCTATTGATGTTATTCACCAATATGTCTCTCAACCCAACGTAAGTCTAGAGAGAAACAATGAACTTAACATGTCTGATCCACCTATGGCTGAAGAGGACTCCCATGATGACGTTGAGCCTATTCAGGAATTGAACATTTTGAGTTGTAATATCACCTTTGAACTTGAGCGTCGGGTTAGGACCAATGATGACATATCCACATCCGTGAACACCATATCCCAAGCCTTTCCCGCTTTGACTATCCAACACCCTGATCTTATCGACCAAACTTCCACAAACCCAAACCATGGTATGTATACCTTCCCAAATGACTATGCCCTTGCCTGCTACCTCAATGCAGTTGAGCCTATGAGTACTTCCATCAGTGAACCGAGCGTTAGCATGACCGAGTCGGACATCAAATATCTTAGTCAGAAAAACAAGAGTAAAAAGAAAAAGAAAAAGAGTTCTGAGGGTGAAAACCACTTTGTGGCAGTCTCAGAACTGACAAAAGTAAAAAGAAAAGACGTATCTGAAGGTGAAAACCTCTCTGAGGTGCCTAAGGATGAGATATTTGATGTCCTTCTGAGTCATTTACAGGATAGATCTCCAATTCTGATTGAGCCAACTCAATCCATCAATTTGGGTACAACAAAGGAACCACAATTGGTACATGTAGCACAATCTCTATCAGACGAAGAGAAACAAAACTTCACTACCTTCTTATCAGAGAAAAAGATCAACTTTGCATGGAAATATTCAGATATGCCAGGATTGGATCCCAATCTCATTATGCACCATCTATCCATTGCTCCCGGAGTAAAACCAATCAAACAAAAATTGAGAAAGATGCATCCTCATGTTGCACTCTTAGTCAAAGCAGAACTAGAAAAACTCCTAAAAGCTAGATTCATCCGTGTCATAGACTATGCTGAGTGGATTTCCAACATTGTACCTATTTCAAAACCAGATGGTTCAATCAGAGTGTGCACGGACTTTAGAGATGTGAACAGAGCATGCCCTAAGGATGATTTTCCACTGCCTAACATTGATATGATAGTGGACATGACTACGGGCTATGAAATGTATTCCTTAATGGATGGCTTTTCTGGATACAACCAAATCAAAATTGCTCCAGAAGATCAAGAGAAAACAGCTTTCACATGTGCATGGGGAACTTTCTGTTGGAATGTTATGCCATTCGGACTCAAAAATGCGGGAGCTACATATCAAAGAGCAATGACATCTATTTTTCATGATATGATGCATAGAACAATGGAGGATTACGTAGATGATACCTTGGCCAAATCCATGATTAGAACTGAACATCTAACAGACTTGAGCATGATCCTTGATAGAATGGAAAAATTTAGTCTTAGACTAAATCCTAAAAAGTGTGCTTTTGGCGTCACTTCTGGAAAGCTCCTAGGATACATCGTCTCCAAGAAAGGCATTGAAGTTGATCCAGCTAAGGTCAAGGCTATAATAGAAATGCAACCTCCCACAAATATCAGTCAAATGAGGACATTGCAAGGCAGAGTTCAATCTATCAGAAGATTCATATCACAGCTAGCGGACATTTCACAGCCTTTTAAAAAAACATTGCATAAAGGTGTGACCTTTGCATGGAATGAAGAATGCGAGAACAACTTTAAACATATCAAGAAGTATCTATCAAATCCGCCTATATTGATGCCTCCTATTCATGGGAAGCCATTAATATTATATGTCTCCGCAATAGATACATCACTAGGGGCATTATTAGCACAGCATGATGAGAACAAGAAAGAAAGAGCCATCTACTATATCAGCCGAACTTTAGTGGCCTATGAGAAGAACTACTCAATGATCGAGAAGGCATGTCTAGCTGTGATCTTTGCATCACAGAAATTGAGACACTACATATTAGCTCATACCACTCATTTGGTAGCTAAAATTGATCCACTGAAATATCTCCTAAGCAAAGCTGCCCTCACAGGTAGACTAGCTAAATGGGTCATGCTCTTGAGCGAATTTGACATTGAATATGTTGAAAGAAAAGCTATCAAAGGACAGGTCATCGCTGATCAATTAGCTGAAGCACCACTGTTTGATGATACACCCATGCAAATGGAGTTTCCCGATTCCTCTATCATGCACTTCTCTTCTAGAGTATGGTAGTTATTCTTTGATGGCTCCTACACACAGAATGGATCCAGAGCAGGCATATTGTTCATTACTCCTCAAGGATACTCGATACCCAAAGCATTCAGATTAAAGTTTCCTTGCACAAACAATATTGCTGAATATGAGGCACTTCTCAATGGTATGAAAATGGCAATACAGTGGAGAGTTACAGAGATGCACATTCATGGAGACTCACAACTGGTCATCCACCAGGTCAATGATGTGTACCAAACCAAAGATGAAAAGCTCATTCCTTACAAGAGAATGGTCGATGATTTAAAGAAATACTTCATCTCTATCACATTTGAGCAAATACCCAGAACGGAGAATAAGGCTGCTGATGCAATGGCAACATTATCTACTCTTTTACAACAGCCTGAACATGAACTATGCTATGAGTTCTTGGTGGAAGCCCTATCCTATCCTGCATATGACTCCCCTGAAACCCGCATGATCTGCACTGTTGTAGGTTATGACTCATCTCGCTACAAAAATTTGCTCTCCTATCTCCACGACCAAATCATCCCTGACTCCTTTAACCATTTTGAGAAACGAAAACTTATCCAATCTGCATCCTGATATGTCATCATTGGTAATGATCTGTACAAACGAGGTCTAGATGGTACACTGCTTAGATGTTTAGAATGGGAAGAGTCTCAACGTGCATTAGAGGAAGTCCACGAGGGTATATGTGGGTCACACTCGAATGGGTTAACGTTAGCTCGAAAACTTATTAGGGCTGGGTATTATTGGCCTGAAATGGAAAAAGAAGCTATTAAATTTGCTAAAAATTGTCAACAGTGTCAAGTACATGGTAACTTGATTCATGCTCCAGGGAGGGATCTAATTCCCTTTACTACACAATGGCCTTTTCAACAATGGTCATTTGATCTCATAGGTGCTATCCATCCGCACTCTTCTAATGGACATACACATATAATCACAGCTACAGATTATTTTACAAAATGGGTAGAAGCAGTTCCTCTAACACAAGCAACGGGGAAACAGATCTCTATGTTCATCCTGAATTACATCATTTGCAGATATGGGATCCCTCACTCTATAATCACAGATAACGGGGGACAATTCAAAAATAAGGATCTAGATGACTTATGTGCCAGGTTCAAAATTACTCAACATTGGTCATCTATCTACTATCCTCAAGGGAACGGACAAGCTGAGGCTTCAAACAAAAATCTCCTGAAGATCTTGCACAGAACAGTGAATAAAATAGGAAGAGACTGGTATCTGATGATCAATCCAGCTCTTTGGGCATACAGAACTAGTATCAGAACACCTACAGGGGCTACACCTTTCACTTTAGTTTATGGGTCTGAAGTGGTACTACCTATTGAGGTTGAAATCCCATCACTCAGAATCAAAATGCATGGACTTGTCACTGATGAAGACTACAGAGTGTCTAGGTTACAAGAACTTGAACTACTAGATGAGCGCAGACAAGCAACGTATGATCATCTCAGAGTATATCAAAAGAGAATGTCTAGAGGCTACAACAAGAAATTCAGACACAAAGAATTTCAGATTGGTGATCTAGTGTTGAGAGCAAATCCTAAAAATTAATCACATCGAGAACGCAAGGGGAAGTTCAAACCCAACTGGCTGGGTCCCTTTGTAATCACTGCTACTTTTGGCTCTGGTGCCTATCAACTCTCAACAACTGAAGGAGAACAGCTCTGAGAACCAATCAACGTTCTCCATCTGAAGAAATTCTACGCTTAAGGCATTCAGTGCTTGGTAAATGTCCTGAAAAAAATCTTAAAAATCAGAAAAAGTCCTGAAAAAATGAACATCTTGGTGAAAACCTAGCAATAGGCGCCTTGATGATTCACAAAAAAATTGAAAAATATCAAAAGTACAAAAAAATTTTAAAAATATCAAAAATTCAAAAAAATTGAAAAATGAAAAAATACAAAAAAATGAAAAAGAAGAAAAAGTGCCTTGGTGAAAACCTGGAAACAGGCGCCTTGGTAGCAAAAATAGAATCTCTACCAAGATGGTGAAAACCTGGCAAACAGGCGCCACTTGTTCCAAAATGCTCCATCTATCAGCACAATCTTGGTCTTTCCCAGCTTTCAGTCTTGCTTTAGTTTGTACATATCTCCCGGTTTGTTTCTGCATTTCCAGTTTTCAATAAGTTAGTCTGTACACCAATCAGCTCAAGCATCTGTATCCTATCAATGTTCAAACTTGGGGGAAATCAATGTCATATCTTATAGTCTCCAATGTATCTTAGAAGTGTCATATCTAGCCAGAGTCCTTTGAAGCTTCATGTAAGTCAGTCAGTCAGTCTTGTCTCCAGAAAGGATTTTGCATCTACAACAATCAAACATCAAACTTAAACTGAAAACAATCTGTGTTTTTCATGCTTTTATCTCCTTGTATGCTTACTGATTCGCATTGAGATTTTTGCATATTGTGTCCCTTCGAGCTCTTCGATGATGTCCTTTATAGGATTTAGAGAGTAATGACTGGGGGCATAATCTTTTCTTTGTCTTCTGCTTGTATGTGAAAATCTAACAACTTTGAAAATTCTGGATTGAAATGGTGTCCGACTGTAAGAGCCTCTATCTCGAATTGGATGGCCATGCGTACCTCGACCATTGATACCCAGACAATTTAAGGAAGTTTGATCTAACTATTATCTTTTTGAGTAAGTTCTTTCTCCTACTGTGGAACGCAATCTTGCCTAAGGATGTGAACGATAAAGGGTCACTACGGGTAATTCACATTGGATTTAGAATGATCTCTTGACTGTTTGATGTGTTTGTAATGCAAGGCGTACTCAGGTCATCACAATGTTTATGTTTTGATGCTTGTACAAATTGCTATATCAAAATGGACATGATATTCAGGTCATCCTGGCGCTTGTGCCTTGGTGCTTATATCTAATCCGACATTTCGAAAACAAAATCAATATTCATATATCCATGGTTGTTTGACCAGTGGGTGTTGTATTGATTCTTGCGCATACAAATCGATATTCATATGTCTATGGTTTCATGGCTAGTGGGCATTGTATTGATTTATCCGGTTACCTAAAAGTTCAATGATGATAACAAATCGACATATGATCAGTGACTAGGTCCTAGGTCTTAGATTGCATTTCATTTTGCATGTCTCATTTCATTTTGCATGTTGCATGTTGCATGATCTCACAATGATTAAACGAACTCCAATGCTTAAACGATTCTTCAAATCACATCTTCCAGTCTAACAAGATCTGAATCTCACACAAAGGTTCCTCCAATGAAATAGCAAGTAGAATCCTTTTTCGGGATCAAAATTCAAATCTGAGATCATTCATATTATTAACTACTTGCATATTCGACCTTCAATCATCACAGAAATCTAGTATTCAACTTAACTGATTATCTTACATCACACTATCAAAATTTCAACTTGGTCAACCATGGTCAACTCATGGTCAAACCTAGTCAAATTCGGTCTCCAGGACCTCCAAACGGTGCAGAATGCATTCTCGGACGTGTATAACCACACTTCTCAAATCAATTAACATGCTTCTAAACTATAACACGGACTTTTCTTGTCAGATTTCAATTTTAATCCCGAAGGGGGCATGGTATTGCACATCATTCAAAGTCTGTAAATCAAATTCTATCAATCAAATCTATCAATATCTTTCATCAGTGATCAAGATAACAATCACGTCTAGTCACTGATTCATCAAAAGTCCTCATCGCTCGGGGGAAATCTATCATCACTTGGGGCATATTAGATTCATCAAGATCCATATCAATTTGGTATTCTCCTAATCTTGTAAACTGTATCAGTTTTTGCAACCATCAGATCATAGTGTTCTTTCCTTTGTTCTTCGACAACTGAAGGGTTTGGATGTGATACTTGCTAGTTCTGCTACAATTGAGTCTAGAACGGGTCACTCACTTCTTATCAATCCTAAGGTTCAGAATCAGGCATTTTGACACTTTTTCGCAATCATAGGTTCATTTGCTGCTACAGTGAACATTATCTTTGGTCATTCAAGACCTATTATCTCCATATCAATTCAATATCAATCAACTCCTATCTCAATATCTTTCAATCGGTTTCTATCTTGAGATCGGTTTATCTTTTGAATCAGTTTCATATCTTTATCAAACACAGACTATCTTTGAACCACTGCGCTTCGCACAATAATTCAAAGAGGGGCAAAATGTAATACCCCAAAAATGGGCTATAAGTTCATTAACCTCCTACATCGACAAATCGAACAAAATCGACATCAAAGTCCTAACCTAAGGCACATCTAAACATCATCGAATCATAATTGATTATCTTAAATTTTGCATCGGGGAATATTCCTAGTAATATTCCTAATTATCTTAATTATCTTTAATTTAATGATTATTTGGCGATAAATCACATTTATCCTAAGTTTGATTAATTGAATATTTTCATATTTAATTAATTAGATTTAATATTTGCCACTTAATTGTGTAATTAAATTTAATTCTATCTATTATTAATTGTATTATTTAATTTTGACAATAAATCAAAATTCCTATCTTTAATTGATTAAATTCTTATTTAATTAATTAAAGCATGTTGTCATTATTTAGTAATATAATTTTTAATAAAAGTTTGATAAAATAGTTAATTAACCCATAAATTAATTAATTTATTTCAAAAATCAGTTGAGTTGAGGATAAATCACTTTATTTATTTATTTAATTCTTAATTATTATGCATATTCAAAAGAAACAGTTAAACTCCAAATCAGAAAATCAATGCAAGTTATTGACTTTTTGGAACTCAACATCCTTTTGGAGTTCAAAAAGCTGATCTAAACTCTAATTTGAGTTAAAAAGCTATTTTTGCATGTTTTTGCATGATTTTGAGAATTAACTATCTTTCATGATCAGATAACTCAAAAATCAAGATGAGTTAATTTGAGTGATTTATGGCTTTTATTCATGCACCTCCAAAGCCTTGGATTTCTATAAATTAAGGCTTTAGCTCTTCACATATCATCTCATATTTTGCACAATCACGCTGGAGAATTGGAATTGAAGAATCAAAGCTCTTGCGAATCGGCATTTTTGTGAGATCAATCTTATTTTTGCATTCATATTTCATATCATTGTTAGATTAGCATTGCATATCAATTTTCAATAGCATTCATAGCATATCAATTTCATATTAGCATTCATATCATATCAATTTATCATTCTTATTGCATCATAAAATATCAAAAATATAGATTAATTGCATTTATTCCATATCTAGAATTGCATTCAAATCCTTCATTTAGGTGTCATCTAGGTCACTGATCTCGATTACAATCTGAGAACATTAATCTCGCACCTATTAGAAGGCAGTAAATCGCTTGGTTAGATAGCTTTCAATTTTGCATGATTTTGATTATCACTAACCTCTAATGTTTTACTGAGTGTTGTGTCTACAGATCAGGTACAATTTTCACACACACAATATATATATATATATATATATATATATATATATATATATATATATATATATATATATATATATATATATATATATATATATATATATATATATATATATGAAGGTTGTCAATACCCCACACACACACACACGTGCATGGATAGATGTATGGATATTAGGGTTTTTAGAAGGATATAGAGATGAAATGCATAAGAGATAAGAGATGTGTGAATTAATGTGTAAGAAATAAACACGAGCATGGGTATTGAGAGATTATAATAGTTAAATGAAAGGTTATAATATGGAGATGAATATATGTTAACAAATCAAGGAGTATAGATGAAGGTTGTTGAAATTTGCTACATTTATATTCTGTATGTATGAATTTTTATTTAAATATTTTGGAATCTATGACACTAATATATATGTCTAATTATATTTCTTATTCATTATAGTGGAGTATAAACTATAGCAGAAAATATAAATAATGTTCATCACTAGTTTGTTTCAACCTATCAAAAGTGATAAATTGATATTAGTAGCTTTTGAAATTGAATGAGGAAGATAATACCTATCTCAATTAAAAAAAAATTCTTAATGAACAAGGTTCAACAATGTATAAGGCCTGGAAATAATACCTCCATTAGTAAACTCCTTGGAAAAATGTCTTAGAGTTATGCTCTATTAGACAAGTTCATGGATCTTGGATGAAATCATGGTCATGCATCTGTACTTGTGTTTCAAATATGTCCTATCAATTAGTGGTTCTTTTCTCTATAACTTCACCTGATATGTGATCAAGAGTGTATTTGGAAATATTTAAAAATAATTTAGGGTCTATGATTAGTTATAAGTATATATATTAAAATACTTGTTTTATTGCACCAAATTGAAATGTGCTACAATTGAATTCTTCAATACTCTAGAATACTTGATTAGGAGTGGTCACTATCACTTGTTAGAATGAATGTGTCAAGTGTCTAGAAATAGTAGTATGTAATATCAAATTGTGTCAAACATGTCTTTAATTGACATAAGATAGAATGATGAAGAAAACTCATTAATAAAGTAAAAAAACAAACATGTATAATTGAGACGTGTTACTATTGATTACTTTGATATCCTACAATATTTGATTAAGAATGGTCACTTTAATTATTAGAACAAATTCATCAACTATGTGCAAATAATATATAGCATCAAATTACCCAAAACTTGTATTTAACTGACTTAAGATAAAATAATAATGGGTTATTATTATGTTCAATTCAAATGTTGGCCCCATACTATGAACTAATCTTAAAATAAAATAACATTTAAATATAAATAATAAATAATTAAATCAAGCCTGGTATCTAAAATCTATTATAATAACTATATATTAAAAATGACTAAAAGATGAGTTGGATTTCCTAGAGCATGAGACAAAGACCAAACATTACATATAAAAAATAAAAAAAAAGGAAATGACAGTAGCAAGCACTTTTTGACAGGTCCTTAATAAGTACCTTGATTATTTACCCATAATATCAATATGGGCTTCAAGAGTAAAAGGATAAAAAAAAGGCTTGTATGTCATGGATGTTTGATTGAATGCAGTGCATAGAGGAATAAAGATAAGCATGCTTATGTTGTAAGTATGGAGATAATATGGGTTATTTTGAGTATATGCTTCTATTGAAACTATGGAGAGCTTCATAAAAAAGTGGTCACTTATACTCTCCTTTTTGTTCACCATCTTGGTGCACATACCAGGTCCTAACGTGATGCTAGATATGCATTTAAATAATAGTTATTTATGGCTTATACCTAATTTAGCTAGAATGAATTGAACTAGATCACATGTTTGACTACAATATATTTTTAATAAAAAATTCTCAAACTTCTTTATATTTGGTAATTTGGCTTGAAGTACATGATACAAGTTTGAACTTCACCCTTTTTTCAAACTAGACAATGATGTTGGTAGATAGAACCAACTAGGTATAGATACCTTGCAATGATTTAGGTCATAAAAATAGTAATTTGGCACAATAAAATAACTTGCAACATCTCCTAGAGGACAAAACTATATATGGAAATAATGATAGAGACATGCATGTATATATTAAAAAGATATAAGAGAAGGATGTCAATACCACATACACACACATGCATGGATAGATTTATGGATATTAGGGTATAGAGATAGATATATAGATGAAATACATAAGAGATAAGAGAGGTGTGAATGAATGTGTAAGAAAGAAACACAAGCATGGGATTTGAGAGATTATAATAGTTAAATGAAAGGTTATAATATGGAGATGATTATATGTTTAGAAATCGATGAGTATAGATGAAGGTTGTTGAAATTTGTTACATGTATATGTTGGAGATTTTCCAACAGGCCAGTACTAATTGTATGTTTGTCATTGATGACAACATATGGAAAGTAACATGTGTGGAAGTCTTATACAGTAAGCTTTCAATATATGTAGCATGGACATGATATCAGCATGACATCATGAGCGCAAAGGTTAACTGTTAGCATAGTCAGTTATATTGCAGTTGATGTCAGCAGTGTTCCTGACAGAGTAACAGACAGTGTTCTGTGTATGCTTGTCCGTACACTTGTCCTATGGGCATGCACCCTTGGCTATATGATAAATACATGTTAGTGATGTTAAGTCTATGGATGCATAGTTTGATGATGAATGAAAGTGAAGTTATGTAGTTGCTATTCGCCAGAAGTAGTTTCATGTGTTTGTTCAGAAGAGTCGAGAGAGATTTTATTGGTTCTTGAGTTGCACCTATCTTTAGGATATGCACCCTTGGAGTTAAGCTTGGAGAAGTGTTACTAATGTTTGGTTAAGAGCGCATAAGTTAATTCAGCCTTCAAAGAAAGTTCCATTTGTTTTGGTAGAGCCGACAATATGTAGCATGCGTCTACAATTATTTTATTAGACAGGTCCCTGAATGAGTTGTGTGCATAATAGAGCCGATAGAATGTTTGTTGGAGTTTATTATGGTTTCTCTAATATGATTTCAAGGTGGTTCTAATAGGCTGACTTGATTATATCATTTGGAGGAAAGATATTTATAGGCAATCATTTGTGATTGCTAAAGGGTGGTTCATGGTTAGTTAAGAGCAGAGAAGAGTGTGTGAAGTGTTGAGCCATCAGAAGAAGGTCTATGTGACCAAGTAAAGTACTTGTGTTATTCATTGGAACTGATCCAGACAACAGGTCAAAGCATAGTTCACCAAGATCTAGATATAGTGTATATCTATTATTCAGAAGGTTGTAGCCTTTGCCCATTTGAGCAGTGAGCTCTCGGACAGTGCGTCCTCTCCCTAACAAGGACAATTGTAAAAGACTCCTAACAAGGTCTGACCCTTAACCAGGTCTACTGTACTTAATATATTGTAAAGCTACTCCTAACAGGGTAAAGGATCTTCTAGCAAGGATCATTATACACTAGTACAGAATATTAGTGGGTATCAAGTCCCACTGGGGTTTTTACCTATTTGGGTTTCCCTATAACCAAAATATTGGTGTTGTGTTCAAGTGTTCTTTCATTGTGTTTATGCTTTATTTTTAAGTATACTTAATTGGATAAATAATTGAAACTAGTAGATAACTGATTCACCCCCCCCCTCTCAGTTATCTCTTGGGACTATTCCTAACAATTGGTATCAGAGCCAAGTGCCTCAGAGAGATAATTTAATAGCTTGAGGTTGATCAAATGGCGTACTTTGGGAAAGAAAGTCCTAAGTTTGATGGAGAGAATTATCTTGATTGGAAGAACAAGATGGTAACCCATTTGCAGTGTATTGCTTTTGAAGTTTTTAATGTAACCATCAAAGTAGCCAAGATTCCTACCTTGGAAGACCTTGGAAAAGATGATGCTACTGATGCACAAAAGGAATTGTTTCATTATAATGCTATTGCTAAAGAAGCCCTTATCAGCGCCCTATCTGATGGTGAATTTTCAGAAGTAAAGAAGGTAGATACAGCCCATAAAATATGGAAGCACCTAGAAGACACATTTGAAGGAGACAAACAAGCTAAGGATGCACACAGAAAGACATGGAAGAAAAGATACAATGCATTAGAGATATTTCTTGAAGAAAACATCAGAGCTTACAATCAGAGGATTAATGAAGCAATTGTTGGAATCAGGAACAATGGTGGGGAGATATCAGAAGAGGACATTATGGATAAAGTAATGACTATTCTTACTCCTGAATATGAAAGCAAGATCAACATCCTTGATGAGACCATGTAGCTTACATCAAATTTCAAGAGAGAAACCTTGATCAGCAAGATCTCAACTTTTGAAATTTCAAGATTGAAGACAGAACCAAAGAATGAAACAGCTTTCAAAGCAACAGTTCATGGTAAGAAATCTGCAAACACTTCTGGTAATTTTGATGATGATGATGAAGATAAAACACTAGATGATTTTATTGCTATGGTTTCCAAAAGAGAAAATAAAGGAAAAGGAAAATATGAAGGTCAATTACCATTTAAATGTTTTTCATGTAATAAGATTGGTCACTTTGCATCTAAGTGTCCCACCAAAGCTAAAAAGTTCAAAAAGGATTACAAGCCTAAGTATTCTAAGGAATGTTATGATGCTGGAGATGGAGTTTCAGATGAAGAATCAAGTGAAGATGAAATTGGATTCATTTCTATTGTAGACAAGATGAATAGTAAGTCAGTTCCTAAAGATGAGAAAGTTAATCAAGAGCTAGCATTGATTTCACAAACTGACATAAGGACAGACTGGATTATAGACAGTGGTTGTTCACATCACATGACAGGTGATAAAGGCAGGTTTGTTCATTTGGACAAATACAATGGAGGTATGGTCACATTTGGAGACAACACTCCTAAACCTATAGTTGGTAGAGGAGCCATCACTTTGGATGGAAAGAACAGTACTGAAGATGTTCTTTATGTTGATGGTTTGAAACATAAGTATTCTAAGGATGTTATGATGCTGGAGATGGAGTTTCAGATGAAGAATCAAGTGAAGATGAAATTGGATTCATTTCTATTGTAGAAAAGATGAATAGTAAGTCAGTTCCTAAAGATGAGAAAGTTAATCAAGAGCTAGCATTTATTTCACAAGCTGACATAAGGACAGACTGGATTATAGACAGTGGTTGTTCACATCACATGACAGGTGATAAAGGTAGGTTTGTTCATTTGGACAAATACAATGGAGGTATGGTCACATTTGGAGACAACACTCCTAAACCTACAGTTGGTAGAAGAGCCATCACTTTGGATGGAAAGAACAGTACTGAAGATGTTCTTTATGTTGATGGTTTGAAACATAACCTTCTCAGTGTTGGTCAGTTACTTGGAAAATGCTATCAGTTGGAGTTCAAAGATGACAAATGCATCATTAACAACAAAGATGGTGTTATGATTGCATCAGGTACAAAGACAAGAGGCAATGTTTTTCAGCTCAATTCAGAAGCAAGTTGTTTTGTTGCTAAAGTTGATGATGGTTGTGGCATAGAAGACTATGTCATATCAATTTTGATAACATAGTAAAGATAAGCAATGCTAAGGCAGTAAGAGATCTACCTAGCATAGCAAAACCAGTTGATACTATATGCAGGGAATGTGTGATGGGGAAGCATGTGAGAAATTCATTCAGGAGCAAGAAGAATTCAACAGAAAACAAGTTGGATCTGATTCATACAAACCTATGTGGTCCAACTCAAACAAGATCATACTATGGTGAAAGGTATTTCATTTTGTTTGTTGATGATTATACTAGGATGATGTGGGTTGCGTTCTTAAAAGATAAGTTAGAAGCTTTTGATAAATTCAAAATATTCAAAGCTAAGGTTGAGAATGAATTTGGACTAAAGATAAAATGTGATGAAGGGTGCTCCCCTTAATATCACAAGCACATAACAGAAATAGAGAAACAACAACAATAATATGCAAGAACAGAAAATTGGCTTCTTATTATCTCCACAAATGTGGAATTACAAACTTTCAGAATTACAATATGCAAAGCCACATGGGCATTCCCTTACAATATTCTGTAGGACAAAGCCTCGAATCAATACCCAGATCTACTACCCAGAACTGCCCTAGACAACACTACGGACCTTCTTTATATAGGCAATTTCCACCACCCGAGAAGGTTCTAGAAATTTAGCCCTTAGGGCCGACCAAACTTAGAATTATTTTATTTTACAATTTATTACATCAAAGTCAGCTCAAAATGAGTTTTGAAACCCAAACAAAAATTTTGAAGAATAATTATTTTCTGCCATTTCAGGTGACCCAACTTCTGAAGACCATAAGTCATCGCCCATTGACCCGATTGGCTATTATAACCCCATTCTGGAAATGCCACGAAGCACTCTACAAGCTTGACCAATGTAAAGCGCCCATCACCTAAATTTTCAACCTCATCCGGGGCCTCTAAAGCCTTCAAAATTGAGTTCGAAGTTTCTGTACCTTGCTGCCAATACCGAAAATCTTCAATATCCTCAAAACTACACCTGATCTAGCCATGAAACTTTGCTGGCAGGCTGATATTACTGAGATGACCTCCATATGTAAAATCAGACATTCTGAGATCGTAAGACCAACTTACTAAAAATAGCAAGTTTCCATAAATAGCAACTCTGCACAAGATAGCCCTTATTGCATACAAAAATAGAAATATTTTTGGGTGATGCAAGATTGCTCTTACACCCAGGATGCTCCTGCATCAAAATGCTTGAGATCGGATAGAGGAGGAGAATTCACCTCTGATAGATTTTATGAGTACTATGAAGAACATGGCATAAAGAGACAATTAAGTGCACCCAGAACACCTCAGCAGAATGGAATTGCAGAGAGAAGGAATAGGATCATCCTTGATACAGTGTGCACCATTATGATAGAAGGAAAATTTGCACACACCTATTGGAGAGATGTGGTCAATACAGTAGTCTATACCATCAATAGAATTCAATTGAGGCCTAGCGTAGACAAAACACCTTATGAGCTATGGTTTGGTAATGTTCCCATAGTAAAATACTTCAGAATATTTGGAAGCAAGTGCTACATCAAGAGGGATGAAGTAGTAGGCAAGTTTGATGCAAGAAGTGATGAAGGTATTTTCCTTAGTTACTCTACTAAAAGTAAAGATTATAGATGTTTCAATTTAAGATTGAAAAAGATTATTGAAAGTTCTCATGTAAAGATTGATGAAAATTTTATGATTCAAGAAAGATATCATGCTTACTCACCTATGATTGAAGAAGAACCTAGACCCTCTACTAGTGAGATAGTTATTGAAGAAATGTTTGACAGTATTGATGTGTTATTTAATGACCCCGAGACAAGTGAAGAAAATACTCCTAAGGTTGATGAGTCAGCATCACCTAAAGTTCCAAAGTTTACATCAAGAAATCAATCCAAGGCAGACATCATTGGAGATCAGAGCGGCAAAGTATTAACAAGATCACAAGCAAAGAACTCAGCTAGAAATGAAGTGGTATGTTTACTATCTCATATTGAACCTTCAAGTGTTGAAGATGCATGTAATAATTTAGATTGGCATGATGCTATGAAAGAAGAACTTGATCAGATTATTAAAAATGACACTTGGAAATTGGTCCCTAGACCTAGTGATAAAAATATAATTGGAACAAAGTGGATATTCGAAAATAAGATGAATGAAGATGGTACAGTAGTAAGAAACAAAGCAAGATTAGTATGCAAAGGATATGCGCAAAGAGAAGGCATTGATTATTCAGACACATTTGCACTTGTGAGTAGATTAGAAGCTATTAAGTTGTTTTTAGCTTATGCTACAGTTAAAAACTTCAAAGTTTATCAGATGGATGTCAAATCAGCATTCCTGAATGGAGACTTGAAAGAAGAAGTATACATTGAGCAGCCAGAAGGATTCACCCTATCAGATGGGCCTGATATGGTATGCAGATTAAAGAAAACCCTCTATGGACTTAAGCAAGCTCCTAGAGCATGGTATGAGAGACTAGATGGATACTTAACAAAGATTGGTTTTAAGAAAAGAGCATAAGATTGTAATCTATTCATTAGAGAAACATCTGAAGTTTTGCTTCTTGTAGCTATATTTGTTGATGACATTATCTTTGGAGGTAATGACAAACTCAGTGCTGAATTTGCCAAAGAAATGCAGAATGAGTTTGAGATGAGTATGATTGGTCCTATCAAATACTTTTTGGGACTAAATGTGCAGCAGACAGAAAAAGGGATTTTCATTAATCAATCAAAGTATGTGAAAGAGATACTGAAGAAATTCAAGATGGATGATTGCAAGCCAGTAGGAACTCCTATGATCACTGGGCGCAAGCTTACAAAAGAAGATGACTCACCAGCAGTAGATATAACATTGTATAAGTCTATGATTGGTAAACTCATACATCTTACTCGGACTAGACCTGATATTTCCAATGCAGTTGGCATAGTTGGAAGATTTGCAACAGAGCCTAAACAAAGTCACCTCATGGTAGTAAAAAGAATATTCAAATACTTGCAGAGCACTATAGATTATGGTCTATGGTATCCTAATTCAGAAAATGTTGAGCTTCATGTGTACACTGATGCAGATTGGGCAGGATGTGTTGATGACAGAAAGAGTACTTCAGGTGGAGTAGTGTTTCTTGGTGATAGACTTGTCACTTGGACAAGAAAGAAACAAAACTGTATTTCTCAGTCAACAACAGAAGCAGAGTATGTTGCAGCAGTCTTGAATTGTTCTACAATTGTTTGGATCAAGCAGATGATAAAGGATTTTGGAATTCAGATTGATTATCCTATTGTTATTCACTGTGATAACACTAGCACTATCAATATGTCAAAGAACCCTGTGATGCATGCAAAGACAAAGCACATTGAGATCAAGTATCACTTTCTAAGAGAGAAAGTGGCAGAGAAAGAAGTAAAGTTGGACTATGTGAGTACTAAAGAACAGTTGGAAGATATATTCACAAAGCCCTTGCCTAAGGATACTTTTGAGTATCTCAGGGGGAAGTTGGGAGTAATTCCCTTCCCTGATTTTGCTTAGAAGGAAGTAGGAAAGGCATTAGTCCTTTGGGACTGGTGGAAGGTTGACTACTCTACCTCAGGAGTAGTATCGGTGCTTACAATGAATGGCGCCCTTTGCCATTGATGTCAAAGGGGGAGTATATATAGAGTCATGAAAAACAAAAGTAAAAAGAGGAATAATACACTAAGGGGGGGCAACATTCAGTTACGACAGCAGTACAGTTGAGAAAATGGAGAATATTAGAAAATATTGCAGCAAATGGAGGATTCATCTTTGGGGGAGTTTTGAAGAGGAAATGGAGAATGTTATAAAAGAAATGTTCATTTGAGTTAGTGATGGTTTTTCATTCCACATGTTTCCATCAATGCCAAAGGGGGAGATTGTTGGAGATTTGCCAGCAGGCCAGTACTGACTGTATGTTTGTCATTGATGACAACATATGGAAAGTAACATGGGTGGAAGTCTTATATAGTAAGATTTCAATATATGTAGCATGGACATGATATTAGCATGATATCATGAGCGCAGAGGTTAACTGTTAGCATAGTCAGTTATATTGCAGTTGATGTCAGCAGTGTTCCTGACAGAGTAACAGACAGTGTTCTGTGTATGGTTGTTCGTACACTTATCCTATGGGCATGTGCCCTTGCATATATGATAAAGACATGGATGCATAGTCTGATGATGAATGCAAGTGAAGTTATGCAGTCGCTATTCGCCAGCAGTAGTTTCATGTGTTTGTTCAGAAGAGCCGACAGAGATTTTATTGGTTCTTAAGTTGCGCCTATCTTTAGGATATGCGCCCTTGGAGTTAAGCTTGGAGAAGTTTTATTGATGTTTGGTTAAGAGTGCATAAGTTAATTTAGCCTTCAGAGAAAGTTCCAGTTGTTTTGGTAGAGCTGACAGTATGTAGCGTGCGTCTACAATTATTTTATTAGACAGGTCCCAGAATGAGTTGTGTGCATAATAGAGCCGACAGAATGTTTGTTGGAGTTTATTATGATTTCTCTAATATGATTTCAAGGTGGTTCTAACAGGCTGACCTGATTATATCATTTGGAGGAAAGGTATTTATAGGCAGTCATTTTTGATTGCTGAAGGGTGGTTCATGGTTGGTTAAGACCAGAGCAGAGTGTGCAAAGTGTTGAGCCATCAGAAGAAGGTCTATGTGACCAAGTAAAGTACTTGTGCTATTCATTGGAACTGATCCAGATAGTAGGTCAAAGTGTAGTTCACCAAGATCCAGATATAGTGTATATCTATTATTTAGAAGGTTGTAGCCTTCGCCCATTTGAGCAGTGAGCTCTCGGACAGTGTGTCCTCTCCCCTAACAGGGACAATTGTAAAAGACTCCTAACAAGGTCCAACCCTTAACCAGGTCTATTATACTTAATATATTGTAAAGCTACTCCTAACATGGTAAAGGATCTTCTAGCAAGGATCATTATACACTAGTACAGAATATTAGTGGGTATCAAGTCCCGCCGGGGTTTTTACCTATTTGGGTTTTCCCGTAACCAAAATATTGGTGTTGTGTTCAAGTGTTCTTTCATTGTGTTTATGCTTTATGTTTAAGTATACTTAATTGGATAAAGAATTGAAACTAGTAGATAACTGATTCACCCCCCCCCCCCCCCCCCTCAGTTATCTCTTGGGACTATTCCTAACAATATATTGTGTATACATATTAATTTAAATTTAAATATGTTGGAATCCACCACACTAATATATATGCTCTAATTATGTTTCTTACTCATTACACGGGTATAAACTATAGCAGGACATATAAGTAACTTGCATCACTAGTTTTTGGTAACCTATCAAAAGTGATAAATTGATATTTGTAGCTTTGGAAATTGAATGAGGAGGATGATAATACCTAGCTCAATTACAAAAAAATGAATTCTTAATGAACATGGCTCAACAATGTATAAGGTTTGGAAATAATGCCTCCATTAGTGAATTTCTTGGAAAAATGTCTCAAAGTTATGCTCTATTAGATGGCAAGTTCATGGATCTTGGATGAAATCATGGGCATGCATCTATACTTGTGCTTCAAACTCATCCTGTCAATTAGTGGTTTTTTTCTCTATAACTTCACTTGATATGTGACCAACACTATATTTAAAAATATTTAAGGGCTATTGATTAGTTATAGGGAGGCAAGTTATTCCATGTTACCATATAGAATTTTGACAAGTTTTAAAATAATATGCAAGCACATAAGTACATATATATTTTACTTTTTTTATTGCACCAAATTGAAATGTGCTACAATTGATTACTTCAATATTCTAGAATACTTGATTAGGAGTGGTCGCTATCACCTATTAGAATGAATGCATCAAGTGTCTACAAATAATAGTATGTAATATCAAATTGTGTCAAATATATCTTTATTTGACATAAGATAGAATGATGAAGAGAACCCACTAACGAATCGAAAAACAAAAATATATAAATTAAAATGGGTTACTATTGATTACGTCGATATCCTAAAATACTTGATTAAGAGTGGTCACTTCAATTATTAGAACAAATTCATCAACTATCTTGTCTGCAAATAATATATAGCCAAAACTTGTATTTAACTACTCAAGATAAAATAATAATGAGAACCCATTATTATGTTCAATTCAAAAGTTGGCCCATACTATAAACTTGTCTTAAAATAAAATAACATTTAAATCTAAATACTAAATAATTAAATAAGCTCATATATAAAAAAAAAAAAACTACTAGGTATAACAACTATATATTAAAAACGACTGAAAGATGAGTTGAATTTCCTAGAAGACGAGACAAAGAGCAAACGTTACATCAAAACCAAATGGGAAATGACAGGAAGGGGCACTTTTTGATATTATTTACCCATAATATCAATATGGGCTTGAAGAGTAAAAGGGAAAAAAAGGCTTGTCTGCCATGGATGTGTGCTTGAATGCAGTACAGTGCAGAGACGAATAAAGAAAAGCATGCTTGTGTTGTAATTACTGGTTATTTCGAGTATATGCAGGTGGAGTCAGATGAAGAGACAGCAAAGAATAAAAGGAAAAAATAATAGAAGAGACAAAAGCAGAGCATGTTGGTATTCCTTGTGCAATTGCAGGTGGCCTAGAAAATTGTCTTTGGCAGAGATGATAATCATCTCTCATCATGAACAACGTCACGCGTGCTACTGTTTCTTTAAACTTGTTCCATCATTTTCTTTTCAGAGAATATATGCCTCTAATCCTTTCTCTTCACTATCAGCTATAACATGGGATTCTCTTCCCCACCGTGATCATTTTCTCTGTGTTTTCTTAATTATTATTTGTATAGTTTGATATGGGTGTACCCGTCTTAGGTTGAGATTTTTTGGATTGAGTGTCAATTTTATAAAAGTTGCTTAGAGCATGATCTTGATGTGGGTTTCGCATTCGAAAAGAATTTAAGAATTCTTTGGGCTCATTCGCAACCATTCAATTTTGATAGTAGAGCAACGATTAAGGGAATACCAATTCCACCAAAGTCATTTAGAACATAATTATAGGTTATTATTTATAATATTAAGGTCTTGCATTTAACATGAGTTTATATTTGGTGGGATCGTTCAAAGTTATCATAGGGTGTATTTGATAAGTAGAAGTTATTTATCATAACAAATCAAATTGTAATAAGGATTTAACTATGTACTTTTTGAGTCGAACTCATTAAACCATGTTTCATGAGTAGTGGTTCACAAGAACCCGTCTCTCATGCGAACATTTTGGGAAGGCCCAATGCTTCACCTCTCTGAGCATCACCTAGATGCGATGAGGAGTAAGTGTTCCATTCGTTCTTGTGAAAAATAGATTCTTGTGAACCACAACTCATAAAACATGAGTAATGAATTTGACTTAAAAAACTACACAATTGAAATTTAATAGCTCAATATTACAATAAAATATAATGCTTATCACAACATTTTACAATATTCAAATTTCATCATATCTTCTAAAATTAAGAATGAAAATCAATTGCCAAACTAATCATTAATTTTTATGTTTTATATATTTTTAAACCCTAACCTTCTTTTTATCTTTTCTAATAAACTATTAGAACATGTTTAGATTATGAATTGTCTCATTTAAAAAATTTAAATATATATCATCTAAAGAAGTGTATTTAACATATTCTTTAACAAACATGAGCCCTTGAAAAAGATTGGTCACATATCTACTTAGCTACACCAACATTTCCATTACTTGGCATATAGAACCTTTGGAAGTGATCGATTTCTAGAACTTATCATCCTATTTACAAGGAGTGGACTGATCCTTATTTCACATGTGTTGCATGTGCCAAATAAACCATCAAGAGATATATAAACGTCATGTTTTAAACTAATGGCATTAGTTTGGAGACTATAGTTTAATTTATTTAAATTCATTTAAATTAAATAACATTGCTATTATTATTTGATTTTGTAACCTTGGATTGAAGTATTGTGAGACGTGTTAAATCGTGATTATTGGTCTTTGGCTTTCTATCTTTTCTTATTCATTAACCTTTATTTTAGGGTTGGAGAGAGTTTGATTATTATCATGTAATCTAAATATTAAATGTTTTGAGTAGGGAACAGAATGCCAAGGAAATTGTGAAAAAAAAATGAATAGGTGGTTGGAAAGATAAAAGAGGAAAGATTTAAAAAGAAAATTGATTTTTTTTTAAAAGTTTTTATATGTAAATATTTTTTTTATAATATTTTTATTAATTATATGTATGTATGTGTGTGTTTTATTGGTATTAGAGTTGTATTTATTTGATGATAAGTCTTTCAAAAATTATAATACAATTAAATTTATCAATTGTTACTGTTAGATCTACATATTGTCTTGTATTTAATTTAATGAAGCTTTTCTTAAATATTGTTTATTATTTCTATGGATTTAATTGATTTAAGTATTATTGTCTTAGTTTTCTTATAAGTTATCAAATATTGGTGGGTGTAATCTTCAAGAGTATTTGAAACATGAATGAGATAGAAGGGCTATATGTTTAAAAAACTAGTTAGAGGGTTGTGGAAACACATTCAAGCATATAAAGCTTCTCTTTGTCACAATAAAATAAGGTCCTAAAAGTGCTAGTTTCGAAGCTCTTGGGATAAGTTTCATGGGTGGAAAGGAATTAAGGTCCTAAATGGTAATATAGTTTTTACTTCAAGGATATATTTTTTTCTATTTTTATAACTTGCATATATCTTTAAGTCAACATTATAGCGTGAATTGATAAATCTTTTTAAGAATGTAAAATTTGGTTAAATATTTTATTGAATTGGGTAGTTAGTGGTTATCCTTGTTCATAAGTAAGAGGTTATTTTTTCAGAGTATGGTAAATTCATTGATATTTAACTTGAGAAAACCACTTATTTCTAAGAATAATTGTAATGCATATTTTTATAGGCTAGGGGTGTATTATGATTCTTTATCACACAATATGAATAAATTATTTCACAAAATAATTGTATTCACCACATAATATTTTTATATATTGGAAATGAAAAATAACTATAGTAAAAAAGGTTGCTAGTACACAATAATTTTTTTATTGTTTTGTGTATGTATGTCATAATTTGGTTATAATTAAACTTTACATTATTTCTCTATCAAGAGACAATACATGTAATTGATAGAGGTGCAATATGTCGACACACAAATAAAACTTATTAAGATCATTATGATATTAATGATGTCTATAAGTTTACCATGTGCATTAGTATGATAAATGTGTTTCATCGTAGTGGTTAAATTTGGTAGTTAACTTTGGTTGATGTTTCTATAGTGTCTTTTGATTATAGTTTCATATGTAATAGTTATTGAACACACACCAAATATTGGGGGTGGGGCGGGTGTGAATTAGCATAAACTAAAATCTCACTTAAGTAATCAACTCACTTGAATATTCACCAAATAAAATATTAAACAAATAATGAATTAAAATAATAACAAATGAACACCAAGATTTTTATATTTGGAAAACCCAAACAGGGAAAAACCATGGCGATCACTTTCCCATAAAGATAAATCACTAATCAATATATAGTCTTATTACAAAGACATAAGGAGCTCACTTTTCTGAACATGTAATCAAAGGCTCATTATCAATAGATCAATGGATATAGATAGGAGCTCATTTATCTAGACTTGCAAACAAAGGCTCACTAGAAAAGTAGAAAGATACAAAAAAGAATTTGTGCACCCAAGACTCAATGTCCTAGGGGCAAGGTACATACAATTCTTCACAATAGATAAGAAGAAGTTCTCCTAAAAATGTAGTTTTCTTGCATAACTATGTCAACCTCATAAATAAATTATATCTACCTTTTATACTTCACAAAAGAACCCCATAAACTAAACTTTTATATTCCAAAACCCCACTTTACTTACTTCTACTTGTTACACTTTGCCAAAGAACACATTGTGCTTAAATACAAAATAGGTCATTAGAATTACAATAAGGTTGGACATGCCAAAAGGAAATTACAAGTCATCCATGTTAAAAATTAATTACAATAAGGATGCTAAGAGCATCTAGACCAAAACATAGGTCACAAATAACATAAACCTATTTGGATAAGAGATAAATATTAAATGTAATACCCTAATGAAAATCATGAAGCATGGTCCACTTAAAAAGAGTGAGGGAACATGAAAACATTACACATTATCCAATACCATATTTTCAATTACTAAAACAACTTTCCTAGTCATCTCAAACATGTAGCGTCACACTTCCCAAAGAACCATATCACTTGACAATCATCTTTGGACCTCCATGAGCCAAGATCCAAACTCCACATTAGATGTCATAACACTTGTCAATTTTCTACATCATAACCCATCACAACACATTTTAAGACTAGAACAATAATTGTTCATAATTGTATTACTTGGTAAAACACTTCTTGGGTCACCAAGAACTCTTTTCAAATCACCAAGAGAAACCACAACTAAGTATAAATCACATATGTACATCTTTAACCTTTATTTTTAGAGCACAAGCCTTCCAGAAAGTACAACTAAACAACTACCATCATCAATTGTATATCACTATATATCCATGTTACTAAGCTACTAACTTCTAGATCTGATAATATAACACTAAAGCACTATAAAATAAAATTCGCACATCATCTCTAGAATATATATCTTTCTTCCATCAAGTTCTATAGCACTATCATGTCCAACACACAACCTTACATATGTCATACCAACTTCCTTCTTCTGGACTTATCTAGACCACCAGATATACCTAAACATGTCTTCAACAAATACCTCTATACCACAATGTCTTACATCAATGACAAACAAACAATAGCAACCAAGTTCTATTTCCAACAATAGTGCATTATAGATGGGTGATTATGAGAAGTATATATATGTTAGTTCAAAGTTATTTCCTTATTAATAGTTGTCAGAAAGTGAATGGTAATATTGTTAACAAGTTTGGCCTATAAAAACTAAGGATGAATATAGAAAAAATTAATCGTTAGACACCATAAGAAAGATTGACTTAGATATTTGATGATAGATGAAGGATGACTTTATATCAAGTTTAGAAAGTCATATACTTGTGGTAAAATAATTAATGCATATATATATATCTATATATATATATATATAGTGTAAGGATATATATGGTGGCCAAGATTTTTTTTCTTGAAAGTGACTAAAGAGTATTTGTCTTTTAAATAAAAGGAGTGGAAAAATTGAAGTAGTGGTTTTAGTGCATTTCATGTTTAGGCACTAAAATAATTCCACTTTGGTTATCATTATCTTATTAGCATTATTATCCAATATTCATTATCATTTTATTATTTTTATACTCATTATCATCTATTTAGTTTTTATTATATCATTTAATAAAATTAAACTAATTTCCTATTTCACCCATTAATAAAATAAAATACTAAAATCCACCTAATATCTTCCTATTATGATCCATCAAAATTTTTGAATAAAATAATTTATTTATATTTTTTTTGAAAAAGGCAAGAGGTCTGAACTATATTGATAATATGGTAATAAAGGCCAATTAAGGTCCTCATCTAGATTCCCTAGCATGAGATTACTAAAACCTAAGACTATGTAAGAGAAGAGTGCCTTAAATATAACAACATTTTAAAAAGAGGAGACTCCAAGTCGATGATCCTCAATTAAACCTTTACAAATAGAGCTTGCCAACAAAGATGCAACTTTTTCAGTCCTTGCTCCTTGAATTCGGGGCCTTACTACCTTTGCATTATATCATTATCCTCTATTATGGTTGCCATTAACTTAATGTGATGTAACAACCCTTTCATTTGGTATTAAAATATCTTTTCCTCATTTCTCTCAAGCATTCAAGCTCTTGAAAATCACTATTTCTTATAACCTCTATGGTTTTCCCTCTATTGTTTAAGCTCCAAGTCTTTTTTGGTGACTCCTCGGAATGAAAATAAATTTTTGAAAAGGTGAAAAACCTTTTAGACAAATTAAACATTAATTGAATTTAGTTTTAGTGGTGAAGGTAATATCATTCTCCTTCAAAAATTGCACTATTACATTGTCTCGTTCTCTTTTCCATCTAATGGTTGTTAATATGTCATAATTGTTGACATCTTAAAAAATACCATGCCTTGAGAAGTCAAAATATCCATTGAGTTAGACGATTGATGATTCACTAAACATTAGAATGGTGGATAGTGAGGGATACAAAATTTCAAAGATTTTTTGACTAGTTGACTATGAACATGACCAACAACTTAGAAGAATACTCAAAGAGAAGTTGGTGATTGGACGATTTAGGAACAAATGAACCTGTCGACTATGTTTAAAATATTAATGAAAGGATGACTTAGAATAACACACAAAGAGAATTTGGGCAATCAGGTAGTATATGAACATGTGAACTTGTTGAATACAATCAAAATCTTAACAAAAGGTTGGCAATGGACTAGGATTAAAGCATAACTATGAGGGTGACTTACAAACAAAGAGGAACATAAAAATAAGGACTTAGACCTTACAAAGGGAGAAATAAAATTTCAAAATGAATGGTAAACACTTTCTAGTACTATATATATACACTATTTTGTGCATTAAATATTCATCTCCATGTCTTGGAGACCATGCAAATCACTATGTTTTACCTTGTTTGTGTTGGAGATTTGCCAGTAAGCCAGAGTGTTGACTCTATGTTTGTCATTGATGACAACATATGTTAAGTAGCATGCATGGAAGCCTAATGGAGAGAGTTGTGATTATATGTTTCCTAGATATGTTATCAGCATGATATCATAGATGCAAAGGTTGATTATAAGTGAAGACAGTAATACAGTAGTCTGTATCAATGAGTGTTCCTGACAGGTCCCAGGAAGAGTTTTGTATGTGATTTACAACATGGTTGTGAGGAAGCCTTGCGCTTTTATATTTATGTTGTAGACATATGTATGATGCTATGTTGATGGATGAAGAGTTAGATATGTAGTACATGTTGAGTTATGAAGTCTCCAGTTGACAGTTACAGTTTCCTAAGTTTATCTGGAAAAGCCAACATTGATTTTATTGTTGTAGTAGTTGCGCCTATCAGTTTGATATGAGTGCTTGGATTAGTGCTTGGAGAAGAGTTAATAATGTTTGGTTAAGAGTGCATGACACAATTCATCATGAGAAGAAAGTATTAGTTGATTTAGTGGAGCTGATAGTGTGAAGCGACGTGTCTACTCATATTGAGTTGGGTGGTCCTAATTTGTGTTGCGTGCTTAGTAGAGTTGACTGAGATGTTATTGGAGAGTTGTATTATTTCTCTAATGTGATTTCAAGATGGTTCTAATTGGCTGACTTGATTATATCATTTAGAGGAAAGATATTTATAGGCAGTCATTTGTGATTGCTAGGTATGGCAGATAGTTGAAAGATAAGAGCATATCAGAAGGTGCAAAGTGTTGAGCCATCAATAGAAGGTCTATGTGACAAAGTAGAGCATATATGCTATTCATTGGAACTAATCAAGAAAACAAGTCTACACACAGTTCACCAAGATCCTGATATAGTGTGTATCTATTAAATAGAAGGTTGCAACATTCACCCCTTTAAGCAGTGTGCTCCTAGACAGTGTGTCCTCACCCCTAATAGGGTTAATTGTAAAAGACTCCTAATAGGGTCCGACCCTTGACTAGGTCACTTTACTTATTGCATTGTAAAGATCAACTCCTAATAGGGTTGTAAGATCTTCTAATAGGGATCATAATAATCTAGTGCATTTTATAGTGAGTGCTAATTCCCACTAGGTTTTTACCTATCTGGGTTTCCCCGTAACCAAAATTGTGGTGTTGTGTTAAGTATTCTCATATTGTGTTTATGCTTAATGTTTTTTTGTACTTAATTGGATTAAGAATTGAATCTTGTAGATAACTGATTCACCCCCCCCCCCCCCCCTCTTCATTATTTCTTGGGACTATTCCTAACAATTGGTATCAGAGCCAAGTGCCTCAGAGAGAAAGTTTAACAACTTGAGGTTGATCAGATGGCATTCTTTAGAAAAGAAAGTCCTAAGTTTGATGAAGAGAACTATCTAGATTGGAAGAACAAAATGATGACACACTTGTAGTGTATTTCCTTTGAGATTTTTGAAGTAGCTACCAAAGAAGTTCAGATTCCCTCTCTAGCAGAACTTGCAAAGGAAAATGCAGCTCTTAAGCAGAAGGAGATGTTCACTCAAAATGCTATTGCCAAAGAATCCCTCATTAGTGCATTGTTTGACAGTGAGTTTTCAAAGATCAAGAAAGTTGATAAAGCCTACAAGATATGGAAGTATCTATAAGACATGTTTGAAGGAGATATCCAAGCCAAGAATGCGCGCAGAAAGACACAGAAGAAAAAGTACAATACATTGGAGATGCTACATGAAGAGAACATTAGAGCCTACAATCAAAGGATTAATGAAGCAGTTGCAGGGATCAGAAAAAATGGTGGAGAGATCTCAAAAGAAGACATAATGGATAAGTTGATGACTGTGTGTGAATTTTGTACCTAGCTGTAGACACAACACTTCAGTAAAATATTAGAGGTTAGCTTAAAATCAAAATCATGCAGTGAAATGGAAACTAATCTAACCAGGTGATTTACTGCCTTCTAGTAGGTGCGAGTATGTATTCTCAGATTGGACCGAGATCAGTGACCTTGACAACACCTAAATGAAGGATTTGAATGCAGAATCTAGATATGGGATGAATGCAAATTAATCTATATTTTTGGATTTTCTATGTAATAAGATGAAATAAACTGATATGAATCTATTCTAGATGAAAAACTGATATGCAAAATAAGATACAATGATATGCTAATAAGATTGATCTCACAAAAGTTGTTGATTTGCAAAAGAAGCTTCAATTCTTCAGATATCGATTCACCAGCGTGATTGTGCAAATTCGTGGGTTGATTTTGGCAGAGTAAGTATGCAAACTTGTGAGATGATTTGTGAAGAGCTGAACCTTGATTTTATAGAAATCCAGGGCTTTGGAGGTGCATGGAAAAAGCCATAAATCACTCAGGTTGATTTTAGAGTCAATAAGGAATTAAAGATAGTTAACTCACAAAAATCATGCAAAAATAGCTTTTTGATTTAAATCAGAAGTTGACATCAGCTTTTAACTCAAAAGAGAGTTGAGTTTATTTTTAAAACAACTTGAATTGATTTTCTGATTTAAAGTTCAGTTGCTTTTTGGATGTGCATAATTAATTATGAATTAAATAAATAAATAAATTGATTTATCCTCAATTTAATTGATTTTAAAAATAAAACAATTGATTTATGGGTTAATCAATTATTAAATCAAACTTTTATTCAAAAACTACATTATTAAATTTGACAGTTGACATTAATTAATTAAATAATAATTTAATCAATTAGTCATAAGATATTTGATTTATTGTCAAAATTTAAATAATACAATTTAGGAATAAATATAATTAAATCCAATTAAATAATTAAGTGGCAGTATTAAATCTAATTAATTAAATATTATAAAAATATCCTATTAATCAAACTTTAGGATAAATAAGATTTATCGCCAAATAATCATTAAATTAAAGATAATTAGGATAAATAGGAATATTACTAGGAATATTCCCCAATGCAGAATTTGAGATAATCAATTAAGATTTGATGTTCAGATGTGCCTTAGGTTAGGACTTCGATGTCGATTTCGTTCGATGTGTTGATATAGGAGATTAATGAACCTATAGCCCATTTTTGGGGTATTACATTTTGCCCCTCTTTGAATTGTTGTGCGAAGCGCAGTGGTTCAAAGACAGTCTGTGTATGATGTTGAAATTGATGTTTGAAATTGAAATTGATATGAAACAGGAACTGATTGACATTTGATATGAAGATAATAGGTCCTGAATGACCAAAGATAATGTTAACTACAACAACAATGAACCGATGATTTCGAAGAAGTGTCAGAATGCCTGATTCTGAACTTTATGATTGCAAAGAAGTGAGTGACGGATTCCATACCCGATTATCGATAAGAATCACATTGGTATCACATCTGAACCCTTCAGTTATGAAGAACCAAGGAAATAACACTAATGAACTGATGGTTACAAAAGATTGATATAGTTTACAAGATTAGGAGAATACCAGATTGATATGGATCTCGATGAATCTGATATGCCCCGAGCGATGATTGATTTGCCCCAAGCCATGAGGTCTTTTTGATGAATCAGCAACTAGACGTGGTTGTTGTCTTGATTACTGAGGAAATATATGATTTCAAATTTAGATTACAGACTTTGAATGATGTGCAATACCATGCCCCCTTAGGGATAAAAATTGAAATCTGACAGGAAAAAGTTAGCGTTGAATAGTTCAGAAGCATATTAATTGATGTAAGAAGTGGTTAAACACGTTCGAGAATGCATTCTGCATCGTTTGGAGTCCAGAAGACCAAGTTTGACTAGATAAACCATGAGTTGACCATAGTTGACCAAGTTGAAATTTTGATAGGTTGATGTAAGATAATCAGTTAAGTTGAATTCTAGATTTCTGTGATGATTGAAGGTCGATTATGCAAGCAGTAGACCGTCCTGGGTCCAAAAATTTTAAATCATGATTTTGACATAGTAAATGATCTTAGATTTTGATTTTGATCCTGAAAATGGATTCAGAACGTCGAAATTAGCTAGGGGTGCAATTTTTGTGAAAAATAGAGCACTTTTGAAAATTAGGTCAAAAGCTATATAAAGGCTGGAAGGGTCATTTTCAATTCATTAAAAGAATTGAAGAGACATTTGAAGAATTGTTTAAGCTTTGAAGTTTATCCAACTATTGTGAGATCATGCAAACATGCAAAATGCAAAGAAATATGTAAAATATGCAATCTAAGACCTAGGACCTAGTCACTGATCATGTGTCGGTCATTCTCATCATTGAATTTTTAGTTAACCGGATAAATCAATACAATGCCCACTAGTTATGAAACCCTAGACATATGAATATCGATTTGTATATGCAAGAATCAATACAACACCCACTAATTAGGAAACCATGGATATATGAATATTGATTTTGTTTTCGGAATGTCGGATTAGATATAAGCACCAAGGCATAAACACCAGGATGACCTGAATATCATGTCCATTTTGAATAGCAATTTGTATAAGCATCAAAACATAGACGTCATGATGACCTGAATACGCCTTGCGTGAACAAATACATCAAACCATCAAGAGATCATCCTAAATCCAGTGTGAATTACCCGTAGTGACCCTTTATCGTTCACATCCTTAGGTAAGATCGTGTTTCATAGTAAGAGAAAGAACTCACTCAAAAAGACAATAGTTAGATCAAACTTTCTTGAATTTTTTGGGTATCAATGGTCGAGGTACGCATGGCCATCCAATTCGAGATAGAGGCTCTTACAGATGGACACCATTTCAATCTAGAATTTCCAAAGTTGTTAGATTTTCACATACAAACAGAAGACAAAGAAAAGATTATGCCCCCAGTCATCACTCTCTAAATCCTGTAAAGGGCATCATCGAAGAGCTTGTGAGAACACAATATGCAAAAATCTCAATGTGAATCAATAAGCATACAAGGAGACAAAAGCATGTAAAAAGCATAGATTGTTTTCAGTTTGTGTTTGATGTTTGATTGTGTTGTTGTAGATGCAAAATCCTTTCTGGAGACGAGACTAACTGATTGACTCAGATGAAGCTTCAAAGGACTCTGACTAGATATGATACATCTAAGATGTACTGGAGACCATAGGATATGACATTGCTTGCCCCCAAGTTTGAACATTGATAGGATATAGATGCTTGAGCTTATTGGTGTACAGACCGACTTATTGAAACCAGGAATGCAGAAACAAACCGGGAAATATGTACAAACTAAAGCAAGACTGAAAGCTAGGAAAGACCAAGATTGCGCTGATAGATGGAGCATTTTGAAACAAGTGGCACCTGTTTGTCGAGTTTTCACCATCTTGGCAAAGATTCTATTTTTGCTACCAAGGCACCTATTTCCAGGTTTTCACCAAGGCACTTTTTTCTTTTTTCTCATTTTTTTCTATTTTTCATTTTTTCAATTTTTTTGTACTTTTGATATTTTTTACTTTTTTTGTGAATCATCAAGGTTCCTATTGCTAGGTTTTCACCAAGATGTTCATTTTTTCAGGACTTTTTCAAAATTTTAAGATTTTTTCAGGACATTTTACCATAGACTGAATGCCTTAGGCATAGAATTTCTTCAGATGGAGAATGTTGATTGGTTCTCAGAGCTATTCTCCTTTAGTCATTGAGAGTTGATAGGCACCAAAGCCAAAAGTAGTAATGATAACAAAGGGACCCAACCAGTTGGGTTCAAACTTCCCCTTGCGTTCTCGATGTGATTATTTTTAGGATTCTCTCTCAAGACTAGATCGCCAACTTGAAATTCTGTGTTTGACTTTCTTGTTGTAACCTCTAGACATTCTCTTCTGATATACTCTGAGATAATCATACACTGCTTGTCTGCACTCATCTAGTAGTTCAAGTTCTTGCAACCTAGACACTTTGTAGTCATCATCAGTTACTAGACCATGCATTCTGATTCTTAGTGATGGGATTTCAACCTCAATAGGTAGTATCACTTCAGACCCATAAACTAAAGTGAAAGGTGTAGCCCCAGTGGGCGTTTTGATACTTGTTCTGTAGGCCCAGAGAGCTGGATTGATCATGAGATGCCAATCTCTTCCTATTTTATTAACTGTACGGTGCAAGATTTTCAATAGATTCTTGTTAGAAGCCTCTGCTTGTCTATTCCCTTGAGGATAATAGATAGATGACCAATGTTGTGTAATCTTGAATTTAGCACATAAATCATCTAGATCTTTGTTCTTGAATTGTCCACCATTATCTATGATTATGGAATGAGGTATCCCATATCTGCATATGATATAGTTCAAGATGAACATAGATATTCGTTTTTCAGTTGCTTGTGTCAAAGGGATTGCTTCTACCCATTTTGTAAAATAATCTATAGCTGTGATTATATGGGTATGTCCATTAGAAGAATGAGGATGTATAGCTCCTATAAGATCGAAGGCCCATTGATGAAAAGGCCATTGTGTAGTAAAGGGAATTAGATCTCTCCCTGGAGCATGAATTAAGTTGTCATGCACTTGGCACTTTTGACAATTCTTAGCAAACTTGATAGACTCTTTCTCCATTTCAGGCCAATAGTACCCAACCCTAATAAGTTTTCAAGCTAGTGTTAAACTATTCGAGTGTGACCCACAAATACCATCATGGACTTCCTCTAATGCACATTGAGACTCTTCATGTTCTAAACATCTAAGTAGCATACCATCTAGACCTCAGTTGTACAAATCGTGACCAATGATGACATATCGGGATGCATTACGGATAAGGTATCTCTTCTCATGGTGGTTGAAGGTATCGGGAATGATTTGGTCTTGGAGATAGGAAAATAGGTTTTTGTATCTGGATGAATCATGACCAACAACAGTGCAGATCATGCGGGTTTCAAGGGAATCATATGCAAGATAAGATAGTGCTTCCACCAGGAACTCATAGCATAGCTCATGTTTAGGATGCTGTAATAAAGTAGATAATGTTGCCATTGCATCGGCAACCTTGTTCTTTGTTCTAGGAATTTTCTCAAATGTGATAGATATGAAATACTTCTTTAAATCAACTACCATTGTATGGGATGAGCTTTTCATCTTTAGTCTGGTACACATCATTGACTTGATGAATAACAAGTTGTGAGTCTCCATGAATGTGTAATTTTGTTACTCTCCATTCAATTGTTATTTTCATACCATTCAAAAGGGCTTCGTATTTTGCAATATTGTTTGTGCAAGGGAACTTTAATCTAAATGCTTTTGGGATTGAGTATCCTTGAGGAGTTATGAACAATATGCCTACTCCTGATCCATTCTGTGTATAGGAGCCATCAAAGAACAACTATCATTCTCTAGAAGAAAGAGTCATGATAGAGGGATCTAGAAATTCCATTTGCATTGGTGTATCATCAATCATAGGTGCATCTGCTAATTGATCAGTAATAACCTATTCTTTTAGAGCTTTTCTCTCAACATATTCAATGTCAAATTCACTTAAGAGCATGACCCATTTAGCTAATCTACCTGTGAGGGCAGCTTTCCTTAGTAGGTACTTTAGTGGATCAATTTTAGCTACCAAATGTATGGTATGAGCTAACATGTAATGTCTCAATTTCTATGATGCAAAGATTACAGCTAGACAAGCTTTCTCAATCATTGAATAGTTCTTTTCATATGCAACCAATGTTCTACTGATAGAATATATAGCTCTTTCCTTTTTGTTCTCATCATGTTGTGCAAGCAATGCCCCCAGTGATGTATCTGTAGCGGAGACATATAAGATCAAAGGCTTCCCTGGAATGGGAGGCATTAAGATAGGAGGATTTGATAGATACTTCTTGATATGGTTAAAGTTGTTCTCACATTCTTCATTCCATCCAAATGTCACACCTTTATGTAATGTTTTTGTAAAAGGTTGTGATATATCTGCTAGCTATGATATGAATCTTCTGATAGATTGAACTCTTCCTTGCAATGTCCTCATTTGACTGATGTTTTTGGGAGGTTGCACCTCCATGATAGCCTTTACTTTAGCTGGATCAACTTCAATGCCCTTCTTTGAAACTATGTATCCTAAGAGCTTTCCAGAAGTGACACCAAAAGCACACTTCTTAGGATTTAGTCTGAGACTAAATTTTTCCATTCTATCTAGTATCTTGCTCAAGTCATTTAGATGTTCAGTTCTAATCATAGATTTTGCTAAAGTATCATCAAAATAATCCTCCATAGTTCTATGCATCATGTCATGAAAAATAGAAGTCATAGCTCTCTGATATGTAGCACCAGCATTTTTGAGCCCAAATGGCATGACATTCCAGCAAAAGGTACCCCATGCACATGTAAAAGCAGTTTTCTCTTGATCCTCTAGAGCAATTTTTATTTGATTATATCTAGAACAACTGTCCATTAAAGAATACATCTCAAAGCCCGCAGTCATGTCCACTATCATATCAATGTTAGGTAATGGAAAATCATCCTTATGGCATGCTCTTTTTACATCTCTAAAGTCTATGCACACTTTGATTGATTTATCTAGTTTTGAAACAAGTACAATATTAGAGATCCACTCTACATAATCAATAACTCAGATGAATTCAGCTTTCAGGAGCTTCTCTAATTTAGCTTTTACCAAGAGTGCAACATGAGGATGCATCTTTCTCAATTTTTGCTTGACAGGTTTGACATTTGGAGCTATAGATAAATGATGCATTATAAGATTAGGATCCAACCTTGGAATATCTGAATATTTCCATGCAAAGTTGATCTTCTTTTCTGTTAGGAATGTAGTAAATTTTTGCTTCTCTTCTTTTGATAAAGATTGTGCTACATGAATCAACTATGGTTCTTCTGTTGTTCCCAAGTTGATGGATTGAGTAGGCTCGATTAGAACTAGAGATCTATCTTGTAAATGACTTAGAAGGACATCAAATATCTCATCCTTAGGCACCTCGGAGAGGTTTTCACCTTTGGATACATCTTTTATTTTTACTTTTGTAGGTTTTGAGACTGCCACAAAGTGGTTTTCACCCTCAAAGCTCCTTTTCTTTTTATTTTTATTCTTATTTTTCTGACTAAGATACTTGATGTCTGACTCTGTCATACTAACGCTCGATTCACTGATGGAAGTCCTCATAGGCTCAACTGCATTGAGGTAGCAAGAAAGGGCATAGTCATTTGGGAAGGTATAAATACCATGGATCGGATTTGTGGAGGTTTGGTCAAGAAGCTCAGGATGTTGGATAGTCAAAGTGGTGAAAGATTGGGAAAGAGTGTTTATGGATATGGATTTATCATCATTGGTCCTAACCCGACGCTCAAGTTCAAAGGTGATATTACAACTTAAGACATTCAATTCATGAATAGGCTCAATGTCATTATGGGAGTCCAATTCAGCCATCAGTGGATCAGACTCGATAGGTTCATCATTTAGCTCTAGACTTACATTGGGTTTAGGTTAATATTGGTGAATAACATCAACATGTTTCTTTGTAATAAGCTCATCTTCTTCTAGAATGGCTCCCCATTCATAGTCATTAGATTCTTCATCTATGCCTCTAGGAAATCTAAGAACATGAGTAAAGTCGGGATGAATACCCCAAGAAGGGTTACCCTCAGATTCTGATTTGAATTCATACTCATGGGAATCTATCTCGGAATAACTACCACCTTCCTCTTTCTCTATTTGATTGTCTTTGAGATTAGCTAGTTCTTGTGGTGCAACTATCTCTTGCTCTATAGTAGGTTCTTGTGTTTCTACTACATTAATTCTTTTGATTGGATCATCTTCAGCATCAAGAAGGTCTTTGATTTCTTTAGGAAAATGCTCATAAGGAATAAGTTCTGAGCTATCTGAATCACTATCTGATGGTTCAGTTTCTCCCTTCTTAAGAAGGGGTTCTCCTGGTGCAATCTTCTCTATGACATGAGAACAACTACCTTTGAGGTGGAAGGGTTTCTTTTTAAATCCTAAGCCAACAGTATCTTTGTTTGCCCTACCAGTATGTGAAATAGGTGTTATAAGACCTTCTCCTCTGACTCCTAAAGGTCCTTTACCTGGATATCCCATCTTAGCTATTAATTTATCTCCTAGACCATATGACTTAGAAGGGATTTTGGATACTATAGAGTCACTAGTCTAAACAACTTGAGATTCTGGTTCATCTTTGTATAGCCATGTAAGCACAACTTCATCTTCTTCAAATTCTTGCTTGGAGACTTGTTCTACCACAAAATTTCTTTTATATGCCTCAAGAGGTTCTTTAGAGTCTGGTGTGGACTGTTTTAAAGATTGTCCATAAGACTTAGGTGAGATAGGTAGGGATGTCAAAGATAAGACTAGCTCTATAGTATATTCTCCCATACCATTTTCTTTGATATTGACCTCTTTTGCAATGTCTTCCATTTTAGATGTGGATGCTTCTTTTGTTGGCTTAATGGAAGATTCTCTGTTATTAGGCACAAGTTTATCTGCACTTTCTTTCAATGTATTGCAAGTGGTAGATATGTCTACTAGAATAGTGACCTCGACTCCTTCATAAGGAAATTTCAAGCATTGATGGTATGTAGAAGGAATAGCTTGCATTTCATGTATCCAAGGTCTCCCTAGAAGAATGTTGTAAGCCAAAGGTAGATCAAGAACTTGACATATAGTATCTCTGATAACCGGACCTACTCTGATAGGTAAGAAAATGGTGCCTTTAGAAGATCTTTCTTGTTCATCATAGGCTTTTATAGTTATCTTCTTTCTAGGAGCAATAGCCAATTTTGAGAATCCCAATTGTGTGACCAAGCTGTAAGAACAAATGTTTAGGCCAGTGCCCCCATCTATCAACACGTGATTGAATCTACGGTTCTGGATCAAGACTTCTATATGCAAGGGCTAGTTATGTGGGTGACTCAAGGAGTTGTCATCTTCCTCTGAAAAGGAGATATATTGCGGAGATGTAAGATGTCCAACCATAGTCTGGAACCTGTCTAAATCAAGGTCATCAGGAACATTGGATCTGAGAAAAGCTTTGTCTAGAATAGCTCTATGAGCTGGAGATATCCAAAGCAACTCAAACATGGAGATTTTTGCATTAGTGTGTTGGAGTTGTTGAACAATGCTATAAGATGTTGGCCTCGTATCTTTAGGATTAGAAGATTTAGAAGCAGCCTTCTATTTGGAAGTAGAAGAAAGATTGAAGGGCATCTTAGGGATATTTGATGAATCTGGGATTTGTCCGTTCATATGTGCCTAAGCCTGTGATCGAGTCACTATGTTAGCTGAAGTATGATCTCTATCTCTTCGCACAATTGTGATGACATTGCAATTCTCAGAGAGACAAGGTTCAACCATATTGATAACAACATTATTTCCAGGGTAAGCATAATTGACCTTTGCCCCCATATTAGGCTGAGAAGATGAAACTGCTTGACCATGTTTCAGAAATGGTTCTGTGAACATTGTATGATCATTATTGCTCTTATGATTGTCAATCATGATGTCTCCCTTATCAATCAGATCTTGACTAGTATGTTTCAAGCATAAGCAGTTATTAGTTTTGTGACCTTTACCACGATGGAAATCGTAGAATTCATTCTCCCTCCACCATTTTGGTTTAGGATCAGGATCAGATTTTTGGATCTCAGGAAAAGAGATGATGTTATTAGCCAACAGAGTTCTCATAGCTGATTCTAAAGATTCTCCAAGAGGAGTGAACTTTTGTTTATTATCAGCGGACCAAGATTTGTATTCTGGCTTCTTTTGAGATGGTTCGGACACCTTTTGCTCTGAGGCTTTGATGGCTTGGGTGCCAATAGTTAGATTGAAAGCTAGTGCCTTTGATGGGGCACAAATAGTATCAACAATGCCATCTGTGATGATGCCTTTATTCTTGTTCCAATTTTTGTTCTTGTCTTTAGAACTAGATCCTGATTCGTACTTGTCCTTTTAAAGTGTGATGTCTCCTTTTTTCACAAGTACCTTTTCAATTTTGATCACATTGTCTACCATCTTATCAAAAGATGTATGATCTTGCATTTGTAAAGGGTAGTTGATCTCTGGGACAAGATTATTGATGAAGATTTCTAGTTTCTCAGTTTCTGGAATAGGCCTAGCATATAGAGAGAATTTCTTCCTCCATCTCTTGAGAAATGTCAGGAATGGTTCTCCTGGATATTGTTTGAGATTGCAAATATCAATCATGGTGACTGGATGTTGAATGTTGTAGGAGTATTACTAATAGAACAATTTGATCAACTCCTCAAAAGTTTTGATAGTAGAAAGCAATCTAGAGAACCAATGAATGGTTGCGCCCCCAGAGATCGAGGAAAGAGACGCATCAAATAAGTTGGTTCATGCATGAACTCCATAGATTGTGTACAAAATTCTCTGACATGATCTTGAGGATCAAAGTGTCCATCATACTTATCATATTTAGGCATCTCCACTCTTTTTGGGAATGGTGGCATGTACAAGTCTTTGTCAAATGGAAAAGGACATAGGGCCTCCATGGAGAACTCTTTGGGTTCCTTTTCTTTCTCAAGTTTATTAAGTTTGACTTGCATGGCATGCATTTGTTTCATCATAGCCAAAATAGGAGTTTCTTCCTCATGCGTAATGATATCTTCAACATTAAATTTGGGAGGAAGTTTATCTCCTTGATGAGCTAATTGTAAAAAGTATACTTCTCTATCTTCTTTCAAGAAATGCTTCATCATTCTTTTGAAGTCATCGTCATTTTGATACCGAGCAATTTCTTCAGGTGTGGGTTCCTGATCTACACCATGTTGAGATTGAGCTCTTTGAGAGCCAAAGTTTGTCCCTGCTTGAGACATGGTAGGAGTTCTCCCTGGGATAGATTGGGGAGGAGTTTGTTGATTGCCTCCGTGAGTTGATGAAGGAGGAATGTAACCAGATTTCAATAAAAAATTGCCAAGACCATCATCTTCGTAAAGACCAAAATTGTAGAGTTGCTCAAGAGTTGGAGCTTGGAGAGTATTCAAAGGTATGGTATGGGATATTTTTCTAGATTTCTTGTGAGAGGAAGCTCTAGTTTCCACCATTAACCTTGAGTGAAACAAAAGAATATGATGAAGACAACTGAAGAAAGATCTGATTCAAGAAGATCAAATGACACAACCTTGTCAAGGTTTGATTGATTGAAGCTTAGATTAGACGTAAATGAAGGATAATATGCCCTATATGTATGGGTAAATGCCCAAAAGATTGCGGGCACGAGTTCACAACGCTTAGCCATTTTGAAGAAGGATTGAAGATTGATAGTTATAACAAGGTTTTGACACAAGATGATAAAGACTCAAATCGATTAAACAGAAGGCTAAATCGGATTCAAAAGGCCACTTTAGAAAAATGATTGGATTCTCAGTAGTTGTTGCTCTATTCCTGACACAGTGATTTTCTTGAAAAACTCTGGAAATAGGCTGGAAAAGCCGGGTCTCTGACAGTTCTGACAACTTTCTAGCAATTTTTCAAAATTTCTCAAATGACTTTCTACAAGCTTGTACGACAGTGTGTATAGCATGAAATGACAATTGACAAACTCATACAACTATTGCAAAACTCGCACGATAGTTGATAGCAGGGTTTTTGACTTTTCTGAATTGACTAGCAACTAAACTTGTACAACAATATACCAGCTACCATACGATAATATGGGGGTTCTGAAATGACAATAGCCAAAATTCGTATGACTTTCTGACTTTACAAGATGACTATTGACTCTAGAAAGGTGTTTGACATCAGATTTTGTAATTTTTTTCAGATTTTCAGTTTCAGATTGTTCACAAAATTATTTGTCCAAATTTGAAGATTGTATCAAATTGATTCATTCTTAGTAACCAGATAGATAAATAGGCACGCAAAATAGCAAGCAAGTGATTTCAAGCACGTCTGAAAATAATGAACAGGGGACAAAGCAACCCTGTGCATGAACAATCAAGTGACTGAATTGTGCTAATCCCCAGGAGTGCTAATAGTGTATGTTCCAAAAAGTTTTGCAATAACACACATATTCCTAGAAAATGAAAATTTGGCCTCACTAGGGTTTTTAGTAATGGTCTGACTCTGCAACTTTTGTGATCTCAAGAGGGCGAACTCCAATCTAGGTGCACCAGGGTTTTGACATAGTCCAAGAAATTAATCAATCAGGAGCTGCTAGGGAGATCTGACAGCCCAACAAGAGACCACACCTGTGAATATTTCCTCCACAAGGACATTTATATAGCAGCTGCTACTACCACAGTGAAAATGGCTATTACCGCTTTAGGTTCCGTCAACGTGGTTGACCCAAAGGGAATGTCCACTATGATTAACCCTCTCTAAAGGTGACTCACAAAATATACCACATGGAGACTGGTTCCAAATTCAAGGATCTGAGTTTCTGGTACTACCCAAAAAGGGAGTAGAGCATAGTCCTCTAGCCTTTTCACTTTTAACCCAAACAAAGCAGATAGATTAATCCAACACGCTAAGACCAAGATTATCTCACAAAGATCTATGATGTCAACCACTTATGATCTATCAACCTCTCTGAAGAGAGAATGTATCAATCAAAAGTTGAAGACGCACAAATCTAGAAGAACGTGAGACGCTCTCAGTAACCTCCCTACCTACAAGGGTTCCTTCATTGAGAAGAGTTTCGTTGGAAACCCACTCTCTCAAGAACCACAAATAGTGTTCATAGGGCCTATTTACTATGTGTAACAAAGATGCTGAAAAGCAAATCTATGTTCATTTTTATAGCCCAAAATGAAATCTATGATATGAAAGCAATAAAGGTCACACAAGCTTGACATGCAAGAGTTCTTTTTAATCCAAATTGAAATGTTACCAACTGAGAAGATTACCTGAATTCCTCACAATGCACTTAGTAGATTCTTACATATTTTTAGCAATTCTTACACTTTTTCCCAATCAAAATCAGCAGAAACCAATCAAAAATAGCTAACTTCAATTGTTAATGTTAGCTGTCAGTCCAAATCAGGAAAACAAATCTGGAAAACTACCTGAAAAAGTGAAATGATAATTGAAACCTGGCACTGAAACTCGTATGACAGTGGATCACCTCCCAGACGACAGTCTAGAAACTCATACGACACTGGGTATCAGATCATACGACAACAGGGCTTCCAAACAACACTGTATTTTTTACGGTATGATCCTCAATCAAATAAACTATCGTACGATAGTGGGTATCTCTTGATATGAGTTTTTAACAAAACTCGTACGAAAATTACATGGACAAAAATTAAAAATTGCAGCTTGGAACAGAAAATGACAAGAAGATGATAGAAATTGATAGAAATTGAATGGAAACCCATTTTAGGGCCCCACAGTGGGCACTAGAAATGTGTGTGTGAATTTTGTACCTAGCTGTAGACACAACACTTCAGTAAAACATTAGAGGTTAGCTTAAAATCAAAATCATGCAGTGAAATGGAAACTAATCTAACTAGGTGATTTACTGCCTTCTAGTAGGTGCGAGTATGTATTCTCAGATTGGACCGAGATCAGTGACCTTGATGACACCTAAACAAAGGATTTGAATGCAGAATCTAGATATGGGATGAATGCAAATTAATCTATATTTTTGGATTTTCTATGCAATAAGATGAAATAAACTGATATGAATCTATTCTAGATGAAAAACTGATATGCAAAATAAGCTACAATGATATGCTAATAAGATTGATCTCACAAAAGTTGTTGATTTGCAAAAGAAGCTTCAATTCTTCAGATATCGATTCACCAGCGTGATTGTGCAAATTCGTGGGTTGATTTTGGCAGAGTAAGTATGCAAACTTGTGAGATGATTTGTGAAGAGCTGAACCTTGATTTTATAGAAATCCAGGGCTTTGGAGGTGCATGGAAAAAGCCATAAATCACTCAGGTTGATTTTAGAGTCAACAAGGAATTAAAGATAGTTAACTCACAAAAATCATGCAAAAATAGCTTTTTGATTTAAATCAGAAGTTGAGATCAGCTTTTAACTCAAAAGAGAGTTGAGTTTATTTTTAAAATAACTTGAATTGATTTTATGATTTAAAGTTCAACTGCTTTTTGGATGTGCATAATTAATTATGAATTAAATAAATAAATAAATTGATTTATCCTCAACTTAACTAATTTTAAAAATAAAATAATTGATTTATGGGTTAATCAATTATTAAATCAAACTTTTATTCAAAAACTATATTATTAAATTTGACAATTGACATTAATTAATTAAATAATAATTTAATCAATTAGTCATAAGATATTTGATTTATTGTCAAAATTTAAATAATACAATTTAGGAATAAATATAATTAAATCCAATTAAATAATTAAGTGGCAATATTAAATCTAATTAATTAAATATTAGAAAAATATTCAATTAATCAAACTTTAGGATAAATAAGATTTATCACCAAATAATCATTAAATTAAATATAATTAGGATAAATAGGAATATTACTAGGAATATTCCCCAATGCAGAATTTGAGATAATCAATTAAGATTCGATGATGTTCAGATGTGTCTTAGGTTAGGACTTCGATGTCGATTTCATTCGATGTGTCAATATAGGAGATTAATGAACCTATAGCCCATTTTTGGTGTATTACAATGACTACTTTGACATCAGAATATGAGAGCAAGATAAACATCCTAGATGAGAACTATGCAATTTTCAAAAGACTTCAAAAGAGAGACCTTAATCAGAAAAATTTCAGCTTTTGAGATATCAAGTTTGAAGACAGAGCCTAAAAGTGAGATAGCCTTCAAAGCTTCAATCCATGGTAATAAATCCTTGAACACTTCTAGCAATTTTGATGATGATGATGAAGAGAAAGAACTAGATGATTTCATTGCCTTGATTTCTAAGAAAGAAAGGAAAGGAAAAGGAAAATATGAAGGTCAGTTACCATTCAAATGCTTTTTATGTAACAAGATTGGTCACTTTGCATCTAAGTGTCCTACTAGAGTCAAGAAGTTCAAAACTAACTAAAAGCCCAAGTATACAAAAGAATGTTACTATGTTGGAGATGGAGTATCAGATGAAGAGTCAACATAAGATGAAATTGGATTCATTTCTCTTAAAGACATGGAGAAAATGTTTGATGAAATGGACCTTGAAGATGAAAAGGAAGCACAAGAGTTAGCATTGATTTCACAAGCTGACATTAGGACAAATTGGATCATTGATAGTGGTTTCTCACATCACATGACAGGAGACAAGGATATATTTTTACATCTGGATAGATACAAAGGTGGCATGGTTAGATTTGGAGACAACACTCCTAAGCCTATCATAGGTAGAGGAGCTATCACCTTGGATGGAAAGAACAACACTGATGATGTTCTTTATGTTGATGGTTTGCAACATAACTTACTAAGTGTTGGACAGTTGCTTGACAAAGGATATCAATTAGAATTCAAAGACAACAAGTGCATCATTAATAAAAAGGAAGGAGAAATGATTGCATTAGGTTCAAAGACTAAAGGTAATGTTTTTTAGCTTAATCCTGAAGCAAGTTGTTTTGTTGCTAAAGTTGATGACAATTGGTTATGGCACAAAAGACTATGTCACATCAATTTTGACAACATAGTAAAGATAAGCAATATAAAGGTAGTAAGAGACCTTCCTAGCATTGCAAAACTAGTTGATACAATATGCAGGGAATGTGTAATGGGAAAGCATGTGATGAATTCATTCAGAATCAAGCATAATTCGGCAGAGAACAAATTGGATCTAGTGCATAAAGACCTATGTGGACCAACTCAAACAAGATCATACTATGGTGAAAGATAATTTTTTTGTTTTGTTGATGATTATTATAGAATGGTGTGGGTTGCATCCTTAAAGGACAAATTAGAAGAATTTGAGAAGTTCAAATTAGTCAAAGCTAAGGTTTAAAATGAGTCTGGATTGAAGATTAAATGTATGAGATCAGATAGAGGAGGAGAATTCACCTCTGACAAATTCTATGAGTACTACAAAGAAGATGGGATAAAGAGATAGTTAAGTGCACCTAGAAACCCTTAGTACAATGGAATTGTAGAAAGAAGGAATAGGATCATACTTGATACAGCGTGCACCATCATGATTGAAGGGAAGGTCGCACACACCTGTTGGAGAGATGCACTCAATACTGTAGTCTATACTATCAATAGAATACAATTGAGGCCAAGCACAGACAAGACACCTTATGAGCTATGGTTTGGGAATGTACCTACAGTAAAATACTTTAGAATATTTGGAAACAAGTTCTACATCAAGAGAGATGAAGCAATTGGCAAGTTTGATACAAGAAGTGATGAAGGTATTTTTCTTGGTTACTCTACTAAAAGAAAAGCTTATAGATGTTTCAATTTAAGATTGAAAAAGATCATTGAAAGTGGTCATGTTAATATTGATGAGAAGTTTATGATTCAAGAAAGATATCATGATTATGCAGCTATGATTGAAGAAGAACCTAGACCTACCACTAGAGAAACAGTTGTTGATGAAATGTTTGACAACATTGATGTATTATTCAATGACCCTGAAACTAGTGAAGAAGAATCGCAGGAGTCAAATGAGAGAGTCACGCCTAATATTCCTAAATTCACATCTAGATATCATTCAAAGGAAGACATCATTGGAGATCAAAACAATAAAGTCATGAAAAGATCAAAAGCAAAGAGTTCCATAGCAAAGGAAGAGGTATGTTTACTATCACAGATTGAACCCTTAAGTTTTAAAGATGCATGTAATGATTCAAATTGGCATGAAGCAATGAAAGAAGAGCTAGATCAGATAATTAAGAATGATACATGGGAATTGGTCCCTAGACCTAGTGATAAGAATGTGATTGGAACCAAGTGGATATTCAGAAATAAGATGAATGAAGATGGAACAATGGTAAGAAACATAGAAAGACTAGTGTGCAAAGGATATGCGCAAAGAGAAGGAATTGATTATTCAGATACATTTGTCCCTGTAAGAAGATTGGAAGCCATAAAGTTGTTTTTAGCCTATGCTACCTTCAAAGACTTTAAGGTATATCAGATGGATGTCAAGTCAACATTCTTTAATGGAGAGCTGAAAGAAGAAGTATACATAGAGCATCATGAAGGATTCACCTTATCAGAAAGACCTGATATGGTATGTGGATTGAAGAGAGCCATCTATGGACTTAAGCAAGCCCCTAGAGCATGGTATGAAAGACTTGATGGATACTTGACAAAGATTGGATTCAAGAAAGGAGCAACAAATTATAATTTATTCATAAGAGAAACATTTGATGGACTATTGTTAGTTGCCATATTTGTTGATGACATTATCTTTCGTGGTAATGACAAGCTTAGAGCTGAATTTTCTAAAGAGATGCAAAGCAAATTTGAGATGAGCATGATTGGACCTATCAAATACTTTTTGGGACTAAATGTGCAGCAGACAGACAAAGGTATTTTCATTAATCAGTCTAAGTATGTGAAAGAGATATTAAAGAAATTCAAGATGGATGATTGCAAGCCAATAAGTACCCCTATGATAACAAGATGCAAGCTTTCAAAATAATATGATTCAACAACAGTAGACATAACCTTGTATAGGTCTATGATTGGTAAACTAATCTATCTTACTCAATGTAGACTTGATATTTCTAATGCAATTGGTATTGTTGGAAGATTTGTAGTATATCCTAAGAAAAGTCATCTCATGGCAGTAAAGAGGATATTCAGATACTTGAAAGGAACTATAGACTATGGTTTATGGTATCCTAATTCAGAAAATGTATAACTTCATGTGTATATAGATGTAGATTGGGCATGATGCATGGATGATAGGAAGAGTACCTTAAGAGGAGCAGTATTTCTTGGAGATAGGCTTGTCACTTGGACAAGTAAGAAGAAAAATTGTATTTCTCAGTCTACAGTAGAAGCAGAGTATGTTGCAGCATCATTAAACTGCTCTACAATTGTGTGGATCACGTAGATGATAAAGGATTTTGGTATTTAGATTGATTATCCTATTGTTATTCATTGTGATAACACTAGCACTATCAATATGTCAAAGAACCATGTGATGCATGCAAATATAAAACACATTGAGATTAAGTATCACTTCCTAAGAGAGAAAGTAGCAGAGAAAGAAGTAAAGTTGGACTATGTGAGCAGAAAGGATTAGCTAGCAGACATATTCACAAAGCCTTTACCTAAGGATACATTTGAGTATCTCAGGGAGAAGCTGGTAGTAATTCCCTTCCCTGAATCTGATTAGAGATTGCAGGAGTGCATCAATCCTCAGTGACTAATGAAAGGTTGACTACTCTACTTCAGTAGTACCGATGCTTAATTGTTTGGTGCCCTTTGCCATTGATGTCAAAGTGGGAGTAAGTATATAGTCGTGAAAAACAAATACAGTAGTTTATATTTAGAGAATTTAGTAGTAGATGAAGGATTCACCCTTAAGGAAGTTTTGATGATGAAATGGAGAATGTTATAAAAGAATTACAACAAGGGGGAGTGAGTATTTAGCAAGAAGAAACAAAATAGTAAGAGATGAAGGATTCATCCTTGTGGGAGTTTTGTTGAGGAAATGGAGAATATTATAAAAAGATTGTACATTTGGATTGGTGGTGTTTTTCATTCCATATGTTGCCATCAATGCCAAAGGGGGAGATTGTTGGAGATTTGCCAGCAAACCAGAGTGTTGACTGTATGTTTTTCATTGATGAAAACATATGGTAAGTAGTGTGCGTGGAAGCCTGATGGAGAGAGTTGTGAGTATATGTTTCCTAGTTATGTTATCAGCATGATATCATAGACGCAAAGGTTGATTATAAGTGAAGATAGTAATACAGGAGTCTGTATCAGTGAGTGTTCCTCATAGGTCCCAGGAAGATTTTTGTATGTGATTTACAACATGGTTGTGAAGAAGCCTTGCGCATTTATATTTATGTTATAGACATATGTATGATGCTATGTTCATGGACGTAGAGTCAGATATGTAGTACATGTTGAGTTATGAATTCTCTAGTTGACAGTTATAGTTTCCTGAGTTTATTTGGCAAAGCCGACATTGATTTTATTATTGTAGTAGTTGTGCCTATCAGTTTGATATGTGTGCTAGATTAGTGCTTGGAGAAGAGTTAAGAATGTTTGGTTAAGAGTGCATGACGTAATTCAGCATGAGAAGAAAGTATCAGTTGATTTAGTGGAGCTGACAGTGTGAAGCGATGCATCTACTCATATTGAGTTGGGTGGTCCTAATTTGTGTTGCGTGCTTAGTAGAGCCAACTGAGATGTTATTGGAGAGTTTTATTGTTTCTATAATGTGATTTCAAGATGGTTCTAATAGGCTGGCTTGATTATATCATTTAGAGGAAAGATATTTATAGGCAGACATTTGTGATTGCTAGGTATGGCAGATAGTTGAAAGATAAGAGTAGAGAAGAAGGTGCGAAGTGTTGAGCCATCAATAGAAGGTCTATGTGACAAAGTAGAGAGTATATGTTATTCATTGGAACTGATCAAGAAAACGGGTCTACACACAGTTCACCAAGATCCAGATATAGTGTGTATCTGTTAAACAGAAGGTTGCAACCTTCACCCCTTTGAGCAGTGTGCTCCCAAACAGTGTGTCCTCACCCCTATAAGGGTTAATTTTAAAAGACTCCTAATAGGGTCTGACCCTTGACGTCACTATATTTATTGCATTTTAAAGATCAACTCATAACAAGCTTGTAAGATCTTCTAACAGGGATCATAATACTCTAGTGTAGTTTATAGCGGGTGCTAATTCCCACCAACGTTTTTACCTATTTGGGTTTTCCCGTAACCAAAATTGTGGTGTTGTCTTAAGTGTTCTCATATTGTGTTTATGCTTAATGTTCTTCTGTAAATAATTGGATAAAGAATTGAATCTTGTAGATAACTAATTCACCCACCCCCCCCCCCCCCCCCCCCCCCTCTTAGTTATCTCTTGGGACTATTCCTAACAGTTTGACCTTTCATTAATTTATGATAGTGTTTGTCACAACTTTGACAATGTGGATTTGTGGCTTTATCAATGTTTTAATCATGCTTTGACAAAATATAAATCTTAGTTTCTCATAACAACATTATCTCTTATGAGACTTGTGCTCCTTTGTTGTCTAGATTAGATATTTTTTCCAATCTTTATGTCACTTCTTCACTAAATCATACATATAACATCACTTCTTTTGACCTCTCATTTTTGTCCTTCAAACAATATTAATACATTTACTAATTGTTGTCCTTTCTATCTAACCACTTTTCCATTTCATCTCATCCATAATAATCCTACCTCTCCTCTCATATGACAGTGTATATTAGTTCTCGATAACAATGTCTTTCACTGCTTTTATTCCTTCATACATGCATACCTTTTTGGGACAGTGAGTACACTTTTGTATGACAATAAATGTGTTTTAAGAAATGGTGAAGATATCATAAAGATAATGTATCTATCTCTTATGTTCTATGATAGAGAAAACATTTCCATTGGAGTCAAAATCTCTCTATCTCCTTATCTACTACCATGGAAATTCATTTTTTTTTGGAACCTTCATCTTCATGTGCTTACTGTTTAGATTTTGACTTCCATATTGTTGTTCATATCATTGTCATGGAAGTGTCTATTATCACATGCCTACAAGTTACTATCTTTATACCTTTTAACTATCTTTGGCAAGCTATAAGTAAAGTAATTATGATTATCCATCTAAATTTGATGAGTGAGTTAACATAGTTAATGGATGAGGGAGTTGATTGAGTGAATGAATTTAATTCATTATATGAAAATTTTAATTAAATGTAACAAATAATTTTTGTGACTTGGTTGATTAGTCAACAATCTGAATGGATGAGTTGACTGAATAAATGAATGAGTTAACTAATTTTGACTGATTATTGAACTAAATGAGGTGAAACAAATTCTCATGTATCACCTTAATCAATCAATCAATCAATCAAAATTAGTTAACTCATTTAGTTCAATAATCAATCAAAATTAGTCAACTCATTCATTTATTTAGTCAACTCATCTATTTAAATTGTTAATTAATTAGCCAAATCATAAAACTTATTTGGTACATTTAATTAAAATCTTCATGTAGTGAATTAACTTCATTAACTCAGTCAAATCCATCATCCATTGACTATGGTAACTCACTCGTCAAATTTAGATGAATAATCATAATTACTTTGATTAAAAATAAAAGAAATTTCAACTCCTTCATGATTGCCACCTCGCCAAATAACTTCACAACTAATAGATTTTCCTACAAATTCATGATTAAATTTAGTCCATTAAATTAGCTAGCTAAAAGTTTGTAAATTTGTCATCTTAATCATCATTTTCATCTATCAATATTAAATATGAATTTATGCCATATTTTTTCTATTATGTTCATGAAATAAGGGAAACCACATATCTTTGACATCCTGGGTACATGCTTTTAACACTCATTTTATTTGTTACACGTGATTTCACCTCATTTAGTTCAATAATTAATTAAGGTTAGTTAATTCATTAATTTGTTCAATCAACTTATCTATTCAAATTGTTAACTAATTATCCAAATCATAAAATTTATTTGTTACAATATTTAATTAAAATATGCATGTAGTGACTTGGCTTCATTCACTCAATCAAATCCATCGCCAATTGACTATGTCAACTCACTCATCAAATTTAGATGAATAATCATAATTACTTTGGTTAAAAATAAAATAACTTTCAACTCCTTTATGATTGCCACCTCGTCAAAATAACTTCGCAACAAATAGATTTTCCTACAAATTCATTATCAAATTTAATCTATTCAGTTACCTCGCCAAAAATTTGTAAATTCGTCATCTTAATCATTATTTCCATTCATCAATATTAAATAAAAATTTATGCCATAATTTTGCTATTATTTTGGTGAAATGAGGAAAACTAAATATCTAAGTACATGCTTTTAACACTCATTTTAGAGGTTTATATGTATTTTTCTTAACTTTTTTTTAATTTTTGATCATGCTATTTTTTGTTTTCATTTGCATGTTGATACCATGATATCGATTCAATATATAGTTTATGAGAATGTGTACAATGATTGTGATAATTTATGATGTATAACAAAAAAGGATAACTGGGCTATCTTTTGAGAAAATAGATTTCCTATATTCACACATTAACTATCTCAAAGGAAAAATAACATAGATACAATGATACTACTATCAAAGCTAGATGTGTAAGTAGTAATATGTTATAATTGATAAGTTATATGTATGATAAGTAAAGAATGATGGAATCTTAGACTATTTTTTTATTGTATTTTGGTAAGGCTTGGCAATTGAAGTATAGTAGACATGAACCAATAATAATTTAGAGCATAGGAAAAAAAAAATTATGGATAAGTATTTGTATAGTAGTGTAGGGTTGTAATGTTTGTGGATCTTTGTAAAGGAATGTATTCTTGAGGTAAATATATTATAAGTGGTGATTATGATATATGTTTATATAGATAACATGTTGGATAAAATACTAATATGTTTAACTAAAGTATATATTCTAAAGAAGTAAAGAAGTGAAATCTTATATTGATAATTTCATGGTATTCAATTACACTTAACCTAATGTTGATACCCATTTACAATTAAGTTATCTTAAAATGAGACTTATAAGGTGAAACAAATTATTTTAATATATATAGAAATAAGTTTAATTCAACATAAATTATGCCTTAACCTAATTTAAATGTGCATAAACCTAGAATGGGTGAATACAAACTAATTTAGAACAAGGGGAGGATTAAATAATTTAACCCTTCTTGTATTCAAATTGGTAGGAACACTTGAAGGAAGGAACAAAGAATTTGAAAGATGTAATGAAGTCTAGTTATAACTATTATAAAAAAAGATCGAGTTATTATTCAAGTAAATTTTGATATAATATAGAAGAACTAATATTACATTAAATGATGAAATATCATTATGTTGGAAAGAGATATTCATTTACTACTTATGTACCACATGACACAATGTATTATATGAGTAGAATGAGGCCTAACTAGTTTGTAAATTATTCTAATATATGAGTATAATCCTATAAGTCTAACGAACATTATCTTTCACTCCATTCTTGATAAGTTTGTTTTAATGTTCAGTTATGACATACTAATTTAATTAAAATTAGGAAGTGCATAAGAAGCATTTGAGGTTGGTTTTGTAGTGCTTAAGGGATCATACCATTTATAAAAGCTATCTAAATGTGCATTACTCTATAAATTAATTTTTAGTAATTAAGTTATGCGGTTGATAAAGATGGAGTGGATACTCATCCTACAAATGTTGATGCTATATTAGGATGGCTAATTGCTAGAAATGCAATTAAAGCGAGGACTTGATGGAACTTGCTAATTACTACTAGAAGGTGATAGAAAAGTTATTCGTGTTTTATAAGTCAAATCACATTCTTATATAGAAATAGAAAAAAAAAAAAATTGAATTGACACTCGTATATAAAATAACTCTAAAAGATAACTTTTTTTATAAAGAGTCATACTTCATTACTTTTACAGTAAAATATATTAAAAAAATAAAAATATATCAAATTTTACATCAGTACTAAACATTTTCAATTAATAATTTATATTAATTTTAACTAAAGATACTCATTCCAAATACTTACTTATAAATACTATAGAAGGTACAAAATTGTGTTCTACTCTAATGTCTCACTATCAAATTTATTAGAACTCTCGTATCTTTCTTTTTTTTTAAATTAAAAAACTTTTAATGACACTATTTACTTACTTGGTTTCAATTAAGTTAAATAGTTGCATCTAAAACATTAAAAATGTTCTATTATAATATATGGTTTGATTGGTATTGTTACCGTATTTGAAAGCTCTATTTTAACAAATCCATTATAAATTCATGCGATTCTACTTTAATACCGCCATGGAGGATATTAAAATGGTTGTTAGCTTCAACTTTACACTTGTCATTACATTTATAGAATTCTTTTTCAAAGCTTTTTCTTTTAACAAAATTCCAAAAGGTTAAGATTATGTAATTTTTTATCTTGGGCGGAGTTGAAAAATTTGTTTAATTTTATTCAAATTAATTTCATTGTCTTTTATTTGGTGTCTACTATTGTAATACAAATAGATATCATAAGTGTGCATCTTTGCTAAGTAAATGATTTAATAGATAACATATTCAATATTTTATTAGGTTTCTTTATGAAGTTGAGTAATACAATTCACTTTCAATTCTTTGTGATAATTAAGTACGATCTTTAAGAATTAAAATACCAATTCTAGTTCCTTTACAAACTATCTAATTGAATAGACAAACAGTATTGTCACACACCATTCAAAAAGTCTATTAAGAAATTTGATTATTCTAATATTTTCATGCTTGTTCAATAGACCATGTAAATGACATGAATGGAATTTCCTCGTTATAATAAGACTACCACTTGCATGGTTACACTGATAGTATATGTTGGAGGGTACAACTCAAATAAATAGTGATAATAGTTTTTAAAATGTCATAGTAAATATAAATAAACTATCGGAATCCTCTTCATAAGTCACTTCGGATCCTTCATTATACACTTATCTTTTTTATAGTACAAAGAAAAAATTGATTTATGAAATAGATTATAGCGATAATATTTGATCTTGATTATTGATGTCTTCTTTGTTAGGTTAAGGTTAGGGTTATGGTTAGGGTTTTAAAGTTAAAATTAGAGTTAAAGATAAGATTTGGTTAGGACTAAGTTTAGGGTTATGGTTAAAAATTGAATATATGTGACAAATTTTGTTTAGTGATAAGAGAGTTCTACAATCCATGATCTATCAAGACGTAGATTCTTTTGGATTCATTGTGTAAAATATTTGTGCATTAGCCTTTCAGATCACACTCTATGATCAATCATCATGATGAAGAGAGCCAAGAGAATCAATTATGAAAATTTAAACAAATTTTGTTACAATATAGTTATAATTATTATTAATATTTATTTTTTAAACTAAATTTGGTCAAGTTTATATTAAGAAAATAATGATCTAATTTAATATTCATAAAAAAATAGTAAGACAATAGAAATATTGTAAAGATGAATATAAAAGTTTGTATTGAAACAAGAAGAGAATATTATATATTTACAAAATTTAAGATAGTGATACATTATTTCTTATTTATTTTTAAGGGAAAATGTTTAGATATTTTTGTAATAATTTTAAACTAAAAATAATAATTTTAATAATAATTTTTAAGAATTCATTTAAAATTAAATTTAAATAAAATGTATCTAGCCTAAATTGGGTTCCAATACTAAACCTAACATAACCCTTATCTTATAATGAAAACCGTAAATTGCAATCAACTCCAAACTCTAACTTAAGCTAACCTTAACGCTAATCTTATCTACAATTTAAAAATAGTACATATTATTTAATATTTATATTTAGTTGAGGATTGTAATTGAAATCTCAAAAGATGGTAATTTAGATGTTGCAATTAAATAATTTTATAAATTTCCTAATCAAATTTTATTACAAAACTATTTTCAAAGGATTTCAATTTTCCAAATTTTAGACACCAAATAAAAGACAATGAAATTAATTTGAAAAATGCTTCAAAAGGCTATACCTAGAGGTTAATTATTCAAAGTAGTTCATGATTTGCCAGCTTTGTCCTAACTCTAAATGTCTCATCCCAAGTCGTTTCAAGGAAATGAGTTGCTCCGCTATTAAATGATATGTTGAAGATTGAAGAATCAGTTAGTTAAATGAAAAACTTTTGGTCTTTAAAAATCTGAACATGTGTTGTTAATTGGCTTTCCTATTAGATCGATTGAATCTAAGATTGTTTTGATGATTAAAAATCTTCCTTCATCAGGAAAATGTTTCACTTATTAGTACTTGCCGATAGGCTAAGCAAGTACTATTGCATCCATTTTTAAGTTTTTAGTGTTAAATAGTGATTAAATAAAACTGTTTAGACCAATTAGAATTTTTTGCATTTTGTATTTTGTAATAAATTTCATATTTTGTAAAGTTAGATCAATATTTTTAACTTTATAATTTATAGAAATTATTTTTCTATCATTTGATTGGCTAAATCATTTGAAGTCTTATTATAGGAGTGAACCAATTAAAATTTACCACGTTTGTTATTTATTGTACACTTTTTATTTAATATAATGAAAATGCATTGCTCCTTCGATATGCTTGGAAACAATTTTTGTTTCTATCTTTAATTACAATTTTCATTAATCTTTTTCTTTTTTATATTAATTGTATATTAAATTTTTTAAATTTTAAATTATATTAGATGAATTTATTTTAGTATATAACTCACTTTTTCTAATGTAAATAAAAATATTGTAAATATATGATATAATATAATATATATTTATTCTCATTTATATATTTATTAAAAATATTTTAAAATTTATTATATGTAAATTATGCATTAATAAATATTTAGGTAAACAAATGTGTGATATATTTTCCCTTAGAAAATATTATAATTTAAATTAAACATAGTAAATAAATATTTTATTTTATAATTAATTGGAAATGTTAAATAAAAATAATATATATTTCTATTATATAATCTTCTAAGATAAATTATTATATATTATTATTATAATATAGATTATAATATAAATTAAAATAATAATATTATATTTAATTATTATACATTCTAAATATATTATATTATAATTATAATTTATGTATAATCTAATAATACAATATTATATATACAATAATATTAATCATATCAATAAAATAAAATTAGCACTATTCTTATATTTACAAATAAAAATAAAATTAAGGTTTAAATTAATTATAATTTTAAAAATTATTTATTACTACAATTATCATTATATAAAAAATTATAATTATTTAATTAATTAAAATATATTATATATTATAATAAATTTATTAAAATTAAGATTAAAGTTATATTAAAAATTAAAATTAAAATTAATTACTAAAGGCAAGTACTTGGCCACTATGTGGCACTTGTTATATTTGGCCTCTAGTTTGAAATGAAAATACTAGGAGCACTATGCCCACAAGCTTGATTCAACTCAAATTGTTGTAATAATGTCACCCCAATTGCTATGCACTACACCATTAATGGCAACATTTTGGTAAATTAATTCTCCGTCAATGAGGAATTGTGAGGCATACATATAAGAATGGTGTTCAAATTGTGAGGCCTATAAGAACAATTGTTAGATTAATTAGGGAATTAAACTAACTCTTACATAATCTAATTTAAACACAACACTTTTATTTAATATTTTTTAAATTTAAATTTCTATAAATTTTTATTATTTTAATAATAAATTAGGAATTATATAATCTAATTAAAAAACAACACTTTTATCTAATATCTTTTTTAATTAAATTTAAGCTTCTATAATTTTCTATTATTCTAATAATAGATTGTAGAATGTGATTCAAAATCTTGATATACAACTGTCACATAATGTAATACAAAAACAACACATTATTGTGTGTATTTTCCTTCTTTCGATTTCATAATTTTATTCTAACATTATTGTGTGTAATCCAAAAACAACACATTATTGTGTGTACTCCAAAAACAACACATTATTGTGTGTAATCCAAAACAACACATTATTGTGTGTAATCTAAAAACAACACATGTACAACAAAACCCATTTGTTTTTCACCAAAAAGAAGAGGAGTCACGTTTGGCAACATTATAATACTACTCCTCCAACCAAAACAAATTAACTTAAGCACCATGGTTTTGTTCCTTAATTAAATTTATCGTATATTCCATTTCAAGTTCAATATTACAAATTTAAATTTGATACAAACAATACATGTATTAATTGTAAAATCCCCTTCTATGCAGTATTTATGATATTTGGTCTACAAATACAAAATTGGCTCTCCCTATGCAAATGTGGATTTCCAAATCTACTCTACCAATCAGGTGCAAGAATATTATTTAATGACAGAGTTGTGCAAATTCAAAGTTGATGAAAACAAGTCATCTATTATTAGTAAAATTCAATTCTATGTAGTGTTTATGATATTTGCTTTGCAAATACAAATTTGGCTTCTACCAATTAGGGGCAAGAATATTATATAACATGACAAAATTGTGAAACCATTTCAATACATCTATTTTTTTGTATATGTCACAATCAATACTTAAAAAAAACAAATACATCAAATTTATCTTCATAAATTACTTAAATTAATGTACTACATACAAAATAATAAATAATATGTTTGCATATTTTTTATTTTCAACTTCTCATACATAATTAAAATAGGAAAATACAAATATTTCGTATAATCAAACAATCTTTGACAATAACATATATTGAAAAAAAAAATGGAATTCATAATTATTAAAATTTAACAAGCATATTCTTATTTATTTATGTTACAACAAGTAATTTTGAGCATGAAAATTAAAATAAAAGCTTCACCATTTTTATTCTGCTTCAAAAAAGTTTCTATTGTATTCATTGGTTTAAAATTAAACTAGCAATTGCTCCTTGGTGTGCAATGGGTACCCCAAAGATATAATGAAGATAGGAGAGAGATAGATAGAGATGAGTGGCATTATCACTTAAGATTTATGTTTTGAAGGCAAGTAATTATTAATTATCTTTGTGAAGAGTAATGACTATGAAAACATCGACTACATTTAATGTGGAAAATAATTTTGTTAGATAAATAGAAAAGAAAAAAAATTGTATTCCTTTGACTAAGTTTAAAATGTCACAGAAGCAATCAAAAAATGGAAGGCCCACAAGAAAATTTAATAATTTGATTTTGGTATGTAGGTCTTGTGTGTCCGATGGGCCGTTTCTTTACCCGACTCTTTTGTCTTCTTCCTTTAATGTCAAAATGGTAGATTATTTCTACTGGCTTAATCATTACTCATGCCATGAAATAAATGACACGTAACCGTTATTTTAACTTTTGTATAGAATAATAATTTAATTTTTACTTTTATAAAGAATTGAATATGAATATTAAAAATAAAAAATATAATAAAAAAACATAATTGCAACTTACATACAAAATATTAAAACGTATACTTCATCTAACTCATGCATGTAAGTGATATTAAAAGAAATATATTATATTTTCTATATGTATTATTATATAATTAAATGAATGATGTCTTCTTTAGTAGAAATAGATCATGAGTCATCAAATGTATGCTTAAAATTCTTACCAATTTCTTCCTTGAATCCGGTGCATGCCTAATTGCTCGGCGGTATCATGATATCAATTATAAATTTGTATTCAAATTTTTCTATTAGCTATAGAGAGTACCAAAAAAATAATACAGTTCACCGAGAGCCTCCAAGTAACAGGAGCCTCACATCAGAGCTATAGTATCAACTGTACAGATACACAAGAGTACGACCAAAAAGCAAAAAACAACAAAGGCACTAGTGCAGAATATCAGAGAACGTATCAACCCATGCGGTCCAACCGAGAGGGCCTTCCATCCAGACAATGTTCTTCCTCTCCTGGATTTGGGTCAGCATAAAGATTTCCTCCTTTCTAGAGTTTTGGTTCCTTCTAATCACCTGATTTAGTCTCCACAAAGTGTTCTCAAACATTCGCTGATCATCCAAAGTTCTACGCCACTGGTAACCATACTTGAGCTCATAGAAAAAGAATGTGGCATGACCATCTTTGAGGAACTTCCTGAGTTTCTCCTTCTCAATCATCATGGTAGTTTGAATCTGCAAGAAGATTTTAAAATAAGTGAGTTTACAATAACACTCAGTAAGAACCCTTGGCTTACCTTGGTATTTTTCTTCATTCCTGCATTTCCAGATCTGCCAAAGAATGTTAGATGAAAGAATATTCTAGAAAAAATTAGCATCTTTACTAATACCTTTAATATAACTAGTAACAATCTGAATAATGTTAATATTAATAGGATAAACAATACCAAAAAGTCTCCATATCTCTTTAGCAAAATGACAATCAAATAAGATGTGTCTACCAAAGTCAGGCATTCTGCAGATACTACAAATATCAGAAGAATGAATGTCTCTTTTGATCGGCAGTCTATCAAGTAAAACCAGCCACTTAAAACATTGGAGTTTAGGTTCAATAGGGCTTTTCCAAATATTATCCAGCAACATATTCCAAGTTTTATCATCAAAAGAACAGTACCAAACTTTGTTAATATGATCAAGAATACCAACATTGTGATCAATAATCTTATAAATGTTCTTGGATTTAAGCTTATCTAAGACAATACCATCCGACCACTTGCACTTAAGGTATCTGTGCGAATCCACCTGGCAAGTGGCAGGAATATCCTTAGCAGCTTGAAGAATCAAATTATAAGTCTTCTTATGAGAATCAGGTAAATTAAATCTGCACTTGAGATCAACCCAGGGAACAGGAGTGTCATGTTCAAAAATATCAACAAATTGAGTAATACCAGCCTTAGCCCAGAACCTGGCAGAGCATCCCTGATAGAGGGCTAAGGGTTTATCATTGATGCTCAAGTTCCACCAAATGGACCTTTCACCATGGAGATAATTATCATTATAGAAATCCTTATTGGTAATAAACAACCGGACATGTTCCCAAGCACGCCAAATGGATTTGAATATGGTAGAACCCTAAAAACAACCAGGAATTTACCAACAATCAAGTCACAGAAGGGGAGATTCTTCCAAGCACTAGCTTTCTTGGGAAAACCTCTCTCAATGTTATGTCTAACAAGCACTTTCCAAGGACTGTCACCCTCCAGAGAGTGGAAGAGCCATTTGGCGACAAGAGCAATTCCTTGCAATTTATAATAAGATGATTTATTTCAAAGATCACTTGAAATGGAAGGCATTACCATAGTTAAAAATGGACGGTCAAAAAGGTAAAATATTTTTTTTTACTCCTTTTTCATTAAACAAGTACTTTGATTCAATTTATTTGTTATTTTAAGTTTAATTTATAAGATGATAACAATTTATTAATAAAAATTTGTAAAAATAATATTCAGTAATGATAAATTAGTTGTATATTATTATTATATATTTATAATAATTTAATTATTTATTTTATTTCTGCTAATTAAATTATAATATTTAATCATTATAAGTTTATCTTAACATTAAATGTTATAATTGTATTATGCAGATTTATTATATACTATATTATTATTTTATTTAATAAAGGATATTGTAAATAATATATATAATAATATATTAAATTACATATATATAAAAACATAAATAAATATTAAACATATAAATATATCATATTTAGTATCATTATAAATTTTGTAGTGCCCTTAGAAACAAAGACATTATAAATTATATTCTAGATAATTTATAATATCGAAAATACAATAATATATTAATTATCTATTATACTATATAAAATATATTAATATTAATTATGATAATTTGATATTTAGAAGTCTTTATATATTAATTTTATTTGTAATTTACAAAAATATATTAAATATTAATTGTATAATTTTATATTTATATTCAATTATTTTATAATATATGATTTAATATATTAATAATTATATATTATATTATTATTTTATCTATTATTATACTATCTTTTATATTATAATATTATATTTATACTATAACTATATATTTTTATTATGATATTTATTAATATATTATAAATGTACATACTCTGACTCCGCCCAGTGAAGGGCATGAGAAAACATCAATGGTGGAGATTCTGAAAGCAAAAGCAATTAGCAGACAAAAAGCATGGTTTTGAGTCATCACTTCAACTTATATGAATAAAAATAAAGAATTTTATTTTTTTTAGTGAAATTGACACAGCTGAAAAGACCCGCGACTTAACGACAATAATATTTTAGTTTTTTTAATTTTTTAATTTTGAACTGATGGACACGATTAAAACCCCTTCATATAGGAACCCCTTTGGGGTAATTATCCATTAATGACAATAAAGGAAAAAATCTCAATGCCCCTTACAATTAACTACGACGTACCCATTGCACACTAAGGTGTGATTGCTAATAAATATTATCAAATTAGTTGTTTGGCACGATTGAGAAAGACCCATGGTTGGTGTAGACAGATTAGTAGGCGACGTGTGGCAAACCTAGTAGAATGGATTGGCGACGTGAGAAAATGAGAGGCTGGTGGAAAAACTTTGGTGTAGGAGAATGGGTACAAAATGCTAAAAGAGAAGTATCGCTAGATGACTTGAGGGCACGTTGCGCGAAATATAGAAATAATGAAAAGGAAAATTATCAACAACATCATCGGAGAAAGAAGCTTTCAACAAAATGATCAACATGTCCCATCATAAGATTTTTTAAATCAGAGAAAATCATGTTCTCCTTAGAGAATGATTCCAACAAGGTAGAGTTGGACTTAGGGCATCAGAAAAATAATGATTTGTAAACAACTTCTTGAAAGACAAGAGGCAAGAAAGAAATTCCTTTCAAACCCTATTTCTTCAAAGGTAGGCACTAGTATAGATGATTTTGATAAGGAAAGGCTTCATGGGTTGGAGAAAGGAAAATGAATGCCCCAAATCAAGATAAAAGTAAGGATAGAGATAAAGATGTAGTGTAATGTTCACTTAGGAATCTAAGAGGACTACAACTAAACAATTTAGATAATATAGCAATTTGTTTTCAAAAGTACAAATATATATTCAACTAAACATTATGATTCTATTTACTCGTTATGAATATTGAATTAAAGATATAGTAACATATCATATTTACATTCATGATAAAATATAAATAGAAAAGAATCTATAACAGTAAGCTAAGCTATGTCTTATATGGGTTCCATAATGTTGCTACTAAGAAATACAACTACAACATATCTAATTTACTATAACAATAATTAAATAAATGTCATTTAATATGAACATCAATACCATTATAACTAGGTTCATTTTAAATACCACTTCCAAATGTTCCTAATTCATTTTCCAACATAGTAATGATAACATAAAACCTCAAAGCACTAATAACATAGAACCTCATATTGATAGTCAATACCGACAACAATCTATCTACCTCTAAACTATCATTTTTCATATAATATATTTAAAATTACATCAAACATAATTACAGTTACATTGATCTCCCTATGGAGTGTTCAATTATAAAATAAGATATAATAATCAATGGTACATGACATGATACAATATACAAATGAAGCTCACCAAGTAACATGAATAAAGGTACTAAAAATAGGATCCATTCCATGCTCACAAACAACATGGCATGCCTTGATGGAGGAAGATGACAACCACCTTACAATGTGGAACCCTAAGGCTCACTCCAACATGCTAAGGATATATTCACAAAGCCCCACACACAAGACAACCAAAAAGGAAACTTGTTTATGATTAGACCTCTAAAGTCTCAATAGAAACACAAGGACTACTAGAGGAAAACCAAAGAATCATATGGATGGAATTTCAGGATACGTGTAGGAAGAGTGTCATCACATATCCCTCCATCTTGGGTTACTTTTGTAGCCCCTCCAAACTTTCTGCCCAAGTGAGAACTCATGTGAAACAAAAAAATCATTTCATGAAGACAAGAAATTTTGATCATGCCAACACAATATGTCTCATGGATGGACATACATTGTCCTAATCCCATCCTTAGTCTAAAAAATCACTCAAGGCATGGATGAGGCATAATTATTATCATGTTTAATGTGTTTACCCTAGTTCATTTACTAGTTTATCACTTGATTAGTTAACTCATCAATGGGTCACACTCACAAGGTCTTTATTGAAGGGGAAATATAATATCACGTGTGTTCATGTTGGGGAGTTTAAAATAGGTGAGAAAAGGGAGCAATTTATTTCCTAAATAGGGGGGAGGGGGATTTTTTTGGAGTGGGGGTTTTATATAGGAAAATGGGTGTAGGGGGTATTGGAGGGGGTTGAAAAAAAGGACTTTGGAGTAATATTCTTTGAAAATGGGAGAATTATTTAGTATACCATGAGCACATGTGATATGATTCAGGTTCACTAATTGAATCCCCTGTAGTTACATTGGTAGCCACTTTAGCACCCCGACTCCTATTGTGAGCTAATCCAATGCATCTAGACATCCCACCCCTTATACTCAAAATAATAAAAAAGATCAAAATCATCTCATATCAACAAGAATAAAATCATTATGGATCCATAGCATCAAATAGGGTTAAATGAAACTAAAATAGGAAATTCACAAAGCCTCTTCACATAGGCAAGTCCTAATTCCAAAATAGGATGCATACTTAAATCAAACTTGCACAACAAACACATAAAGCACATGAATCTTGAAACCATCATCAATTTGATTTATAGACATAAGAGACTAATAAATCAGAGTATAAATAGGTTCCTAATCCTTTTCTATGCATCATTACACTAAAAAGGTCAAAACCCTAGTCTGAAAATTCAAACTATACAACTACCTAACCAAGTAACACAATTGCCTAGCATTCAATGTATTTTTCAAGAATTCAACACAATTTTAGATGACTCAATATAATTGTAGTTATATCAATGCAATTTTTTATGATTCAACACAATTGTTTAGCAATTTGGGGAGATAAATAAATAGAACAATGCATTTATAGACATTGGACTCAAAACATTGAATTGGGCATCAATTTGGCCTAAGAAGTAGAATCAAACATAGACCCATTTGAGAACTCCTTGTTTCCCTTCTTGAATACTAGCCAATTTGATCCCTAAACACATAAAAAAGAAACCACTAACATTTACTACAACAACCCCTTTAAAACTAGGAAAGAAATATGACTTAATGAAAAAAAAAGCATTATATTCAAAATTCAAAATCAATCCAAAATGCAAATTCAAAAAGATGTTCAAACATCAATTAAATTTCTCAAAATAATAGGAAAATAAAAATAAGAGGGATTCACACCCTACATTAGGTCATGTGAAGAACAAGGAAGAAAGAATGAAGATGAATGAATGAACATGCAACCTAAAACTCCAATGTAAAACAACAACTCCAAATATAAATCTTCAAGAAAATCGAAGCCAATGTACTCAAATATAACTCCAAAAATATCTCTCCCAACAATGCAACAAAATTCACAATTTAAAACTCCAAAAAGATCAACCAAAAATCTCCAAAATGTAGCCCAACTCTCCTTCCTGAATCTTAGAAATGAATCCTCACCACAAAATCCAGTAACCATTCCAAGAAACAAAAAATTAAACATTTCAAAATGTTGATTTTATTGTAGCTGTGGTTAGAATCTACAGGCCAACATAATTATCATAAAGGTTGTGATAATATAATATATTATTATGATATAATAATATTGATAATATAATTATTTTTATAGGGTACAAGTGCACCAAGCTGGTGTGCAAAAAAGTGGCCACCTCCTTAAAAAAACTAAAACTTTTCATAACCCACTTGAGTTACTCAAAATTTGAAAAACTAGGCTTGGCAAACCTGAGCCTTTGCCAAACCACAAAAAATAAAAATAAAAACTTAAGTCCTTCAAAACACGTATGCGTTTTGTAAAGAAAAATATGTTTTATAAAACATGTACACGTTTTGTAAAGCAAAAAATGCTTTACAAAACACATACGCATTTTGACTATCATAAAAAAATTTTAAAACCTGCATTTTGACTATTTTTCTTCATGCCAAAACTGAGTTTGAATGAGAGAGTAGGAAGAGAAAATGCCAAAACCCGAGTGGGTTCTTGTTGTTATTGAATTTTGTTGCCATATTGATCATTTCACAAGCATGCCACACTGTCGAACGGGTAAAATTTTATTTTTTTTGTTTCAATTTTGATTGAGTGGGGTTTTTTGAATGGATTTAAGTTTTTTAATTATTTTGATGTTAGATTTGGAAAATAATCCCCGACCATGAAAGAGACAACAAAGACCCCTTGAAACACATGGAAATATTGATAATGTTGGAAATGAGAAACAAGAGAACCCTCAAAATGTAGCCCCACAACAAGAAAACCTTCACCAAAACCCAAATCCACTACCAAACCCGAATCCAAACCCTTCGCATCCTACAATAGGTCACGTTGATGCTACACAAGAGGAACTTATCAATCATCTTCAACAAAATAGTGCCCAAATATCCATATTGGTTAATAGGTTGAGGTCCTTATTTTTTAGCACCACTCATCCCTCACCACTTCCTTAGAAAGAATGGCCAATAGTGTGAATGAGGTGTCTAAGCTGGTTACAACATGGGGTTCATCAAGGAATAGATGTCACGCATTTTATGCCGATGGGTTGTCATATGATCAAGTGAAAAAAAATAGGATACTTAAAGAGTGCATATGTGTTCTTTTCACTGATCCTATTAGTTGTAACTCCCTAGAAGTAACTACAAATTGATTTCCCATACATTGGTTTGTCAATAAAAGGATAAGAGCTTCATTTTGGGATAGGTGGCATATGGTCTTTGAACAAGCACCCTGTAATAATTGGGAGGTGCCTTTATATTTTTTTAGAAAGCTATATTGTGATTTTATCCTCAGTGAGAAGCCAAATTACTTTAACATCAGGTAGTTCCAGAGTAGAGGGAGAGGCTCTGTGTAGGATAGAGTTGGGGGCCATAGGGTGGTAGAGCCTCAACAAAGGAAGCGTCTAGCTAAAAAACCCATAGTTCATGTTGCGGTCCCGATAGTAGTTAAGGATTCTATGTATTTACAGACTCTTCGGGAAGCTACATCATTGGCTGATATCATTATTGAGCATGACACACAGTTAGTCAATGCAGAGGGTGGATCAACACCTACACCACCTCCATCATCACAGATGCTCCATTTGGCTCAGCCTAACCCATTGAGCATATGTGTCAGGGTAGATATAGAAATGAATGAGGATGGTTCGACATCCCATTCGTGTACACATTGTGGGAGTAGATGACAAGAATTTGTTGTTGAGGATGTGGCCCTCACAAATGACCTATTGATGATGTTGTTTTCTATGAGACAAGTGTGGGTATGTTTATTTGTGTTTTGACATGTTATTAATTTTAATTACCTAAATCTTATAAAAGTAAATAAATTTTTATTTAGAGAACAAATTAAATTGATATATGAATAGTATGCATTGCAGGGTGCAACAGGTGATACTATGAACACACCACAAAGTGCTCATTCGACTAGATGTGCATGGGTAGCTTCAACACCCGAGGTATAGTTTTTAAATATTCATAAAAATAGAATAATTTCATGGTGTCAAGATATATTTTCTTAATATGTATATTTATTTGATGTTTTATAGGGCTTTTCGGGGGTTCAGATGTCCAAGGTTGATGATGTGATTCTTTCTACGATTGACTTTGGCCTAGACAGCTTTGCGGTATCATATTTTTCACACCTCTTGTTTATAATTCTAATTGAATCTATGTGTTATCATAATCATTTCTCTTATGTTAATTTTTTTTCTGCTAGGTTACCCCACCTAGCTCCAAGACACTAGGATGAAAAAAGAAATCTTGGAGGACACCCAAAGTAAAAAAGGTAATTTAGTACAATTTAAATTTATTTGTTGAAATGTATAAAGATTAAACATATACATATATATTGATCAATGCACATGTCTTATTTGTTATATATACAAAAATAATAGGGTTTTACAGAATTATTGAATGCACTAGATGTTGTTGATGTTCAGGAGCGGGAAGAGGTAACATTTTTATATTTACTTTCAATTGCATTCTTGTTTGTTCAAAATCTCTTAGAAATCCTTCCTCTATGATTGATATATGTTATTATTTTCATATAGAAAATGGTCATAGTGGCCTCATCAGTGATGATCCCTCCTAAGAGTACATGAGCGCTATCCGAGGCTCCAATGTGCATTATATATATATATATATATATATATATATATATATATATATATATATATATATATATATATATATATATATATATATATATATATATATATATATATATATATATATATATATATATGTTAAACATATGGATTTAGATATGAGTACATGGATTTTTTACTTTTGTATTTTTTGTCATCAACTTTGGGTTATTAACTTGTGTTAATTGTATTTTACCTATTATAGTTCCCTTCGTGAATTCCTATAGATCCTTTACCATTCCATTTTGTTAGGATTCCTCACCCACGAAGGAGCCCATCAGCATTACAAATTGCCAATAAATTACAATCTAGTATTTAGTTATTTTGATAGTATTTGGAGATAAGATATCTGATTTAGCATTTGAATTATTCTTGTGTAGACACCCAGTGAGCCACGTACTGCTTTGAAGAGGTTTAATTTTGATGATCCAACATAGTCATAGATATTGATAGAGTTATATAGATCTAGTTGTGGTCAGAATGACCAATTTTTGTATATATTCAACATTTGTATTGTATATGTCAACCTTGACATGGAACATGCCATAGTTTTGTAACTATTATTGATTTGGCATTTATGCCATTTTTTGATATGTACACGATTATTGTTCATTTTGATATATATGAAACCTGATATTCGATCCAATTTGTTCATTGTGTGCATATCATTGTACTTCAAAACTTAATTTTTTTGTAATTAGTCAAACACGTTTACATTCATTATTTAATATAATAGAATTGAAACAAGTTTATCAAAGTCATTGTGGCATGGATAATGTAATCAAATTCATATGTGACTTAATTTGATGTAATAAGACATGAAAAGCCAAATATGTAATGATTTTGTCTATTGTGTCAAATTTTCCTAATTGGCCAAATAAGGGTCATAGGAAGATATATATTAATGGATGGTTTATGTGGTTTCTATTTCTTTTGGATTGTGTTTTGGAACAAGTTGGTGAAAAGTGTGAAATACCCTATTTTACCAATGTTTCTTAGTGACCCTTAGGGACACTCTAGTTCAGTGTACTCGTGAACATTTGAGGGACTCTGTGGGTGAGATGAGGTTTTCAATAGCATTTACTTGGCCAACTGGAGCTAATGGAGCAAATAATTTGATCCCACTGTAAAAGAATTGAAAGATAGCTAATGTTGTTGTTTCAATTGAGCAACATTGCAACTTTTGACATAAACTGAGATAGGGATGCCAAATTAAAATGAAGTGGAATCTCCCAAAATTGAGATGAGTAATTGAAGACCTCCATAAAATGGTCATGTAGCACCTGACAATTTTTTGAAACCTCATACGAGCTCCAAGATATTCCCCAAGAAAGATTGTTGCCCAATGTTTCTTAATGACCCTTAGGGACACTTTGGTCTGGTGTTCTCGGGAATGTTTGAGGGACTCTATGGGAGAGATGGAGTTTTCATTAGTGTTTAATCAACCAAGTGGATCTGATGGAGTAGACAAATCGATCCCATGGAGAACAGGTTGAAAGATAGCCAATGTTTCTCATTTCAATTGAGCAACATTGTAACTTTTGACATAAACTATGATAGGGATGCCAAATTAAAATGAAGGGGAATCTTCCAAAACTATGATGGGTGTATTCCTCCATAAAATGGTCATGTAGCACCTGACAATTTGTCAATACCTTGCACGAGCTCTAAGGTATGCCCCCAAAAATATCACTCACCAATGTTGCTTAGTGACCCTTATGAACACTTTGGTATGGTGTGCTCACGAACGTTCAAGGGACTCCATGGATGAGATGAGGTTGTCACTAGTGTTTACCCAGACAACCAGAGCTAATGAAGTAGATGAATCAATCCTATGATGAACGAATTGAAAGATAGCCAATGTTGCTCATTTCAATTGAGCAACATTGCAACTTTTGACATAAACCAAGATAGGGATGCAAAATTAAAATGAAGGGGAATCTCCCAAAACTGAGATGGGTAATTATAGGCCTCTGGATAACCTGGTCATGTAGAACCTAATGATTCATTGATACCTCACACGAGATCTGAGATATGCCCCAACAAAGATCATTGCCCAATGTTTCTTAGTGACTGGTCTGGTGTGCTCACAAATGTTCGAGGGACTTTGTGGGAAAGACACATTTTTCACTAACATTTACCCATCCAATTAGAGCTAATGGAGTAGAAAAATCAATCCCATGGAAAATGGATTAAAAGATAGCCAATGTTTCCCATTTCAATTTAGCAACATTGTAACTTTTGACATAAACTCAAATAGGGATTCCAAATTAAAACGAAGGGGAATATCCCAAAAATGAGATGGGTAATTAGTACCTAAAAATTTATCGATACCTCACATGAGCTCTAAGATATACCCCAAGAAATATCACTGCCCTATGTTTCTTAGTGACCCTTAGGGACAGTCTCATCTTGTGTGCTTGCAAATGTTCGACGGATTCCATGGGAGAGATGGGGTTGTCACTAGTGTTTACCCAAATAACTAGAGCTAATGGAGTAGATGAATCAATCCCATGGTGAATAGATTGAAAGATATCCAATGTTTCTCATTTCAATTGAGCAACATTATAAATTTTGACATAAATCGAGATAGGGATGCCAAATTAAAATGAAGGGGAATCTCCAAAAACTAAGATGGGTAATTGTAGGCCTCCATAACATGGCCTTGTAGCACCTAACAATTTTTCAATACCTTGTACAAGATCTGAGATATGCCCCAAGAAAGATTGTTTTCCAATGTTGCTTAGCGACCCTTAGGGACACTTTGGTCTGGTGTGATTGCAAATGTTTGAGGGACTTCGTGGGCAAGATGGGGTTGTCACTAGAATTTACCTAGCCAAATGGAGCTAATGGAGCAAATGAATCAATCCCATGGTGAATAGATTGAAAGATATCCAATGTTGCTCATTTCAATTGAGCAACATTATAACTTTTGACATAAACCAAGATAGGGATGCCAAATTAAAATGAAGGAGAATATCCCAAAATTGAGATGGATAATTATAGGCCTCCATAACATGGTCTTGTAGCACCTAAAAATTTATCGATACCTCACACGAGCTCCAATATATGACCCAAGAAAGATTGTTGCCCAATGTTTCTTGGTGACCCTTAGGGACACTCTGGTCTGGTGTGCTCACGAACATTTGAGGGACTCCATGGGTGAGAGGGGGTTGTCACTAGAATTTACCCATCCATTTAGAGCTAATGGAGTAGACAAATTGATCCCACGGTGAATGGATTGAAAGATATCCAATGTATCTCATTTCAATTGAGTAACATTGTAACTTTTGACATTAACTGAGATAGGGATGCCAAATTAAAACGAAGAGGAATCTCCCAAAAATGAGATGGGTAATTGTAGGCCTCCTTAACATAGTCTTGTAGCACCTGATGATTCATCGATACCTCACAGAAGCTATGATATATTCCCCAAGAAATATTTTTGCCCAATGTTACTTAGTGACCCTTAGGAACACTCAGGTCTAGTGTGCTCATGAATGTTTAAGGGACTCTGTGGGTGAGAAGGGGTTGTCACTAGAGTTTACCTAGCCAAATGGAGCTAATGGAGTAGACGATTCAATCCCATGGTGAACGGATTGAAAGATAGCCAATGTTGCTCATTCCAATTGAGCAACATTGCAAATTTTGACATAAACCTCCATGATTCATTGGGTGCTCCTGCACCAATGGCCTACATAAAAATATGTTAGAAAGTAAATTCCACCAAGATAACTGAGAGGGGGGGATGAATCAGTTATCAGATAAAAGAAACCTATAATAACATTATTAGATCTCAAACATGTAACCAATATTAAAAACAACCATAGAAACGTAAACATGCACAATGACACAATATATGTTAACTAGGGAGCCTCTTGATCAGAGAGTAAACCCCGGTGGGGATGGTACCTACAAAAGATGTACTAATATGAAAATTCCTTGTGAGAGTATGGACTCTATTAGGAGTCTTATGAAATACATTCAGTACATATATGTCCTTGTTAGGAGACTTTGAATCCCTGTTAAAAGATTCTAACCCTGTTAAGAGTTAAGGAAGGTAGAAGGACCCACTATCCAAATAGCTTCATGGGAAAGATCACTAAACTCACTGTCCACTAATCTCTATATTATCCGAATAAAATAATTCCAACAATTATTGATCTTAGAAACTTATCTTCACTCCTCTATCTTTGCCAAAACCACACCAAACACTTTATCAAATCTCAATACTAGATCTACTCAATTCTCATATCCTCTTACAATATCAATATCATCATAGCTTACTTAAATTTTTAATTAAGGAATATAATCCTTCCTTTATACTGCACTCAAATAATTTACAATTGAGTCGGCCAACTAGGCTTAACCAATTACAAAATAGAAAACATTACACGTTACATAATATTTCATAACCACATAAAAACTGTCAACTTCCAAACTTAATAGATCTTCACACGTGTGACCTTTGACTATGTTGTCTCATCTAGGTCACCTTTGAAATGTCTTCAACCTTTGTACAACTTTGCATGTCCAACTTCTATCCCAGCTAGGAGATATAATCTATTTATCACAAGCCGCTTCTCAGGAACACTGTCAGAATATTATTTCCACTAGATTACTCATAACTGTCATGAATAATTAAATTTTTGTATGCTCTCTTAACCATAATCTCAAGACACAATAAATAAAAAGTCCTCAATGTCGTATAGCTTGATTTGCAATTCTCTACGTGCACTAATAAAAATAATGTCTGCTTCTCTTCTAATCTCCAGTAGATCAATGTGTTCACATCAATGACAAACACAATCATGAATGCAACATACAACTGCTACAGAACTACTTGAATACTCCCCATAGGACATATTCAGTATTCATTCCTAACAATCTCCCCCATTATGGTAACATAGATGAAAAAGTATCCAAGTTCCATGAATACCAAACTACAATACTATTGTTCTACATTATATTTTCAAATCCTCTTCATCAATCAAATCAATCATTAGATGTATCCTTCTCCTTAATACTTTACTTTTTCAATTCCTCTTCATCAATCATCAAATCAATCATTAGATATTTTTCATGTATCATTCTCCCCCCATTGACATCAATGAAAAAGTGAACATAAATATGTCAATCCAATATAAAATTGAATGTCAAAAGACACTATTCAGAAAATATTTTCATAAGAGTCCTTCATGACTTAGCTCAGAAACACACATACTCCCGGGTGACCCCACAATAGTGGGTTACACTTTTTTAGACATGCCAATTTTTGCTAAAATAACACATTTCTTATAAAATATGATGATTTAAGCCTTGAGAGGTTCCATTTAAAGGAATTAATTACAAATGGTTAGCTCAAAGCCTCTTAGATAAAAAAATATTGATATAACATCTATGCTCCTCATTCATACTTACAATGGAGTCTCCTTCGCACCTATTAAAATGCTGACAAAAAATCACTTCGGCTTTATCTTTTGGTAGATCAAATGAATCTATTTTACAAACCTATCTATGTAGTAAGGTACTACTGAGAAAAATCTTTCCAATAATTATACTGTTAATATATATTAAGTTTATTATGACTTTGTATTTTTAGTTTTACTAAACATAGATATTTCATCGTATGTCTACCTCTATGTTTGACACTTATGGAAAAATAATAAATGAGAGAAAACAAATCTAAGAAATATCTATGCCCTAGGTATTGAAGTTCTCTTTCTATTAAAAAAATAAAAAATGAAATTAGACAAATACACGACAAAATATAAGCTATGTAGTCAAGGTATGTCAAAATTATAGTTTCATCAACTTCAAATATTAATAAAATATGCAATAATCATGATAATTTCATAAAACCAATTGCATGCCTTCCATATGGATGTTTCAAAACTAAATTCGAAAGAATCACATTGATTTCTATTTTACAAAAAAAGTTATGCTCTATGAAAACAATGTAACTCTTTGAAAATGATGTTTTTAACAACATACCAGTTTTTGTAGGAGAAAGAAAAAACCATTCAAATAAATTAAAAAATAAAAATAAAAAATATATTTAGAATATAGACAAAAAAAATTTAAAAGACTCTAATTTACTTCATCTTTCGATTTCAAATGGTTTAATGACAATATGCATCTGAATTTGTAAGTTTTTTTCAAAATGTAGAGTTTAGTGTTCGTTTAGGCAAAAAAGTATAACCCACTATTGTGGGTTCACCCTCCCCCATAGAGGAAGCATCCGCATACAGTCCAGAAAGAATAGTGTTCTTATACCACTGGATTGATGCAACTTTCTGCATCACTACTCAAAAGTAGGCTGGGGCATAACCCCAAGCATACCTCTCAAGTACTAAAAAGTATCTTTAGGTAAGGGCTTTGTAAATATATCTGTAATCTGCTCCTTTGTACTAATATAATCAAGTCTGACTTCTTTTTCTGTAACTTTCTCTCTTATAACATGATATTTGATCTCTATATGTTTTGTTTTAAAATGCAACACAGGGTTCTTAGACATACTTACTGTACTGGTGTTATCACAGTGTATGATAATAGGCTCATTGAACTTGATTCCAATATCCTTCAACATTTGTTTCATCCATATTATTTTATTACAATTATTTGTTGCTACTACATATTCTGCTTCTGTTGTGCTTTATGAGATATAATTTTGTTTCTTTCTTAGCCAAGAAACCGATCTTCCTCCAAGAAAAAATGCTCGACCACTTGTACTCTTTTTTTCATCAACACTACCTCCCCAATCTGCATCTGTATATGCACATAGAGTAAAATCATCTAATTTATCATACCACAACCCATAGTCAGCTGTACCTTTCAAATACCAAAATATTATTTTTACTACTGCATAATATGACTCTTTAGGATCAACTTAAAATCTTGCAACAATGCCAATTGCATGTGATATATCTGGTCTTATATGAGTTAAATACTACAAACCTCCAATCATGGATCTATATTTCTTTTGTTCAACTACAGGAGTTTCATCTGTGCTAGACAACTTATGGCCAGTTACCATAGGTGTGCCAATAGGCTTACAATTTTCCAAACCAAATCTTTGCAATAAGTCTTTCAAATATTTTGTTTGAGATAAGAAAATACCATCACTCTTTTGTACTATCTGTAATCCTAGAAAAAATTTCATTTCACCAACCATGCTCATTTCAAATTCTATCTTCATTTCATCAGCAAATTTATCGCTAGCTTCATCTTCACCTCCAAAGATAATATCATCAACAAACATAACCACAATCTATAAACCATTCTCAATTTCTTTTAGATATAAGTTACTGTCTACGGTGCCTTTAGAAAATCACAATTTTACCAAATATTTGTCCAATCTTTCATACCATGTTCTAGGTGCTTGTTTTAGTCCATATAAAGCTTTGTTCAGTTTACATACCATGTCTCCTTCTTGAGTCAAAGGAAAACCTTTAGGATGCTCAATGTAGACTTCTTCCAATTCTCCATTCAGAAATGTTGACTTCACATCCATCTGATACACTTTGAATTTATTATAAGCTACATAAGCCAAAAACATTCTTACCACTTCAATTCTTGCAATAGGTGCAAATGTTTCTTCATAATCAATTCCTTCTTGCCATGAGTATCCTTTACATACCAATTTTGCTTTGTTTCTTACAACTTCACCTTGTTCATTCATCTTATTTCTGAAAACCCATTTAGTTCCTATAACATTTTTATCTTTAAGTCTAGGGACCAACTCCCAAGTTTTGTTCTTTTCAATCTGATCTAGTTCTTCCTTCATTGCTTGAATCCAATTATTATCTTTACAGGCTTCATTAGTAGTTTTAGGTTCAATTTGAGAAATGAAATATAGTTCTTCTTGTACCTTATTTCTTGTCATAACTCCTTTTTCTTAATTACTCCCAATAATCTGATCAGTAGGATGATTCCTCATTAGATTCTTATTAGGTGTCACTATCTCAGTTCTTGCTTCAATTTTGTGTTTTGGTCTCGATTCTTCTCTTATTTCCTCAATATAATTCTCATTCTGCAAATCACTGTCAGTTTCATAAAATAATTCAACATTTTCTTGATCAACTCTAGGGCGAACTTCTTCATATGAATCATAATCAAGTATTCTTTCCTAAATTCTAAATTTCTCATCTACTTTAACATTTGCGCTCTCAACAATGGTCTTAGTTCTTTTATTAAAACATCTATAAGCTTTTATTTTCAATGAGTAACCAAGAAATATACCTTCATCACTTATTGGATCAAACTTACCAATGTCATCATCTCTCTTAATATAACACTTACTCCCAAAAATTATGAAATACTTAACTAATAGTGCATTTCCAAACCATAATTCATAAGGTGTCTTGTATGTGTCTGCTCTGATTTGTATTCTATTCATTTTATATACTATTGTATTCACTACTTCTCTCCAAAATGTCTTTGTTGTATCATTCTCAAATAACATAGCTCTTGCTGCCTCAGTCACTGATCTGTTTCTTCTTTCTGCAATACCATTTTGTTTAGGTGTTCTAGGGGCTGAAAGTTGTCTCTTAATGCCATTCACTTCACAAAAAGTATTAAATTATTTTGAAGTAAATTCTCCACCTCTATTAGATCTTAAACATTTAATCTTCATTCCTAATTCATTCTCAACTTTGTTCTTAATTAATCTAAACTTTTCAAATGCTTCTAATTTTTCTTTAAGAAATGTTATCCACATCATTCTAGTAAAGTCATCAATGAAAATCATAAAATACCTTTCACCATAGAATACTCTAGTCCTTGTGGGACCACTCAGATCTGTATGAACAATTTCCAATTTTGCTGATGTGGTGAACTTCTTACTAGGAAAAGAACTTCTTTTCTGCTTAGCCATAACACATTCTTTGCATATCATGTTAGTAGGTTTCATAATCTTAGGAAAATCTCTTACATCAAATGTAGTGCTTGCTCTCACAATATTATCAAAGTTTATGTGACAAAACCTTTTGGGCCATAACCAAATGTATAGAAGATGAATCATAGAGAAGATGAATTAGCTAATATAGGTATAGAAGAAGGTCAAACATAATAATTCATAATTTTAGTATAGGAACTCCATCTGAATTGGGGATGGTTTAGATATTTTAGAATTTTAACCATAGTTTACATCTCATTATCCCGGGGAAGACTCAGGAGTCTTTCTTTTGTCTTTACCCATTACCTACATCTCACATCCTAAGACTGTTAGAGTTGATGAGAAAATAACCCACAGCTCCCAAGAACACCTGCATAGAAACACCTGTCACAGAAAGAGAGAAGCAAAAGCTATGGAGGACTGAACATAAGGATCTATGAAAGAGGAGACATTCTTGACGTGAAAAAACAAAAGTTGCAATCAAATAAAAATGAATGTGTTAAGTTTACAAGAGAGATCAATCCTTATACAAGGAGATAGAAACCCTAAAAGGAAACCTAGGTTGCATAATAATAATTAATAAAAGAATTAATCATTATATGCCTAAAGTTTAGCTTAAGTAAAGAAAGAGGTAACAATTGACTTAATAATTAAATCAATATGATTTAATTAATAAGATAAACAACTTATTTTTTGATTAAGGTAAAAACAAGTTTTGAATGGGCCCCGAAACCATATACAAATAGTTTTTGGAGGGAACTATAACCCGAAGATTAACAATAGGAAGAATTAGCTCAAAAAAAAGTGAGACAGCTGGGGAACAAGATAAACATTACAGAACCCCCAACACAAACTGCCAGTAAAATTACCAACAGAACAAACCCATCATTACAATAGCAGCCAAAATAAAAATAATTAGAAAAAACTCAAGCTACCATGATCTAAAGAGTAAGACCAACACCTTATAGCATCACCATACTAGGGTTTTCAGGCTCCCTAAACCGAACATAAGGGTTTTGATGGCTCCCATAACTAGTTTTAATGAAACAGCAGCTCACATAGATTTGCAAGTAGAACTTCAGCTGCACCAGTCCTTCAAGGTTTTGAAAGGCTCCCCCAACCTTATTGATGGCTCCCATAACCAAAATGGGACTTAACAACCAATAGATCTGGCAGACAAACCTGTCCACCCTATCATGATCATTCCCAATATGAAACAACAACTTATAAATAGGAGTCTCCAGCAGAGGCCGCACTCCATAGGGTTTTGAAAGGTTCCCCCAACCTTTAACACATAAAAGGAGAAGAAGAGAAGTATTCCCCACTCCACCAGGTTACAACTAGCCAGACAAAAGATAGAACCGTCAAAGATCTCTAGTAGAAACAGAGCCCTCCAGCTATGGCCGAACTCACCTTCAAAACCCCAACCCTTCTTTTCCATCCAATAACTAGCCACTTCAATAGGCAGCACCACCACCTCAGAAGGAACTTCCACCTCTATAGAAAGTGGGAAAGAGGTGTAAAGAGGGAAAGAGACCTTCACCTCAAAACGAGCTTCCACCTCTAAAGGAAACATAGAGGAGGAGAAGTGAAGATGAGAGGCCAACAACTGCCTACGAGAAAATGTATGAAACCCCACCTCAATAGGGATCCCACACACTCCAAATGAACCAACACCCTTCTCCCACACCAATGGGAGAAGCGATGGAACCCACAAAGAGGCCCACCCATGAGGTTCCCAGCAACAATCTTCCATAACAGGATCCCAACAAAGGACCCAAAGCCTCCTTTGACCACCACACTTCAAGGGCCGCCTCCACTCCAAAATAAAGAGGGAAAGAAACCCCCCCAAAACTTTGTTGAAGCTTGGAATACAAACCCTAACCACCAAAATGGGAGAAAGGCAGAAACAACTTATTACTCTAACAACATCTTTCTTTTCCACACTTGATCTCTGCCTCAGTTATAGATTCCACTCAAACCTCTTCACACCATACACATACATCCACTCGCACACGATCCACATAGGGATACAATTCATCAGCCTTGAGCAAATAAGCAAGGTCGACCAAATTCTCACCGCCTCAATATTTAAAAATATATTCTCTCAATTATAAATATTTAATGTGAACCAAAGAATGATGGCTAAGACATAGCTTGGACCATTAAATCCATCCACGAACATGCTAAGCATCCAAAAATCATGCCTCAAACATTCACAACACATTACAACACAAAGTTGGCCAAGAACATAAAGAGTATGAACTCACCAATAGAAAATCTCCAAATGTGATCCCCACAATCAAATGCAAATTGAAAACATAATAGGAAAATGATCTAGAAACATCCACAAGCATCATGAATAACCTCAAGAACATCCACAACAACTCAAATCTCTAAAATTTTTGGCATCATTGAACTAAACCTCAAGAACACAATAGTAACCTTTGTTGATTCCAAAAAATAGCTTGAGAACCTCCAAATCATAAACCAATCAAGTTGAGGACACACATCAATGTACCAAACAAGCTACATAGATCCACATACCAAAATATTGCAATATCAAACCATATTGAACCAAATACTAAAACATTGTCACCTCTGAACATCCAAAAATACTAGTCTCAACACATAAACCAATAACTCACTAAAATCACCATATCGCACTCTGTAAGTTTGCATGAATCAATTATAGATAACCCTCAACACAACATACATGTCCATAGATTCTGGTCTTCAATACAGTGACTATACCGAACCAATATACTCATTGAACATCAGAGGAATATTGTCTCAAATAGTAGAAATATGTTGACATCAATGACAAAGCATCAATGTCAGCAACACATATATGCACATTATTCCAACAATCTCCCCTTTGGCATTGATGGAAACATATCATGTGAAAAAAATCAATGCACAAAGAAATTAAATCAACAATACTACCAACAATATCCATAACTCTCATATTGAATCTCTCTCCCTAAGATCTTGCATTATCTTTCAAAGTCTCTCAACATTTCCCCCCCTTAGCTTTACATCTGAATATTTCTTTCCAACATTGAAACTTTCTCTTCCTTTTGTTTTTCACATAAATATCTCTCCCCCTTTGACATTGATGGAAAAGGCACATATATGCACTTAACCATAGAAGCTAGAAACATCTAAACAAATATCTCTCCCTCAACTCTGAATAACTAACTCACCAAGATGACTAGTCCCCTTGAGTAGTTGTCATAAAAAATACCAATCTGAATTAGAATATATATCTGTGAAATACCTCGAATTGATGCACACCAATGCACCTTAGTTCTGATCAGGATGGGTAAGCATCCCTAACTTACCTTTGAGATACTCGAAAGTTTTTTTTTTTGATAGATAAACGACCTAAGCCTTGATACATCATAAAGTATATAGATACATCTGGAGAATCAACTTTTAGTCCTGAGTTACATTTTTCCACCCTCCTTCTAGATCGTTCCTCACCCTTCCCTTCTTCTTCTACCTCCAATCATGATTTGTATATCATCTGAGCACTACATCTTGCACTTATGTTAAGGATAAAGCTCTGAATAGTCATGAAACCATGAATACAGAAAGGGCATAGAGATGAAATGTAAAGAGATAAAAGTATTTTCTTAAACAAAAAAATAAAAATAAAATATACATCTAAATCATTAAAAAATACATCTGATAGAGTGAAGTAGTCATTCCTCGGCTGAGAAAACATATCCTAAGAAACACGATTATCAGTTTGTTACATCGAAGGGTGTTTTTCGGCTTAGTTACATAAAAATACAACAATAATAAACCTATGTTACCTTATTGGCATAAAAGAGACTCCTTGTCATTCTGAATGTCCATCGAGTCCAAACTAGAAGATTCCATAACCTCCAATATTCACCTCAAACTCATTTTCCCTAGCTCCAACATCATCTTCCACAAAGAATCTGTCTATCCAATCATATTGTCTTTATCAGAGTAATAAGTCATTTTTCTTATTAATTAAATAATATTGATTTAATTATTAAGTTACTTATTACCTCTTTCTTTACTTAAGCTAAACTTTAGGCATATAATGATTAATTCTTTTATTAATTATTATTATGCAACCTAGGTTTCCTTTTAGGGTTTTGATCTCCTTGTATAAGGATTGATCTCTCTTGTAAACATAACACATTCATTTTTATTTGATTTCAACTTTTGTTTTTGCACATCAAGAATGTCTCCTCTTTCATGGATCCTTGCATTTAGGCCTCCATAGCTTTTGCTTCTCTCTTTCTGTGATAGGTGTTTGCATGTAGGTGTTCTTGGGAGCTGTGGGTTGTTTTCTCATCAACTCCACCATGGTATCAAAGTTTCAGATCTTCAAGCCCCTATCCTATTCTTGAGAGATTCGATCTTGTTCGTCAATCTGCAATTTTTAGAGGATTTTATGTCGTATCTAGGGACCTTTTTTTCTAGTCACTTTGGGCTCAAAAAGACCTCACTGTTGTGTTTAGAGCACCCAAGAACCCCTATTTCCATATAAATTTTGTCTAATTTGGACAAAGTTGCAATTTGAGACAAAAACAATTTGCACCAAGGTCGTATGACCCTAACATGCACTTCGAGGCATTGCAAAAACATAAAAAATAAAAATTCAATGTGGGCAGTCACCCAGGCACCACCCGACGACCAGCACAGGCCAGGAGCCAACAACCTAGCCTTGTGGTCATGTGGTGACTAGGGGCCATAAATTTTTGGCCCCCAAAGCCTATTATTTTTTGCCTTGATGGTCGTTAGACCGTTAATTTTAAACTCATGGACTGCTGATGTCAACACATGTCATCCCTTTCAAACACCATTTTTGGGCCCTCCAGAGTACCTATTGGTTTTTTGCTCATAACTTGAGCATACAATGTCAAAATCGGGAAAACAAGATATCATTGGAAAGCTCTTTTCGAGATCTATCCAGATCTAGAGGTTTGAATTTTAATTTTTTCTTTTTTGATTACTTTTTGTTGTCAAAGCCAGAAGTTCCTTTTCGCACTTCAGGAGCCATATCTTTCGCATCCGGACTTCATTTTTGGCAAATAATATATTGTTGGAAAGCTTGTTCTATGAACTTTCTATTACTGTGAGTCATTTTTCTAGATTCTGCTCCAGGTATATTTTATTCAGTTTTATACATTTTACACTCTGGTGAATATCTTGGATGTTTTAGGTCCTGGGATCTCTTCCCTATATGGGATGACTCTTCTTCGATTGTTCTTCTTATTTCAGCAGCCTTATCTCTTCTTTGAGCATTGTATACATCATTTTGTAAGTATTCTTTTATGTAAACACACTGAGATAAAGTATCATTTTATTGCATGCTTCGGATCTTACACATGTTTGTGCTTTTTGTACTCACACTACATTATAAAGTGCCATGGGGGGTTTGATGTTTTCCTTTATTTTCCATCTACCTTTATCACATGAGTGTTTCTTCCACGACATTAGCCTTAAGATATCTTTATATGTGTTTTTATTTTCTCTGCACCTTCGATGTTCCTGGTTATTCATGATATAATTCTTATTGGCCAATTTTCAGTGTGCCTGTCACCTCTCCCTTGTCAGCATTATGGGGAGGTTTCTACTGTTGGTTCTTATGCTTCCTTGGTTCGATGAAGTGAGGTATGCATTCAATATTTGTTCCTATGTACTAGGTAGAAGCAATGGATGGGTACCTATGCATTCTAGTGAGATGGATCATTTACCATATGAACACTCTTTCATTCCTATTTTTTGGAGGCACTCTTCCATCTTTGATTGATCGACTCTTCAGGCTTTGGTGTTTTATACCATCTGTATCTTTGAGTTCAGTTATTTGCCTTTGTTTGTCTCCTGATTCGAGTAGTGTCATTTGAGGGCACTCATGCAGATTACAGTCTTATCTACCTGGTCATGTTCTATTTCAATGGAGGTTCTTCAGATCAATAGTTACCTTTTGACAGAGTTTGCAACTTCTTGCTTCAGTGATGTTCTGCATGTTCATTCTTTGTTCCTATTTTGTGGAACATTCCCTAGTTTTGGAGGCTTCTTTAGTCCTTCAACTAGTCTTCGTCTCTTTTTGGAGTAGAGTTTTTTCCATGTGGTTTTCTCTATTTCTTCACTTTATAGAGACTCTCTTTTGTACTTGGGTACCTGATCAGGCCTTTGTTGCCAGGACCTATTTGCTTTCAGTAGTAGTTCTAGGTTTTTAGCTACTCCCTAAGTTTATCTTAAGGGGGGGTGTTAGAGTAAGAAGTTATTTTTCTTATTAATTAAATCATATTGATTTAATTATTAAGTCACTTATTACCTCTTTCTTTACTCAAGCTAAACTTTAGGCATATAATGATTAATTCTTTTATAAATTATTATTATGCAACCTAGGTTTCCTTTTAGGGTTTTGATCTCCTTGTATAAGGATTGATCTCTCTTGTAAACATTACACATTCATTTTTATTTGATTGCAATTTTTATTTTTGCACATCAAGAATGTCTCCTTTTTCATAGATCCTTGCATTCAGTCCTCCATAGCTTTTGCTTCTCTCTTTCTGTGATAGGTGTTTGCATGCAGGTGTTCTTGGGAGCTGTGGCTTGTTTTCTCATCAAATCCAACATATGTGTCTATAATTCAATGGAACTAATATAGGTATGTTGCAGATGCTATTATCCAATTGATGACTTGTGGATTGTTGTCCACTATAGATTGTAGTCCATGTATTTTTTGTAAGGAAGTGAGCCCTCCCTATTATTTGTTAGCAATGAGCTTTAGGCATTATGTTAAATGCATGTGCATTCCCATTGTAATACTTTTAACAGGGTATAATGATTTTAACATAGTACATCATCTTGTTGGTTCCATCCCCACCGTGGTTTTTCCCCTAATAGAGTTTTCCAATCAATTTTTTTTGGTGTTATTTATTCTTGATGTGTTGTGGATCTATGCTTTACTATTTATCATTCAAATCCAAAGTTTAACGTTAAAAGGTTATTAAAGTATTAAGTGTTGGACACAACTGATTCACCCCCCCAATTGTCTATTACCTTATTTCTATCAACATCATCATGAATCCATAACATCAAAATAGAATCAAATGAAACTGAAATAGGAATTTTCACAAAGCTTCTTCTTCTAGGCAAGTGCTAATTCCAGAAGGATGCATAACTGAATCAAACTTGCAAAATAGATACATAAAGCACATAGATTATTAAATCATCAACAATATTATCTTACAAACATAAGAGAATCATAAAATAGAGAATAAATAGGTTCTTAAGCCTCTGATATGTATTAATTCAATAAAAAGGTCAAAACTGTGGTTTGCAAAGTCAAACTACGCAACTGTCTAGCCAAGCAACATAGTTTCCTAGCATTTAAAAAATGTGTTAGGCATTCAATGCAATTGTAGATGATTCAACACAATTGCAATTCTTTGAATGCAATCGCTGGTGATTCAATGCAATTGACTGACAATTTAGGGAAATAAACAATGGAACAACACATTTGCTGACACGAGACTTCAAACATCGATTCAGGCATCAATTTTGTCATGAAATTGGAATTAGATAGAGACCCATTTGAGAATTCCCTGTTTGCCTTTTGAAAAACAACCAATTTAATCCCTAATCAAAGAAACAAGAAACCAATAACATTTACTAGAACAACCCCTTTAAAACTAGGAAAACAATATGACATAATGAACAAAATTAAAGCATTACTTTTAGAATTCAAAATCCATTCAAAATGTACATTCAAGTTGATATTTAAACATCAATTAAATTTCTAAAAATAATAGGAAAACAACAAATAAGAGGGATTCAAACCCTACCTCAAGTCTTGCGAAGATCAAGGAAGAAATAATGAAGATAAATGAATGAAGATGCAATCCAAAATTCTAATCTACAACAACTCCAAACAATAATATTCAAGCAAATCCAAGCCAATGCACTCCAATCCAACTCCAAAAATCTCTTTCCCAATAATGCAAGGAAAAACCCAATTCAAAACACCAAAAAGATCAACCAAAATTCTCTAATAATCCAACTTCCTTTCTAAATCTCATAAATTAATCATCACCACAAACTTTAACAACCATCCCAAAAATAACAAATGAACAATTCAAAAAGGCCTTCCAAAACTTGTATGGATAACTCAAGCAAAGAAAGGTTTGATTTGGTGCAAAGAAGTTGTTTGACACAGATGCGACTAAGCTCCCTACAAAATGCATCGTTGACCAAATTTCAAAAAATGGAAAACATAATAGATTTTCGTGAAGTTTTCACCATTTGTTCTTCATGATTTGCATATTTTGTGGTTGAAAACCACAAAAAATTGTAAAAAAATCACTATGTTTCTGCAAATCTGAAAAAAAAAAGTTTGACATTTTTGCATCTCTAATGCATTTTATAGGAAGCTTAATCGCCACCATTTGACATAAGATTAACTTCAATCAAAATCATATGCTAGAAAAATGCACCTAACATTAAGACAAAATGAGAATGAAATGAAATATAAAAGAATAAAACGATAAAACTGATGACAACTTAAAGACACATCTACTCAACTTTAAAGTCACAAACAACTCAACTTCGAAATCAGAAGGAATGATTCATAATCCTATAATATTAGAAAATATTGACCAATACATTAACAAATACTATAACGAGTCGACTCATGAATCCTCTTACCTTTTTGATTAGGTTGGAGATATTAAGGGAACATGAGTATTCCCTATTCACAACGTCACACCGCTTTTATAATTGCGATGTGGACAAGTTGGCCGCCCCCGTGTGAGAAGCACAAGCGGGCAAGAATTCTCGTGATTCCTCAACTGCCATTGTCATTACCAGATATTCGCCAACTTCAGGCAATTTCAAATAAATACCAGTTCTTGCGAAAGTGAGCATCCACGTCTAATCTTTTACTTCATTTCAATTATCAGAGTTGTCGTTACCTAAAACCATTATAAATTTCTGATTAGGACAACTTTGAATTTGTTTGTTTAGGACGCTTTATGCAATGCCGTGTCTCCAGAGGTCCGCCATTAATGAACTTCACGAGACTTGCCTAAAACTTTCAATTATGGAATTAGGGCAAAGCATTTCCTCCTGCCTGCAAGCGATTGCTACTGCACAATCCAGCAGTTTGAAGTAGGCGACAATGGAGAAACTAAACCAAGTATCCGTGCGGAATTGAATTGTTTGAAATTGCAGGGGAGCTCAGAGAATTGAAGCGTAAGACTGAAACAGAGTAAAACTGACAATTGGAAAATGAATAGTCGATACAAGTTACACTCTTCTGGGGGGAGCGCTGGTCGGACTTTTGATCTCAGGGCAATTGCAGCTGGCTCTAATGGGGAGCTGGTAAGTGCATCTTTGCGACTTAATTTCCCACTCTCTTGCTTGGGTATTAAATTACTTAAGCTTTCTATATATGTGCTATGATGCGTCTTTTCTTTCGTCAATTCTGCTTTTAACGACATCATTGAGGCCGTGGAAATTTTTAGGGGAAAACAACTACTGTTTAGGTTGAGACGGTTATGAATGTTGATTATAAACAGTTAGTCAGATGAACAGCCAGGAAAATACTGTTAATTGATTATGGTGAATTCCAGGGTCAAACTTTTTAAAAATGGTTACTTTACATAGATTGTTATCCATATTTACGCTAGTTTTTTCAAATAAGTTATAATGTATTCTCAGGTTCTTAATTTTATTCTTAATGCTTATTCTAAGGTTAAGATTCTCTGTTAGGAAAGACATTAAGTCGAGGTAATAGCGCTCATTCAAACGAAAACAAGAACAGTTTTCTGGGCCAGGGCATTTCGAGAGATGATTCATTTTTTGTTTTTCTCATCACTCATCAATATAAGTAAATCCCTGTAACATATAATCCAAGTACTTCTTAAAACTTATTACGTGTTCTAATGCCCAATGTAAAAAATAATGCCATAATTTATTTCCTCTGTTATTTATTGGGTCAGGAGCACCCGGGTGCACGAGTAAGCCTACATCACACAAAAAAAATGCAAGTTTAAATTTTCAATTTGTTTTGGCTTCTAATGGCATTTCTATTGGATGTGATTTGCACGGTCAGATGTTACAGTTGCAACTGCCTAGTATACATGCCAGCAGAATGTGGACATGGATGATTTCAGGTTATGCACAATTCGGATTTGTTGATATGGCTTAAAAATCTTAAGCAAATGCAGTAGGGGGTGTAGCGTCGAGTTCTCTGCCAATATCCTGTTGCCTGCATCGAAATGGGCACTTTGGAATATGAATTCAAAATGTGGAAGCAAAGACAAGGTACATGAACTTTGAAAAGCATGCTTGTAAGTGGTGTCACCTTATGGAAATGCAACAATGGCCAAACACCCTGCCCGCCCGTGCCAAAATGTGAGCTTTGAAACAGAGTATGGACATCCGCCAAGACATAACAGAATGGGAAGAAAAATATTAGTCAGCATTTGATTATTAATGTATTCAATATATGGGCGCATAGACAAGACACTTCTGCAGTTTGTGGGAGCCTTGGCCCAAGGCTTTAGAAGCTCTCAATTAAATGCAAACGACAAGTATTGAAAACCCTTCAAAATTGCAGCAGTTTGAAGTGAAGTGAAAGACAGCAGGGATCATAAAAGGCTGAGGCACAAAATGAATCCATTGGACTAGCCAGAAGAAGAGAAGATGAAGCTGATGAAACATTCAAACAAATAATTGATTCAGCTTCCATAGTTTGAATTTTTGACCCAATGAATAGTAAAAAGAAAGGACAGGCATTATCGAATGAGGGCACCATCGATTGGATTCGAACTGTCAAGTTATAACAATAGAGAAGGAAAAAGTAGTGAATTTGGTGAATATGTGAAAGACAAAGGCATTGTAAATTAATGAATTCAATCAAATGGAAGAGGATGTGATGAACCCGAATTAAAGGCTGATAGACCAGCCTATCAGTGCTTCATAGCACTCATCGGTTTGCCTTATTTAAGCTTTAAATAAATAAATAAATTTTGTAATGGCTGTGTCGACCCTAGCCGACTTAAATATTTTTATTCATTTTATTTTGTGAAGTTGGCCCTAGCTGACTTAGTTGATTTAAAATGTTTTTTTTATAAATAAAATGTCTTAAGTGCTGGGCTGACCTGGCCAACTGCTTGGTAGGGTTACCTTATTTAACTAAGTTGCCGATGTGTAGGGGTTTTGCCTGGATGCGGAGGCGGATGCTGATCCGGGTGCCTTGTGGATGCCACCCGGAAGCGCATCCTGGGCCCCCGGATGCGTTCTGATGCGCTCACAAGTTCACAACGCATCCGGGGCCCCAGAATGCGCTTCCGGGTGGTACATCACAACGCATCCGAGGGCCCAGAATGCGCTTCCGGGTGGCATCCACAGGGCACTCGGATCAGCATCCACGGGCACAGTGTTGTGATAACACTAAAAACAAGAAAGCATTCTGCATTATCAAGAAGTTGAGATCCATAAACATTTGTTGGGAAGCAGATTGGGACATGAGAGAAAACTTTGACTCTGTATCCCAAACAAGGAAGGTTTGAGAGGTCTAATTAGTCTTTTTGAAGAGAGATATCTTAGATTAAATACAATAAATATTTATATCTACAGTACCGTATATATGCTCATTTAGAGGTAGTGTAAAAATTGGGAATCCTTGCAAAAATTGGTAGTGTATAAATATTTCTTGCACTTCTTTGCATATATGATATATATTATATATAATATATATATAATTATATATATATATATTTTTAAAATATATATATATATATATATATATATATATATATATATATATATATATACATGCATCGAAACACATCTGCATCCCCTAAAATTTTTTTTCACGCATCCACACACCCGATTCTCGAATCCGAATCTGCACCCAAATCGGCAACTTAGTTATTTAAAGGTGTAGATGTTTAGTTGGAGGGAGGCTTGTTCGATCTGTTGCTGAGCTCTTAAGCATGCAGGCAACCTGGGACGTTAACCTCAGGCGGTTAAGGAGGTAGGACGACAACCTTGCCTCTGCACATCAGATTAGATGCCCTAAATCATTGATATTAATACATCATTTCCATTCATTACAAGCCATGCAATGCATAGAAAGAATTAGATTGCAGGAAGTTATTCAATCACCTTCAGCTCATCTAGGGGTGGAACAACATATAGGAGAAGAGTAATCAGACTTTGCCTTTGTCTTTGACAGGGCAAAGCTAGGATAGTAGACTAGTGTTGATAAGCAAGAGCAGAGTCATTAACATCAAAGGAGGTCTGCAAGATAGTTGGAGCCAATCGTTTTGCAAACACACAGATTCTTCAAAGCCTATTGTTGTTGGGACTTGCACCTGGGAATGCAACTTGATATCTCAATCTTCTAAGAGGTTGCCTGGAGTATTCAATGTCAGAAAACAATTTGTTATTTTTGATTCATTAGCGATTTGATCTATCTTGTAGGTAAAAGACCGAGATCTTTGTAAAATCATGATATAGACTTCATTTGTGTATGGGATCATGTGAAATTTTGACCAAGCTGTAACTATCTGACATCTGTTTAAAACAAGTATTTCTAAATCTATGTCTGGTGTTGAATAGAATAGTTTCTGAATTTTCTATCTTGGTGTTCAAAACATTGTTTGGCATCTTTCAGTGGTATCAGAGCCTAATTCCTACCAGTCAGTGGGTATTGTTGATGAGTGAGAGAACTGAGATACTTGCACAGGGAGAAGAAAAAAGGCATTATGAGTGACAAGGGTCATGACGAGGAAAAGGCCTATTTTAAAAGGTTTGAAGAGCTACCTCTCAGCATGTCTGAGACATTGAAGGAGGTGGCACAATTGCTGAAGGGAATTCGTCGAATTCATGGTGGTGATAAACTTGAAGCAGATAGAAGTGAAGGAAGTGCTGCTAATGAAAGGGGATTTGTTATGAATGGTGGAATCAGTAATTCCAGAGGAGATAAAGTTCTAGCCAAGACATTTAGGGCTAAGTTTTTGACAAATGAAGAAGTTAGTGAGGATCAACCAAGTCAGACTAATGAAATGGACTGTCTTCATATGGAATACCAAGCTTTAAGAAAAGTAGTGAAGAATGATATGACCTTTACTGAATATTGTAGTCTAAAAGAAAAAGGAGGGCGTAGGAGGAAAGGGAAGGAGGGGAAAGATATTAAGCACCATTTGGGAAAAATCACCATGCCCAACTTTGATGGGAGAAGCAATACCACAACTACAACATGGTTACGGAAACTTGACACTTACTTCTCCTTGAATCTAATGACGGAAGAGATGTCCATCAAGTTTGCAACCTTGCATTTGGAAGGAGTTGCTCATGAGTGGTGGTACCTGTTGATGTTAGTTTTGTACCACTACATAACATATAGCAATTGAATACTTGATACAGCGTACCAAACACTCAACCCTCTCTTGAAAAGTATACGAGGATACTCCAAGGTTCCTTACACCTGTGGATACTAACTCAGTTATATAAATGTGATTTGCTGGTAATCACTTCGGCGGGCTTACATTGTTCACTCGAAGATGTTAAACTCTTGCTATGATAATGATGAGATAACTTTCTCCTTTTATATCACTTCCAATTTTGCTCATCAAACTTTTCAAACTTCACTTCTCAACTTCAACTACTAAGCTACTGATTGCTTCTACTACTACTACTCCTCTACTGAATGGAAGGATTGGCAAATGGACGGGGATCAAACCAAATGAAAGCTTGCCAGCGGCGCTACTTCCATTGGTGCAATGATTCTAAGGGATATTCTTAGGATTTTCACACTAACACCTATCTTCCAACCCAACTTGAAGTACAAGCGGAAAGATGAAATGCAAGTAGAACTTGAGAACAATTGGACTAGATTACCACACAAGGCTTCCTAACAAGCCGCTAGGATGCTAGTGGCCTAGTACATAGATCCTCATCAAACATTCACCAATATCACCATTGCAACTAACCATTTACTTCTATTCTACCAACATGAAATGAAATCCTACTTTAATTTGAGAGATGAGAGGAACCATGCAAATACACCAAAATGATCATGTATATCCACCATGCAAGTCACAACAATGAATAGAGAACAATTTTGATAGTATTTTGGCAACAATTTCTCCAACATAACTCTCTTACAAATGAGTACAAATGGCCTTATATAGAGGCTCAAAATTACGACGAGTGGCCAAGATTAAGGGGTAAAATCAAGGGCCAAGATTAAACCTTACAAACCCTAATTAGGGTTACCATCTTTCAACCAATTACATGAGGGCACGAACTTTGTGGGCCAATGAGAAAATTACAATAATTTGTCAACCAATGAGAACATATGACACTTGGCATGATTTAATTGCATGCACATGAAATTGCCACCTCATCAACCTTATCTTATGAATTTATTTCATCCCTGATATGAGGTGAAGCCTTGGATGCTTGAGCTTGTCCTTAGAAACTTTCTCATCACCACTTGAACTTGCTTGTACTTGATGTCCTGACCTTGAAAGGGTGAGGTCTCCATGCACTTGGGGTAATCTTGCCTTGGCCTCAGTGGCTTGCCTGGATGTGAACCTTCTTGCAATTTGAGAGCCTTGCTCTTGGCCACCGCCTTGAAATCAAACTTGACCCCCCTCAACCTATCTTCTCGCTTTCCACCTTCATTATTCTTGCCTTCTTTAACCTTCATGGCCTTCATGTTCTCAAACCTTCCTACTAACTTTCAATTGTAACCAAACTAGATTGCACCAAAAGCCAAGCCTTGCCTAGCTATGCCATGTCCACTGCTGGGGTATACTGAACTCCTCCTTATACAACTCCACACTTATTGATTCTCCCTGCCATAGAGGACTGGCCTCTCTCAACCTATCCTTCAATTGTATCATGTCAATGGTACCGATGTTAGTGTCTTGGACTTGCTTTAGTCTCAAGAAGAAAGTGGTCTTGGGCATCATAACTTCCTCGTCAGCTATTTTGGTATTAGTCCCTTTGGATTCTTGCTTGTACTAGCATCCGCTATGGAGTGATTCATAGCAAGCAAGAAGAGGGGAAAAATCCAATCACAACGATCGAGTAATCAGCTTAAAGAACCAACTCACTCTCTCAACGGAGCTTGTCTCCGACACCCAAACAAACAAGTAACCAAAGAAATAATAACAATTAAGGAGAAAAGGCTAAAAGACTCCACTAAAACACAATTTCTCAATTAAAATCTGAGATCCTCTATGCAAATTCACAAGCCTCACACTCAGAATTCATCTTTAAAACCACCCCTCTCAACACATTAGCTCATATACAAACATGGCCAAGCCTACAAACACATCAAATTCATCCCCCAAATACAAATCAAACTCTCCTTAAACTTCTCAAATTCTGCCATCTCTCACATATTATCAAATCTGATGCATTTCCTCACAAAATTCTGAATGCCACCATACTAAATTCAGGCCCCAACACACCTCAAATTCTCCCTTCTACTTCTCAAATTCGAATTCTGCTATCATCCTTCACATAGACCAGATCTGATCCTCCTTCAAGTTCGGGCCTGCCAAGGACAAACTTGATCCTCCCTTCACCTTTACTTATCTCTCTTCATCCAACTAGGCCTGCTGTCCTAGGGCCTTCTCAACCAAATCAGGCCTCTACTCCCATGAAGAATATCGCAAGTCTACAAGGGCCTGCTATACTGATTTTCGAACCTCCACAAGGCCAATTTCGGGCCTGCCAAAGCCTGCCACATACACTGATTTTCGGGAGCCCCTGGGACTGAATTTGGGCCTGCCAGCCCTGGAACTCGCATGTGCTAGGGCCTGAGACCGCTGTCTTCCTTAAGTTCGCAACCCTGCTTCTCCAAACTGCCGTCTGCTCCCTACTAACTCAGGACTGCTTGCCAATGGAATTCGGACCTCCTTTCACACACTGATTTTCGGATGCCCTAGACTGCTGGATGCCAATTTCGGCCTTGACTGCCCTAGATTCAGGACTGCTTTCCAGTTCGCACCTCTGCTCCAGTTCGCTGCTCTGCTCCAGGAACTTGCAGTTGATTGTGTGGAGAGAGGGAAGGAGACCCTCCCATCTTATAGGCGGCTTGGAGACAAATATGAGGGCCAACCCTCTTGCTGGACACCAAAAATAAAAAATAAATTAATATAATTGTGAATTAGAGGGACGACATCACTTAGGAGATTAAAAAAACAATAAAAACAATTAATTTCCTCTTGAAAATTTCGAAATCATCAAAATAAAATCACTATTAAATGATTTTCTATTTTATTTTTTTTTATGGCAAATGATTTTATTTATTTTATAAATTAAATTCAAGCCAAAATGATATATATTTAATGTTCACAAATCGATTTTTATAACCTAGGTTATTTTCCCTTTTTTATTTTTTAAATAAAAATCGATATATCTAGGCTCAAATTTAATTCATTTAATCTCCAAAAATGCCAATTGATGAATTCTCCAAATTAATCCCCTTTGATGATCGAAATTGTAACAATTTATAACCCAATTAAATGTTTTCAAAGCAATTTTCAAATTGACAAGCCTGGATTTTCGAAGATCAATAACAAAATGCCAAGAACATGAAATTGAATTGCACAAAATGAAATTGTTAACCCAAAATCGAAATTGAGGGTTAGGGATAAGTTCCAAACATCAAATCATCGTTTAGTAAATGAACTCCATTTCAAACAATTCAATCTATCGACACCAAATATCAAAAATCTCACGAAAATCACCCAGGCTTGGACAATCGAAAACAGGAAGAAGGCCAAGTTGAAAATCGAAAATGGGGGTCCCCAAGTGTTTTGGGGAGATGGTGTGAAAACCTCAAAACAGTACCATGGGTTAGCCACTCAAGGACATGATTCAGTTTCAACCATGGAGGAATTCAGTCAAAGATTGATAGAGATATTCGATAGAGTGGACCCAGAAATACATTTCAAAAGTTTAGCTCAACTACGGCAAGAAGGCATGGTGGAAGATTATGTGACTGAGTTTGAAAAGCTTGCAGTAATGTTGCCTGATGTGTCCAATAGAAGGCTGATAGTACCTTTTGTTGAAGGTTTAGACGAGCCACTTAAAGGGTTACTAAAAGCTTTAAGCCCATCATCCTTCAAGGAAGCCCTGAAATCAGCTCTTAACTTGGAAGACTCAATGGCTAGGGACAGTCTCAACAACAAGAGGACAGCTCCGTCTATGCAGATCAAAAAGTCCTTCCAAAAGAGCCCAATACCTCCAAAGACACCTACAACAAAAACCAAGCCAACGGATGTAAGTAAGAATGAAATGAGAAGAAGAAAATTGTGTTTTACATGCAAGGAATCATGTCAGCCAGGGCATCGTTGTTTGGGGAAAGGAAAAGTTCATTATATTGAAGTTATCTTTGATGAAGATGCTCAAAGTGATGAGTTTGATTTTGAAAAGGAAGCAGAAAATTAGGAAGAATCCACACAAGGTACACTTGTGGCCCTCACTAGAGAACCACACTATAGTGCATTCCACATTAAACGGGTTTTTGAAAGGACAAAAGGTAATTGTCTTTATTGATAGTGGAGCCACCTATAACTACATTAACGAGGAAGTAATAAGGAGGTTGGGACTGAATACAATTCCAATTGAGGGGTTTGACATAAAGGTAACTAGCAGAACCATTTTCTCTTGCACTTAGAAGGTTCCTCAAATGGAATTGACAATGGGCGATTATAAATTGTGTGATGACTACTATGCGATTGATATGGATATGGAGATAGTATTGGGGTGCCAATAGTTGCATGAAATTGACAAATATGAGATCAGCCATCAAAAGATGGAAATCTCTTTCCAACACAATGGGAAAATGGTAGTATTACATGGATTGACCAGCAAAGGGACAATGGAGATATCGACTAAAAGAATGGAGAGAGTTTTTCATAAAGGGTAGGCAACATGGGCACCACAATGTGTTATCACTAACAAAAATGTTGTTAGGAAAGAGGAACCACCAATGTGCAGATCCAATCTATTTCAAATAAACATAATAGAGTATTCAAGGACATACCTCTAGGATTGCCTCCTAATAGAGGTTTCCAAAATATCATTGAGCTTGAAGGAGTGAAACTGATGATGATCACTCCCGATCATTATCCAAAGGCAATACAAATAGGAAATTCAGAAGGCAATAAAAAAATTGTTGGATATGGGGCATAATAGATCTAGTTCTAGCCCTTTTGCATCTTCTGGAGTGCTTGTAAGAAGGATGAAACTATGAGGATGTAAATAGATTACTGGGCTCTCTCAACAAGAGGACTATCAAGAACCAATACCCAATTCTACGAATTAATGAATTGATTGATGAGCTTCATGGAGCAAGGTACTTTTCCAAGATTGATTTGTGTTCAGGTTACCATAAAATTAAAGTTAGGGATGAAGATGTACACAAGACAACATTTTGGTGTCATTATGGACTCTATGAGTTCTTGGTAATGATCTTTGGTCTAACAAATGCACCGACAAGTTTTCAATCGTGTATGAATCAAGTTTTCATTTTACAATTGAGGAAGTTTGTTTTGGTCTTCTTTGACGATATCTTAGTTTATACCAAGATTTGGGAAGATCATTTATGTTAAGGTTTGGAATTGTTGCAAATGTAATAACACTATATTTTCTGTGTTTTCCAAATGCAGTGATCTCTCTTGCATTTATATTGTGGATGAGGCAAGGAGAGACATGTCCCACAAAGGGACATGTCTTCATTATTATGTGATTAATATAATGATGATTAATTATGTAACTACATACACACACACACACACATAATATCTCTGAATCATTATTACTAGGTTACCACATTTGCCTTTGGAACCCCAAAGTCGAGATGCGATTCGCTACAAATTCTTATACGGTGTGAATTCGCACTAAATTTGCTGTTTGACTGAGAAATTCACATGAAATTCGTCGAATGGGACCCTATAGGAATTTCCAACGAATTTGGCCGACTTTCCTAATGCCTGCGCGAGCCCGGAGAGAATTTGCAACGACTTTGGACGAATTTGGCAAACATCGGTCGGGTATTTCATCCAAAGCAGCATTTCAGGAGAGAATCAAAACCATTTAGCGGAAGGACAACAAAACCTTTGAAATCATGCCGAAACATTTTAATAAAGTTTTTCAACATTTTTTTTGCTAAAAGTTAAACTCGACACCGCTTTTTTCATTGTCGCGCACCGATTTTAGTTTCTCCAGACAAAGCTTGACCCCAAAGTTATATTATTATTATTTTAGGGATTCATTATTATTAAACTTCAATACTTAAATATTTAATATGATTATTTTTAAAGTTAAATATTTCTAATTTATTAATATAACAATAAACATGTTTAAAATGCTATATGTAAAATTTAAGATTATTAATTTATATATATATATAGAATTTAATATTATTTAATCTATAAGTAATAAATTATATATGTTTAAAAAAGTTATGTAAGATTTAAGATAATTAATTAATAAATATAATATTATACATATTTAGAATTTAAAATTGTTTACTATATAAGTAATAAATTTAATTTTATGGTATAGACGAACCCAAAATGAATCGAACCCACCCCAAAAAAATTTTGGACGAATTTCGAACCCGAATCTCAAACCCGCATCTGAACCGGAATCCAAACTGACAACTTAGCATTATTATATTAATTTCTCCTCATACTATTATAGATATATATCTATATATATTATATCTCACATAATAATATATATATATTCAATAGTCTCATAGGATTTATCCGACAGGCATGTTTAAGAATATCCTTGATCAGAAGATATTCACCATTAGATATCATCTCATGATATCAAGAGTAATGGCCTCAGAGTATCAAGTCGCATGGTATTCACCAAGTACTCCGAGTAATTTGGCCTCAAAATATCAAGTCTCATGATATTCACCGAATACTCAAAATGTTCATAACGTATGTGCACATGTATCCTCAATGATACTTACCATTGGAACATTCATGGTCTGTTTAAGGAACTTAATCCACCATGCAAGTTATCATCTATCATGATATGCTTAGACATCATAAGATGTCCATCACAATAGAAGGCCATGGTCTGATTAAGGAACTTAATCCACCATGCAAGTTATCATCTATCATGATTTGCTTAGACATCATAGGATGTCCATCATAATAGAAGATTAATTTATTGTAAGATCGTCACCTTTCAATAACTTCTGCAAATATAAGTGATAATCATTTGGAAGTCGTCACTTCCTAATGATGTACACAGGGGGTAGGTCCATTAAAAACATGGAGTCACGCACATGACATCCACCATGCCTCAGTTTAGAGGGTGGAAACAAGGTATTTCACCTCAAACTTCTCTCACAGAGAAGAAATCATTAAGCAGATATTAGTCTGTTGATCTTTTCATCCAAGATTGCTTAAGATAAACTGTCAGACTCCCTTTGAATCTGATATCAATTTTCTTTTCCTACAAGAGCATCCCCGGAAAAGATCAAGGCAAATAGCTCCTATAGTACGTACAGAAATAGAAATGAGAGAGAGACTACAATGAGTAGATAAATGTAATATTCAAGGATAATAAATACTTATCTGCGCATCAACATCCTTGACACAAGTTGCTTCAATGAAGGTCCATATATATCAAATCAGAAAACACCTTCTCAGATTATTTGATAGACATCTCCCCTTTGAATCATCTTCCCACTAAGGATGGTTCAAATGAGAATGTAACATTGGTTATTATTCCCCCCACAATGTAAAATTCCCACTCTTATATCGTTGAACAATGCTTATGTCTTCTTTTGAAATAACTTGATTGCTCCAAGAGCGCTGACACTCTATAATTAATGCTTTCTTTCTAGAAAGAGACACCCTTCTTTGAATACGTGCTTCTTTGTTAATGCTTGACCACGATCATAACAAATTAATGTCTCTTTCATGAAAGCCACTACAAGGTCTAACTAATCATTATAGAAATCACTGTATATACTTTGCAAATTCATTGTCCTAAACCTCTTTCTAAAGAACACTTTTTTTTCTTTAATCAAGTCACTTTATTCTAATATCAGTGCATAAATTATGTCTTTAATGAATCGCCGCATTCAGGAATGACATAGTTGCCAATATATAATTGCTTATTTTGCTTCTCAACAAATTTGCTACAATTCACTTGACCTTATTCTTTGCACTTGGTGTGGACAAAAGTCCGCAACATAACTTCACTCACTGGATTTCACATAGACCCGTACACATCCGGTCATAAATTTTGAACCTGACACTTTCTCGCCAATCGCTTCAGTGAGATTCTTCGAATTTGTATATCACCAACATATCCAAAATGCAACAAAATCCAACGATGTATTTGTGAGATATGGTACCTGTACTGAGACTGTATTTTCTGAGACAGTCACACATTCACATCAACAAACTACTCTCTTACATTTGCAGCTTGGCTCTAATACCATGTTGATTTTGTGAGGATCACTGCAAATGTAATAGCACTCCTGATTGTTTGTGTTTTTCAAAGGCAACAATCTCTCTCTTATTTATATTGTGGATGAGACATGTCCCTTCATGGGACATGTCTATTCATTAACACACACTCTTTTAATTAATATAATGACATATATATATATATATATATATATATATAGTATTTCATTTGTCTTATTATATTAATTTCTCTAACACAATAATACTTTAGATATATATAAATTTTTGTCTCATATATAATGAACATATATATAAATTATATCTCATATATTAATATATCTACAATAGTATTGTCTCATAGGTTTATTCGACTGAAGCTACCAAACATCAATAGTTTAGAACCTAAAAGAGTAGTTTAACTACTTAACCCCATTTTGTGAGCCTATGGTGACAAATTTCGTACTCGAAGTGTTTAATGCAGGAGCACTTGAGTGCACGAGTAATCCTGCATCACACAAAAAAATGTAGGTTTAAATTTTCCATTTGTTTTGGCTTCTAATGGCATTTCTCAACATTGGATGCGATTCACATGGTCAGATGTTGTTGCAATAGCCTAGCATACATGTCTACAGAATGTGGACATGAAGGATTTTAGGTTATGTACAAATTGGATTTGTTGATATGGCTTAAACATCTTAAGAAAATGCAATAGGCGGTGTAGAGTTGAGTTCCCCGTAAATATCTTGCTACTTGCATTGAAATGGACACTTTGGAAAGAGAAATATGAATTCAAAATGTGGAAGCAAAGACAAGGCACATGAACTTTGAACAGCATGCCTACATGCGGTGTCACCTTATGGAAATGCAACAATGCCCAACACCCTGCCTGCCCGCATCAAAATGTGAGCTTTGACATAGAGTATGGATGTTTGCCAAGACATAATGGAATGGTAAGAAAAAAACTAGCCAGCATTTAATTATAAATGTATTCAAAATATGGGTGCATAGACAAGACACGTATGTAGTTTGTGGGAGCCTTGGTGCAAGGCTTTATAAACTCTCAATCGAATGTAAATGACAAGTATGTTCAAAATTGCAGCGGTTTTATGTGAAGTGAAAGATAGCGGGGATCATAAAAGGCTGAGGCACAAAATGAATTGATTGGATTAGCCAGAAGAAGAGAAGATGAAGCTGATGAAAAGTTCAATCAAATAACTGATTCAGCTTCCATAGTTTGAGTTATTAACCCAATGAGTAGTAAAAACAGAGAGGCATTATCAAATGAGGACATTATTGATTGGATTCAAGTTGTCAAGTTATAATGGCAGAGTAGGAAATAGTAGTGAATTTGGTGAATATGTGAAAGACAAATGCATTGTAAATTAATTAATTCAATCAAATGGAAGAGGGAAAGGCATCGGTCCAAACACAGATTATAAAGTAGTGGGTCTTTGAGCGAGTAAGGGGGGAAGCAACCCAAGTGAGGCCAAAGAGTTATTAAGTGAGAAAATTTTGGTGTGAGTCTATATAAGGAGGTGAAGGAAGTGAATTAGATTCTCGGTCTGAGGGAGAGAATGAAAGGCTATTGAGAGGCCATGAATGCCAATTTCATGTTTGGAGATCTAGGGAGAATGTAATTTGATTCCTTGTTAAAACCAAAGTGGCAGTTTGAAAGCAGAGAGTCTCTGGATGTGTTTGTATATTTAATTTTTGAGTGTTTGAAGGCTAGAAGTACCCCCTTTCATCATATAATTTTGTAAGTAAACAAAGAATCATGCTTGCTTGAGACGTCAATCACAGCCATGTTGTACTCCACATTGCTTGCAAAACACCCAATCAACCAGGTTCTTGAATAATTTGCCATCAAATTGTTGAGACAGTTACTCTCTTTGTTGGTCACATTTACTTATTGTCTGTTTGGTTGGTTTTCTCATTTATTCTCTGTTACGAAGTTAAGAAACAATTTTCTGGAATTGCAAATTTACAAATTCTTGAGTGTATAAATGCTGGGCATAATTTTCCTGCTATAGATTAAAAAACTTTTATGGTAATTGCCATAAAAAGACAACACCCAAGCCTTTTGGAACTGACTATGAAATTTCTTAATAAAGAAATGAGTTCTGACAATTTTGCAAGTCTGCAACTTGGTCAAGTGCTTCTCATGTTGAGGTTATGCTCAGGCATGCCTCCCTTCTTGCCTACCTCCCTTATTGCCCTTGTCATCCTTTCCCTTCTTCACTCCCTCCTTATTTCCCTCTCCCCTCCTGCCTCCCTGCCCCATCCTTGCCACCTCCTTCTATGCCAGCTTTTTATAAGATTTTAATTTTCCTTATGTTAAATTATAATGACACATGGCTTTGAAAATTTCCCATGATAATTGAAGCCACCTAAATGAAAGGGATATTTCTTCAGAGTACAGGCCCATAGTTATACTTCTAGAATCTAAACCAATCAAATTTTAATTTTTTTAGGTTGAGGATATGCTTGATATTTAAAGATATGAAGTTGGACATAAATCAATTCCATTGGATGGTGGCATATTTTAATGCTCATAATCAGAAATACATTTACTCTGTGTCTTGATCATCCATAGTGAATGGAATAAGACAAGAAACTATACCCCACCTGTGAATTCAACTAAATATAGTCATGTAAATATCTATCTTTAGCATTGTACCCCAAGGATGCATCCCCTGCCCTCAAGTCCTTGTGGCTCAGATATGATTGTTATATTTTCATTAGTGATTTGAGACTCGTACACTTGTTATAGTTATTTTATATGATTATACATAATATAGCAATCAGATGTTCCGTGTTTCTGAATTTATATTTGAAATGAATTCAGTTTGCAATGCATTTCTTTATATGTTTGCAGATGTTAATTTTGCAAATGAAAAGCTATAAAATTTGTTTTTTTTTCTGGTATTTTCAACTTTATGTATATATAAATATATACATATTTATACAATTTTTTGATCTTCTGCATCAGACTCCAAACTTTTTCACTCTACCAGAAAACCCATTTACAAATACCTATATACTAGTAGTGGAGTCAAACATAGGTCTACAATCATATATTTTCTTGTTGGGCTAATCCCTAGGGTGAGCCAAAAAAAAGTTTAGAGTAAGTCTTATGAAAAAAAATACAAATGGATGGTCAAAGTTTAACAAGATTTTGTGTGGATTTTGAAACCCCTTTGTCCACTAATTAGGTAAAATCAATAAAAGTACTTTCTATTTATGATTTATTAAAACATAATAACCATATACTGAAAAATGCAAGACAGTGAAAGCGAAAACAGATTTGAAATAGCACTAGTAAAATCTTTGAGCAATAAATAAAAATCTTCTTGTGCAATGTTGCATGGCATTCCTAAGAAGAAACCATCTTTGCTTGTAGCCATCAATTATTTGAACTTCAAAGATTTCATAAAAGGAGCTCAATTCATTGAACTTTAGTGACATGCAACTTGTAATCAAATTTTCTTGTAACAGATTAGTGCCTTTCTGTAATTATTGAACATTTAGCACAATCTCAAAAAGAAGATGCATTTTAAGCCATTGTGATGAAGGATACTCCCTTGACTAATCCAAACACACAACACAATAGGGAAATAAACAAAAATTTGCAAGACCCGAACAATTGAAAGAACAAAAACACTTTCTTTTTATTATCTTCAATGAAATGGCATTAAAATATTCAAAAAAATAACATGCTGCCACCACATGGGCATTTTCATTACAATAATCTACAAGACAGAGCCACAAACTACCCTTCTAGAACTAAGCACGAAACCCACCTTGATCCCTATATATGTAGCACCAATAATCGCCTTAGAATATTCTGGAAAGTGAAACTTTCCCATTTTGGTGCCCAATGGTTTAATTTCCTGCCTAAGTGATTTTTCTCTCTTCCTTTTTGTATCTAAACTTGAGTCTTGATGGCACAACTTTCGGAAGCCTTAACTTTTGAACTGTGTACCTGATTGTCTATTTTAACCACTTTTTGGAAAGCTCTCGAAGTGGTCTACAACTAGAACAACATAGCACATCCTAGACAAGTTTTGACCCCTTCCGGAGCCTCTTAGGCCTTCAAAATTGATTTCAAAGTTTTCGTACCACCCCGTCAAAACATAAAATTCAATATATTCAAAACTAGACTTGATCTTACCACAAAACTTTATTGGCAGACTTATATATCCAAAATGAACCTCCAGGGAAGTAATTGGAATAATCCATGCTCAAACGAAAAACTTATTAAAAATAGTAAACTTGCCAAAAATAGTAACCCTACCCAAAAATAACCCTTATTGAAAAATTAGACAATATTTTTGGGTGATGCAAGATTGTTCTTACACCCTGGATGCTCTTGCATCAGACATCCGGGGAAATTTGAGAAGTGACCCTATCACATCTCAGGTGTGCAAAGGAAAACCAAGGCAGTCAACCTCTTCCTTTGATAGCCATGATGAATATTTGGAGGGCCTTCCTTTCCATTTGACCAAGTACTTTTCATATTTCTTGTTTCTTATGCTTTTGCCAACACGACTATCCAATATGTCTTCTATCTTCTCTGTAGCTGAAGTAGGTGCTTAAATATTCCATTGTGCTTCTCATCTTCAATACTTCCTTCACGATATTCTTGTCAAATCTAAAATATTAAAGGGTGAAATATTGAGTTCACTAGGCAACTATACTTCATAAGCATTTCTTGAATCATGCTTCTTCATAATTTTGCATGGTCCAAACTTCTTCATCTTCAACTTATTATATGTTCCCATTGTAAATCTCTCCTTTCGCAAATGAACCATGACTTCATCTCCAATCTAGGATTCCTTATATCTTCTTTCCTGATCTGCCTTAGCCTTGTACTGAATATTCATTTATTAATATGCTTTCTCACCTCTTCATGTAAACTCTTCAAGTGTTTTGCAAAGTCTTCAACTTCAACACTACTCTTCTCTCCTTTGTCCAAATTCCATAATTCTGAAGCATTTCTAGGACTACTTCCATATACAATCTAGAATGGTGATTTACGAGTGCTCTTATTGATAAAATTATTGTATGCAAATTATGCCTATGGTAAAATTAGATTCCACTCCTTGGGTTTATCTCCTACTAAGCACCTCAATGGATTTCCCAAACTCCTACTCACCACTTTTGTCTACTCATCGGTCTATGGATGGTGCGCTAAGCTAAACTTCAAATCTGTCCTTAGCTTTTCCCCCAATGTCCTCCAAAAGTACCCAACAAACTTAGCGTCTTGATCTGAAACTATGCTCTTTGGTAGACCATGTAGTCTCATCACTTCTCTGAAAAACAATTCTGCCACATGAATAGCATCATTAGTCTTTCTACAAGAAATGAAATGTGCCATCTTCGAGAACCCGTCTACCACCACAAAAATGGAATCATGTCCTCTTAGAGTCCTTGGTAAACCAAGAACAAAGTACATACTAATGTCCTCCCATGACCTCTCTAGTACAGGTAATGGCTGATATAACCTTGTATTTTGCTTGGTTCCTTTTTCTATTTGACATATTTGACAACTTTGCACAAACTTCTTAATTTCTTCTTGCGATTGTGACCAATAATAATGCTCACTAACCCGAGAAATGGTTTTATCTCGACCAAAATGTTGGCATAAAGCTTAGTTGTCATCATTGACAAACATCAAACACACTGGTACTCATGATAGAACAACAGTGGTGAACCGGTAGAATTACTAAGTAAACAGTGTACCTTAACCGGTCACGTTTATACTGGTCCGGTCTTGTCCAACCGGTCTACCCAGACACTACAAGATGCAGATGACTAACAGGTTGCACACTGGTTGCACACAGGTACCGATCAGTGCTTTATAATCTGATTCGGATTATATGGAGCGTTTTTCAGTTGAATTGCAGTTAGCTTTTTTAGATAAACTGGAGTTAGTTTTATTTTTTACGAGTGTTTCGAGGTAAACAAAAGATCTATTTGCAAGCTTTTTAATCAAGAGTTTTGCATGTGAGATTTTTGGGAGAGTTATAGCTTGGCAACACTGTTTGGTGTAATTTTAAGAAGATAATTTCTTATAAATACAGGTCATCATGCATGAGAAGAAGAGTTGTTGAAAATCAAGAGCGAAGAGCGAGTAGAGCAGAAGAGCAGAGTCTTCTAAGAAGGGATACAATTACAAAGAGTGAAAGAGAGAGAAAGACTCAACAACCAAGCAGAGGAAGGAGTGAATAGGTATGATCTGAATCGACAGATACAGTGTCAAAATAAGATCATTGCTTTTCTTGTGTGAAGCACATTTAAATCCCTTAATTTGGGTGAACCCTAACAGGTTCTATTGTATAAATCTCTTCACCAGGTAACATCTTTGCCGATGTTTTAAGTCCTTTGATAAGGCGATTCCTCACAGGGTCAAGATCTTAACCGATCTATTTTTAAATCCTTTAACCGGGTAGCACTCTAACCAGTGCTTTGGAAGCCTTTAATAGGGCAGCTTTATTACTGCCATAGTGGAGTTTCGTGAGTTTTGTCCCACTGTGGTTTTTTCCTTCTTATCGAGGGTTTCCACATATAAATCTTGTGTTGACCTGTGCATTTGATTTCTGTTTATGATTGTCAAAGCATTCTTTTATTTTCAGTATTAACATGAATATTAAACAGAGAAAAGGATACAAGAAATTGAATTTACTGACTCACCCCCCCTCTTAGTAACCGGTTAGGATTAACACAAAATCTCCAGTGAATCCTCCAAAATGCTTCTCTTTGATTAGGTTCTCCGTCATGGAATTCTTTGTAATGTACAATTGGCTACCTTTGAATAACATACTGTATTGGATTATAAAATCCTACCATTTGGTCCTGTCTAGAGTAACAAGTTTTGTGCAAGCTCTCTAGGCCTCGCCAAAATTAGGATCCTCAGGATACAAACTCTTGAGTTTTTGGAACCCAACAACTTTGATTTGCATCTCTGTCAACAAATTTCGCTTCCTGCTCAAGGCATCTGCAACCCTATTAGACATTCCACTCTTGTGCTTCAAAACAAAAATGTAACTTTGCAAAAACTCAACCCATTTTAAATGTTTTTGATTCAACTCTCCTTGGCTATTCAAATAGTGTAAAGCTTGATGATCAATAAACAAAACAAACTCTTTAGGCAAAAGATAATGTCTCCACTTCTTCAATGCCTAAACTATAACATAAAACTCTTGATCATATGCAAATTTGTTTCTGGATTCTGATGCTAAAAAAATACACAATCGAATCCAGAAACAAATTTGCATAAAAAATGGATTGTGGAAATCCGATAATGTTAACTTTTGATCATTAACAAAAATATTTTTCTGGCATCATTCAACTTTTTGCTAAAATAAATAATGGGTTTACCTTCCTAACTCAAAATAGCTCCAATGACATTGCCACTATCATTACAGTGTACTTGAACTACTTTATTAAAATCTTGAAGTGCCAAAATAGTTTTTTCAGTAATTTTTATTTTCAACAAATCAAAACTCTTTGCTTCTTTCGTAGTCCACTTAAACTCTTTTCTATCCCCTCTCATTATTTCAGTTAAGGGTCCACAGATGCTACTAAATTTTTTGATAAACTTTCTGTAAAAGCTAGCCAAACTATGAAAAGATCTTACCTCAGTAGCACTCCTTGGAGTAGGCCATTCATGAATAGCCTTCACTTTCTCTGGGTCCATTTTAAAACCATATGCTGAGGCAAAAAATCCCATGTACACTAACTCCTTCACAAAACTGCACTTTAGGTTAATCAACAACTTTTCTTTCCTTAACTTCTCAAAGACCCTACAAACATGCATTATATGCTTTTCCAATGTCTTATTGAAGATCAAATTATCATCCAAGTAAATAATAACAAGCATATAATTACTAACCACTCATACAAGCCCTCCTTTGTCTTGAAGGTTATTTTCCATTCATCTCCTTCTTTAATCCCGATTTGGTGATATCCACTCTTCAGATCTATCTTTGTGAAGTACTTAGCTCCACTCAAACAATCCATAATGTCATCCATCTATACTTGATAGTAATCTTATTGATAGCCCTAGAATTTGTACACATCCTCCATTCTCCATTTTTCTTTGGTGCTAGTACTACTGGTACTGCACAAGGACTCAAACTCTCTCGAATCAACCCCTTCTGCAACAACTCTTGCACTTTACTTTTTAACTCTTCACTCTGTGCTGGAGTCATTCTATGGGCTGCCTTATTCGGCAAACTGATTCCAGATATCAATTACATTTTATGACTAATCTTTCTTATTGGTGGCAATTCATCAAGTACATTACTAAGTTTGCCTATGTTCGGTATTCAGTATGTTGAACCCCTAACCCTCAACTTCCAATTGTTCTTTGAACATTAGACTTTGGGCTTCCTCTATTCAAGTTTCCTTTGCTTCATAAATAAGCTAAATGGAAACTTTGACCCCCAAACCCCAATAGTAAACCTTATGTCATCCAATCTGGTACTTATTTTTATGCTAACATTGAAAGGTCACAACTTCTAGCTTAGTGATAAAAAATTGATCTTCCATATCTCATCGGAAAGAGGTCTAAAAGATATAGAATCAATCTCTATGAACCCTACCTATGGAATCGGTTCTAAGAGGCTGATGGAAGTTAACCCCAAATTCCACTTCATACACCTCTAGAAATGCAATTTTCTAAGACAAAAAAACCTAGAAAATTAAACCTCAATAATCCATATCTCCATGATGAAGGGTCCTTTCTGGGATGACTCCAGGAGTTTAGGGGTGTCCTTATCCACTCTCTAATGCTCCTTTCTAGTTGATCTTTCTCTAGAAAGATTAGTCTTCCATTGGTACCATCTTGCTTATGCAATGATGAGGAATGATCTCTTAACTTAATGATGCTGGTGTTGTATCTTTGTATAAAACGATTTCATGTAGTTCCCTTGTAGATGAGATTAACTATTCTATTACCTGCTATGTGATGATATGTTAATTTAACTATTTCAAAAAAATATTTGTTAGCCTAATCTTTGCCTTGGCCCTTTGGACGAAGCATTATGACAATGCGGAAAATGTTTCAAAATCATTGAGATCACTCATTTGTCAATTTGTTATTTATAGCAATGGATAGTTTAGACAATTGTTAATTCCAATGTACCATTTTTGGGTGAGGATGAAGGTCTATTTTTGGGCCACTTTAATTAGTTAATATCTTATTAATTGTTTAAAATCTAGATTAGATTTTCCTTAAATCCACTTCTTTCCATATTTTTAGTAGCCTTTAAGAATTTCCCTTTAATGTCCCAAATAAGGGGTATTTGTAACTTATACTTCAGTTCTTTGAGCCCACAAATGAAGAGAGGATAGTTGATGCTATGCTTATGTTGTAGAAACTATTGTTCAACTAGCTTACTTGTGTTTGTAAGTCTTTTAATTAACTTTGAATTGAGTAACATTGTCAAGTTTTATATTGATGTTTTCTATTCTATAAGTGGTAGCTTTGTATGCAACTTAGCAATTTACTTCTAGGCATTTTGTTGTTTGATTAATTTTTCCTTTTAATCTTGTTTGCATTGAATATCTAGTCTTCATTTTAGACATTTGGAAGGTGTCGCTTGTGCGTTTAGATTAGATGTTTCATCCTTTGATATTTTGTTGGCTAAAAATTTTGTAAGCTACTAAAACTACACCTTACAAAATCGTAACTTTAGACAACGGTGTAATGAGATAAATCTCTCCTCTCAGCAATAGGGGAGGCTCCCTTCTTACCGTAGGTGGCTTCAGTAGGATTTCAACTGGAATGAAATAAGGATGATACTTTTAATCTTTTCCTCTTGTTTCAGGAAAAGATCTGCAGATAAACACAACTTATGAACTCTACAAAGATTACCTACTGGTACGATAATACCGGTGACTTAGTAATTGACGTAAGAACAACTTTTAAGGCAGCAGTTACTAATATATTTGGTGAATTAAGAACAAGAGCCCAAAGTCGCTTGCGATTAATCCTATTTGAAACAGCGAGAATCAATAGTGAGGCTCAAAGTCTCTCACTAATGATTCTGAAAATAAAAGGAAAATATTTAAAATTGAAGCTCAAAGTCTTCAACTCCCAGTATTTGCAGCCACTACTATTATAGCAATTCCCCTCCTGTAGCTCAAAGTCTCGCAAAAGATGAATTGAAACCTCCAATGATGTATACAAGTTTAGCTTTAGAAATGAACTCAAGAAAGATTGAACAATGCAACGTAAGAAAACACCATTCAATCTCAAGATCTACAACACAAAGTTTGAAGAATCTTGTTACTTTTATTCACTTTTGATAACTCATACAATGAAACACAAAGTTTTCATCACCTAAGCTCTCAAATATAGCCTTGCTTGTTTCAACAAAAGATGAAAATATTTACAAAGAACTCTCTTCTTTATATAGGAAAATAGAAGAGAGAAAAGTGGAGAGAAAAGGGGAAACCCTTAACCACTTTGACTTATTCAACAAACTAACTACTTTGACTTATTCAATGTCACAAGGCCTAAAGCACTTGTAACATGATTACATAATTCTTATATACAGGAATATGTTTTCCTGCATTTACAACCATTACATGAACTACATGTAATATGTCAAACATACTATAAAAACAAGGAAAAAGTTTCCCGGACACTTAGGAAAATACATCAAAGGGTATTTACATAAGCCTCAAACTTGCGTAGAGACTCATGTATCATGGCTGGATCCGGTGCACCTGTGTGACGAGCAACTGCAATAGCCTTGCGCAAAATATGAGATTTAGTGTACCCAGTCACTTGTCTCTGAAGCTGATTTAAGGATATTTTACATTCCATAAACCAATCAAAAGCAGCAGGACTGAAGTCATCTGTATCCAAGTGAAAGTGAACCATTTCCAAGAACCTTACCATTACAATCCCTTCTTCGATCAGCTCACCATCCTTTGAAGAAACCTCACAGGACAATTTCTCAAACTCTTTTATCATGTGACATTCTTGTTCATCCCATGAGTTCAAAACTGCTTGTAAATCTGTGATCAACTTACCCAAGACTCTCCTTATTAACCATCAAATCAAGAGACTCGAAGTATGAATCAGCAGAAGAGATAACTTCAAGCTGGCACAACTTTTTGAGGTCAAGTTCTTGTAAAGTTTTCCACACATTTAGATCATCACTCAGGATTCTCAGCTGCTGATGAAAGGATGAAATAAGTTCCCTTATTTCATTGGCAGTGATGCGTATATGCCTCAAGACTTCCAGTGAATCTTTGATCACTTGTGTACCCTATATCTTAATCTGTGCACACCATTCATCAACTGCCTTTGTCTTCTTATGACGTCTATCATAATTTTCAGGATGTGAAACTGAAATAGGAGCAGCATTCTAGGAATTGTTCATCATACTGATGACTTCGAGCAAGCGTGCATTCTCCTCCTTCAATTTATTCTTTTTCTCCCAAAGCTGGTCATTTCTTTGCGAGAGTTGCATGATAGCATTTTGAGCATCCTGTTGGCAACCCAAACGTGTCTGCTTTCCTAGTTCCACCTTTGTGATTCTGAAATCAGAGGGCTGCCCATCTTCTGCAATTTCATCAACCAAAGGTTCAGCAATCTCAACATATTTGGAATTGTCCTCCACCATAATCCTTGAGACTGTCTTTGCCTTCTTGTTCTTGGGAGCTCTCGGCTTAGAAGCATGCTTGAAATCAAAGCCCTCCAAAGGAATCTCTTCCTTCTTTCTTTTTTGTGTTATGGCAGTGATCCAAGGAGGTAAAGAGAAAGAGGAGAAAATTGCTTTTGAAGATGCAACGGTTAGAGTGGTAACTAGATTTGTCTGTGCAACTGTGGCAACAAGAGGGGGAGCCTCTGTTAGGATTGCCATAGGAGTAGGACTACCATGTGTAACCTCAGATATGAAGCGCTCTACTTGCACTAAAGTGGTGTCCAACACTGTCACAGAGGAGATAACCATAGAAGGAATGGTCATAGAGTATGTGTCAAACACACTCTCAAAGCTGTGATAGGACTCCTCTTGTATGACAATAGGAGCAGCTGATGAGATTGGTAATGCAGGTGTCACCAAGACTGAATCTATAGGAGGTGCTTGCCTTGTAGTAAATTCATCCGCAGCTGTACTCGAGGGTGAGTCAAGAGACTCATCTGATGTTGGTGCTGAATCAGGAACCATGGTAGTGGCTGAATTATCCACGGGAGGAGGTACATCTGGTGAAGATACCTTAGGTGAATCGGGCATCTCATCATCACTGGATACTACTTGAATCCTTTCAGATTCTGTGTTCTTGACCTCAAGAACCCTTCCAGTGTCCTTGCCTCCCTTAATGGTAAGCTTAGGAAGAGTGGATATGACAGGTATGGTAGGATCAACAACTGAAGAAGATGCGCCATCTTTAGTTCTTCCTTTGATTTTCGATCTCCTACCAACTAGACCACGATGATCAAATTCTTTTCCTGCTTTTACCTTGATACTTTTCAGCCCTCTTCTCTTTAACCAGATATTGGTGTTTGCAAGGATGGACTGGAAACGATCCCAAATAGAAACACTCTCCTTTCCTGACCAAGAAGGAGACAAAATAGGCAAGTCCTCAACATGATTACGGGTATAATCACGATCAAGGATATTGTCATCATCTTCAACCCCTGGAGGAATATTTGCAAGGTTGAAGTCAATGATCTGCTTGATGGACAGGCGTTGATAATCCATTCTCCGTATAGCTGCCTCAGTGCGGAGATCAATCCATATATCCTCCAATCTGTACACATGTACAAATTGCCTCCTCATCTTGTCGTTGAGCCCTCGCCAGTCGAAGTGACTCCTAGCCATGAACTTCTTCAAGGTGATCCTTTGAAGCTCATACTCCATGTTTTTGGCTTTGGGGACTGTGTCTATGGAGTATCCCCCAATCTTCAATGGATTTTGTGAAGAAATCTCCACACCCAGTCTATGTAATGCATTCTAGTGCATTTGGACAGACATGAGTTGCCTGGCCAACTCCATGAGTATGATTTTGTCTGTAGGATACCTCGGAAGTGTATGTGGCTCTCCCTTGAAGTAACCTACACGCATGTAGGTGAAGCTAGGAAACTGAAGAAATAAACAGCCATATTCATTAACCTTGACCCATGCCTCATTTGACACACGCCTATTTGGGAGACTCTTATCGAACATGCACATGAAATGCCCATAAAAGGCATCCTGAACCCTGCGGTAGTGAGAACGGCTAGCCTTTAACACGAGCTGAGGAAAATACTCCCACACAGGAACCAATGACCTATCTCCCTTTGTAGATAATCCAGAGAAAGAACCAAGAGAGGCAGCGATATATACAAGATATGAATTCATGTAGAATGTGAAAGTGTTTACAACTTGGGAAAGCTGTTCACACAACATATCGCTGATCATTTCTCCCCAGAAAATCTTTTTCTTTGACCGGACAATGAGAGAAATGTACTTATACATCCAGGGCTCAAAGGTGTTTGACGTCTTTAACCCCGCTAGGCGACTAAATATGGTAATGAGGTCGCTGATTTCTTCTTTGAATTTAGTGCGTCGAATCCCCTTGGGCCATCTTGCAATGTTTGGACTCTTATTGAGCAGCCAGTTTTCATTTATGAACTTCATGCATGAAGGAGTGTCCTCATTCCATCTATCAAGAGCCTTCTGTTTGGTGATATTGATGGTAACAGGACTCAATGGCACCTTGAAGGTTCTATCCACTGTCTCCGGATCAGGACTAATGATGGTTTTACCATCTTGATCGTTGATGGTTCTGGAAGCGGAATCGAAATTCCTTGCACATGCAAATACAAATTTTGGCTCTAGGGTAGCCAATGGAAATGTAGAGACAAGATGTACGCTGCTCTGCCTGATTGAAATCATGTCCTCTGTAGCCGCAACATCTACTCTTTGAAGAAAGTCTTCAAAGTTCATATGAGAAACATCCGTATCCTTAACCTCATCACAATATGAAATTATTTGTGAAGACGGAATAGAATTATGATATGAGTCGTACTGATACTTCATCTTCTTCTTCTCCTTTTCTTTCGGATGTGCGATCCCTTCAGACATAACAACTCTATGTGACTGAGAAGCTGTGACATAAAAATCCCACAAAATAAGAACATCTTCTTGGAAAGGATTCATCAGTATACGACAAAAGGCATATGGAAATGACTGATTTTTGGAAAAAAGATGGTTTTCAGCTTCAAAGAAAACTCAAGAACAAGTTTCTCATGGGTAATTACACATGGGGACAGCGAGAGAAAAATAAGCATGGATGAGTCTATTGCATGCTTTTTGATGCACAAGTATGGATTTTGGAATGGTATGAACAAGAGGAATGGTTTGAAAACTTAAGGACAGCGAAGAGGTGAATGAATTTTAGTTCAAAAATGATAAGGAAGACCTAAAAACGGGTTTCTTGGAGGTGATTGCAGATGCGGACAGCGAGAATTATGTAGTGAATGGAGAATGAATGGAGGGATGTCATTTTATAATGAAGTGTCAAATTGACCACCATTATGAGTTTGACATCACATGGCAGTGGTAGGGACAGCGGCTTTATGCAAGTGGATTTGGAAAATAGTATATGAATAACTTGTATTTGGTTTGTCTCTTTCATAGAACGGGGTTTTTAGTCCCGACTGCATATGCAAGAAAGATGAAGCTCTTGCACATGCATCTTTGAGAATTGAAGACGGAAGTAGAAGAGACATATATTCAATCATATGTAAATCAAAATTGAAAGCTTTACATGTAAAATAAATAAACTTGGAAGAAAAACAAGGAAAAGAGCAAGGAAGAAGTTACCTCAATCCTCAAGAAAAATTCTCTCAAAATCTTGAGCCAAATCTGAAATAAATCCAATTGATTCCCGGATTTAGAAAAGATTGGATAGAAAGAGTATAAATAGATCACATTCCTAGTCTCTTTCCCTTAAACTTGGACAGTCAATGATCATACACAGCCAAGTGGGGAAGAATGAGAAGAAAAATGCCCGGAAATAGCAACCGTTTGACTATTTCTTGCATATGCAATGAAGAGGAAAAATGGCGTCTAGGGCACAAAATCAACCACAAATGATGAAATAAATCCATTAAGAACTTACCAAATCAATTTATGAGCTGGAAAAAGATTGATGATGCAGAGAACTCTTCATTCATAAGGCGTTTTTGGAAGAAGAGTGCTTTTAAAGTGCACTGTTTTGTATGTATTACATGTGCTGTATATAACAAACAGCATGTGCAATACATAATAAAATCGACGCCTATGACTCCAATGCTGGAAACGTAAGTTTGGATGCAAACTTGTGAATGCAATACCCTTAAAAACTAACGCCCATAACCTAGCATTAAAAATGCTCTTTAGAATGAAGCTTGCACTTCATTTCAACATATGCATCCCATCTCCAAAGTGACGCCTAAGAAGAGAACTGAAAATGCAATGTATGGAAAGCGAAACTTATGTAAAAGCACCAAAAATCGACACCCTATGCCTTGGATTAAAAATGCCTCTTTTGAAATACATAACATGTGCTTTAATATATGCACTGTATTTAAAAATTGACGCTATGAGGACGTTTATTAAAAACGTCATTTAAGAATGTTATTACATATCGTAAACATATGCAATAGCCTTAAAAACCGACGCCTATGACTAGGCATAAAACACGTCTCTTTTGCAATGCATTACATGTGCATAACACATAAAAATCGACGCCCAGACTTGGAATAAATAAAAACGTTTATTTTAAATGCACTTACATATGCGTTAACATATGTAGTCTATCATAAAATCGACGCCCTTACTTGGAAGTTAAAAACGTTATTTTTGAAAACACTTGCACATGTCTTTTATATATTAAATACATATGCAATGGTCTCTAAAATTGACATCATGGGAAGAATATAAATGTTCACACATGAAGATGTATATGCAAACCCATAGAAATTCAACACTCTAGGGAAGAGATATAAATACGCTTTTTAGAAATACAACTGCATATGTTTAAAAACATGAGATGTGTATGCAGTCATTGATAAAAACAACGTATTTAATAGAAAAGACTTAGGAACGAGATTTTAAAAGTGTTTTGCATATGGATGATATGCAGTGAAGAACAAAAACCACACTTTTAGCACTTAAGTCTTTTAAATTTGAATTAATTTAATACATAACTATAGTATTTAAATAAAGTAACATGAAATTAGAAGATTTTAAGCCAATTTCACGAAAACGTTAAAAAGTATAGTTAAATCAACTCGAAATGAGTTGAAATTTGAAAACGGAGTTTGAAATCCATTTAACATATTAAAAATAATTCAAACTCGTGCAATCAACTTCAAAAACCCCACTTTTATAAAAATTTTAAAGAATATGCAGTCAGCCTGAAAAACCCCACCTTTTACATCATAACTCGAGCTGTAGAACTCCGTTGGATGTCTAAGTTAGCTCGAAACAAGTGTAATTAAAAGAGCCATCGACTCAAGGGAAAATCGAGATTTAAAACAAAGAAAAGAACACAAAGAACGCATAAAACGTGTGTTACAAAGAGCTTTTTCAGGGATAACGAATCGTTCTTATTAACACATCATCAAAACGTTCAAAACATAGAGGATACTTCTACGAATTAACAAGAAAAATCCATAGGGTTGCCACAATTTTGTGATCTCAAAATTGAGGACAACATATTTATAAATCTTTCTTGCAAGGAGCGATTGTTAATAGTTTGGTACGTGCATCCAAAGCAAAAAGCATAAGTAGGTAAATATTTTTTTTATGCAAAACCACTACTAGAGAATATTGTAAAGTGTGTATATCTGTACATTTTGTCTGTATTTTTTTTAACTGAGTTTAGCTTAGGTTTAGGTTTTAGATCACAAGGTGCTTCCCCTCCAATTTCGAAGAGAGATTTTAACTTACACCATTCCATTTTCTGTTGTCTTGCAAAAGACAATTTAAAATTCTAGCAAAACCATTTGTATCTTTCACCTTCTGTATCCTTTTCGAGGGAGCTAGTTGATCTATTAGTTTTGTTAAGATACTAATATCAGATGTGATATATATTTATTTCTATTTTTATATCAGACTGTGTACTTGAAATATATATATTATTCTGTATATATAAATCTGCAATTGGAAGAACACTGCTTTTTATTTCTGTGTCTTCCAAATGCAGATTTCTCTGAATATAAATATCCAAATAAGAGAACATGTCTCATGGAGAGACATGCCTCTATGAATATAGAGACATGTCTCTACATGGGACATGTCCTTTAACTGCTGTAGGAGATACCGTTTCAGAACACATGTTAGAGGCACTGTTTAATATGAAAGGTTATCGCAGATTATGATATGGGTTATGATACGTAATATGTATCGTAACACATATGTATTATGTATCATAACACATGTGTGTTATGATGCCTCTTATACAAGCCGCACGATAAGTATCGTGATCTCCAATGATATATATATGGGTCGATAACTCAATCAATATTTTATGTATTAATATCATTATCATGTATATATATATATAATTAGGATATATATATATACATAATAAATACATTTAATCATTTTCCAGAGATGATTCCAATTGATTAATTTATTGACCGATGCTATAACATTAACAAGTTTCTTCAATTTTAGACCTTTCAGATTGATTTTTAAAGTTTGTGAAAGCTCTAGTTACTCCAAAATGGAATTTACAAACATGGCATCTCTTAGAGACAACAAGAGCTCTAAGGACATTGACGTGTATTTGCATGCATGCTTGTTGAATGCTTCCTATATGTGTATATGGTGTTATGTGTAATATCTGCAAAGAAAAAATTAGTTTGTTTCTATATAATAACTTATTCTAGTTTAAAGTCAGTGGCACCATGGGTGTGCTACAAAAAGAAACATTATAGAAATTAGATTTCTTTAAAATAGTATAAGTGTTTGAATTCACATTTCTATTGATTTGAATATGACTTTCAGTATGACTTACAATTATATATTTGAATAGGAAAAATGGTGCCTAATCTTCATGGGATTATTTAAATAAAATCTGGCTTTAGGAATTTATCCCTAGTTGATTCTAAATTCAAATCTCATTGGTGACCATTACATGATAGTCTCTTTGATTATTAATTTGAATGCAGGTAACCAGTACAAACAGGGCTTGCCGTGTCACTGTCAAAATTTATCAAGCAAAAGATTTGAAGAAGAGACTTTTAGCATATGACATAAGCGATCTGTTTTTCAAATTAAGATTGGAGGATATTACACACAAGTCAAGTGAGGTAATTAAATATGTTAAAGAACTTTGTTTTTCTGCTTTTATATTCTATTGCTAGATTTCCATGACATGTTATGATATAGTAAGGTACCGCTATCGTTTCACTAATTGGATTACCCAGATCCAGATTCTGCAGCTTAAATAATTAGATAACGGTGTCCACCTGACTTCTGAAACTGTATGCATGGTTAAATTCCAACAGATCACTGGCTGTTTAGCATGCATCTTGCATGTGGATCAAATTCATGGAATGATCCACGCTCAATTAAGCTTATTCTTGATTACAGTTTTTAACATAGCTGACATTTGAATTAAAGTTTTAATTATATATGAAGTTTGAACATCAGAGCAAATACATTTGGTGCTTCAATTATACAATTGGGCATCGAATTGGTTCATTTTTTAATTAGAAATGAAACTTGCCACCTGTTGGCTATGCTTCATATGCACATAATATAGGATGTAAAACTATAAATGGATGTTGGTGGGCTTTCTGCCCTGAGCCTCTGTGGCTTCCATTCATTGTCTATTAATTTGCAAAGTCCTGTTTGCCAACTGACATCATTTGCACAAAAATGTTCAGAACCCACACACACACAAATCACTTGTAAAAGTGGATTAATGTTTGATGCTGTATAACAAATTGGATTTTTGAGGATCCATGCAAATTGTAACAAGTATTCGCATTTATTGGAAGTGCTATTGTCATGTCCCCTCTCTAGTCTGACTAGCAGAGTCATGAGAGTTGGCCTATTATTGGAGTCTTGTAGGCTAGTACTGGTGGATAGAGACTCATATTGGATACTCAGTGACCGGAGTTGGTTCTACAGTTAGGTTGAGAGCCAATCGGGGCAGTTCCTTAATTTTAGGGATTTTTCCTAAAATTTAGGAGGTTGTGGCAGTGACTAGATTTGAGGCTCCTCAAGACCAGTATGCAGTTTCAGTTTCAAGGTGACAGGATATATTCCCTAGTTTTTAGGAGCATCCCTAGTTTTTAGGGATGGGATTGCCAGTTAGCCCTCATTGCCCGGCATTAGTCACAGACAAGTGACAGGACCAGTTCACTAATTATTTGGTTGGTTTGGCTTTCCAGTTGAATAAAAGGAAATATTTTAATATCTCCTAAGTTTGCGTTTAAATAAATTAAAATAAAGCTATTTATATAACTAATTAGAGTAATAAGGGGTTTTTTGGCTTCATTTGGTCAGGCAGACATATATTTTATAGCTTGTTGGAAAGGTCTTAAATTATTATAAATTATTTTCATCATCCGGAGACCTTCTGACACTTTGAGTTATGTTATTTGAGAAAAGGGGTGTTTTTCCTATACATAAAGGCCTTTTAATTGAGAAGATGCCATTTTATAATAAAGGGAAAGACATATTCTCCCTTTAGGGTTTGATTGGCTTTGCGAGGGAGATAAAAGGAGATGTTGGCTCATTCTTTGATTATCTTTTACATCTTCATTCTTGCTTGATATTGGCGATTTTGCTCTGAGGAGTGAATCTAGAGAGCTAGGACGCAAACCCTAGAGCTTGGCTATTGGGACACAAACCCAATAGATGGTTTCCAGCATTCTACAGTATTGATTCAGCAGTTGATAGAGATTGATTAAATTCAGCATTTAGGGAGTACTTGTTTGCTGCACGTTGGAGGCATTGGGTTGCGTGTTGGGATCTCTGGCTGCCTTGGCGTGACTACAGCAGCCGTACGGCTGCCTTTCAGCTAACACGTGATTGCTGGTTGGTTTATGTCAGCCCTTTCTTTCCTTTGGTGCGTGGTTGGCCATTCCTGCAGTTGGCGTCAACACTACTTGTCTGTGAACACACTTGTTGGCATATTACTTACATATCTTGCCTGGTATGATTTGTAACTATTTGGTTGACTGGATATTATATTATTGCTCGCTTTTTGCAGCCTATTCCAGTTTTGCTGTTGTTGTTATTTATTGTTTTTATTTATATCTGGAAAAATACAAAAAGAAACACTCTTTCTGCAACTTCTGTCTAGTTCTCTAAGACCACAAATAAAGCAAAAGAAAATCTATTATTTTAAATTAAAATTTACAGAAGTTCAGTGAAAGGATCCGTTTGGGATCTTTCAGTGGTATCAGAGCTTGAATCCTGCCAGCCTGTAGGGTTTCAGTGAATTTATCACAACAGGTTACAGGAAAGGGTTTGATAATTCATTTTAGCATTCGAAATCTATTTTTATATATCTTCTATGCATCTTGGTGGAGAAATACACAGGTTCTACGAGCACAGGAGAACCTAGTGGCAAGCAGAGACCACCAGAGACACACAGATACCAGCTATGGGTGAGGCACAGGGTGCTGCTGTTGACGACATGCCTACAGAGGCAAAAGAGAGAGAGTTCATAAGAACTCTGATGGCTACGCAGCCCAGGATAGTCCAGACACTTGACAGATTACAGGATACCCTAGAGCGGATGGAATTGGATAGGCGTGGAGGTAGACAGGAAAGACAGGGATGGAGCAGGTCGGTTTCCGTTCCAGGAAGCCAGCATAGTCATCGATCCCATGTCTCAACAAGGAGCTCCCATCATTCCCATAGGTAGGAACATCCACGTATTCCTGCTTGGGATAGACCATTATTGCGTTAGTTTGGGCAAGTTGAGCAGCCGACACATGTGGAGCCACCTGAGGTTGGATTCCAGGATTCAGTCATGGCAGCTACAGCTGAGTGGAGAGCCCTACCCCCAGAAGTTAGGGATGTTTTCCCTCTTCCACAGTATTGTGCACAGCATAGGGATAACACTAGGTTCAGAAGAGACAAGGGCTACAAGCCACAACAGAACAATGACCTCAGTAGAGCTATTGGGAAGATCACACTGGCTACCTATGATGGCACGGGTGATACGAGTGCACGAGCTTGGGTGCACAAGCTGGATATATATTTATCATTGAGACCTATGCCTGAGAGAGAGGCTATACAGTTTGTGGTTTTGCATTTAGACGGGGTTGCCTATGATTGGTGGCACCATGGATTGGTCACTCAGGATCATGCCATGGTTCACTCCTATGCTGAGTTCACTGAGCTGCTCATCGCTAGGTTTGATCGTAAAGACATGGAGCTTTATTACCAGGAGTTGGCACACATTAGGCAGTCAGGGAACGTAGAGTCTTTTGTGAATGAGTTCCAGCGTATTGCAGTCATGGTCCTTGACATGTCTTAGAGTCGTTGTGTGATGTTGTTCATAGAGGGTTTGCAGGACAGGCTGAAGGGACTGGTATGAGCTTTCAGGCCAACCACCCTCAAGGAGGCCATTGATGTTACATTTAGACTGGACACCCCTCCTACTTCTTATCAGGCAGATAAGAAACCTTTTAGGGACTCTTGGCCTCCCCAGAAGGCCAACACTTCCCAGGGCAGGGGGGGGACCACCTTCCAAACCACCTAGGATGGACCAGGAGTCGAGGAATGAGCCGAGGAGGAAGAAACTATGCTTCTCCTGTAAGGAGCCATGGAAGCCACGACATCGTTGCCTTGGTAAAGGAAAGGTTCATTTGATAGAGGTGACATCTAAGATGGGCGATGAGGAGATATTTGATACTGATACTGAGGACAGTCCGGAGGAGGTTGAGCAGGGACACCCACAGTTAGAGCTAGACACTTCGAAGCCTTTGGCATCAGCTAAAGTGAGTATGGCTACTCTCTACAGTTATCCTAGATTTCATGCCTTTCGTCTGAAGGGTATATTGAGAGGCCAGCGGGTTATGAGCTTAGTAGACACAGGTGCCACGCACGACTTTATTGACCAAAAGCTAGTTGACAGGTGTGGGCTCCAGTCCGAGGAGTTTGTTGGTTTTGGAGTGAAGGTTGCAGACGGTGCTATTTTGAGCTGTACTCAGAGGATTCCTCAGCTTAGCATCCAGATGGGGGACTATACTCTGACAGATGATTTTTATGTGTTACTGCTGGAGGATTATGATGTAGTTTTGGGCATGCAGTGGTTATAGGGTATTGGGCGATACATCATTGATCACCACCGCATGCAGTTGGAGTTTCTTTTTGGAGGGAAGAAGACTATCTTGAGGGCAGCTTCAGATGGTGGTCCTAAGGAGGTAACTTCCCGCAGGATGGAGACTATCATTCATCATGATGACATACTTTGGGCTACACGTTGTTTGGTGAAGTCTGAAATACCTACACCTTAGGATGGCAGGACCTTTCATGTAGACATACAGTCAATGATGGATCGACATGGTCGAGTCTTTGGTGACATACCTCCTGGTGTACCTCCTGATAGAGGTTTTGAGCATGGGATAGATATGGAGGATGGGGCTAAGCCCGTGATTACTACCCCATATCGTCATCCTAGAGCATACAAGGATGAGATTGAGAGGACCATCCATGAGTTACTGGATATGGGATTCATACGCCCTAGCTCTAGTCCTTTTGCTTCTTCTGTGGTGCTTGTTAAGAAGGATGGGACTTTATGGATGTGTATTGATTACAGAGCCTTGAACAAAAAGACAATCAAGAATAGGTACCCCATTCCATGCATTGATGAGTTGCTAGATGAGCTACATGGAGCTATCTACTTCTCTAAGATTGATCTCCGTTCAGGCTATCATCAGATTCGTGTACGGGATGAGGACGTGCACAAGACTACTTTCAGTTGTCACTATGGGCATTACGAGTTTCTGGTGATGCCTTTTGGCCTCACTAATGCACTTGCCACCTTCCAGTCCTGTATGAACCACATCTTCAACAAGCAATTGAGGAAATCGGTTCTGGTGTTTTTTGATGACATTGATTTACAGTCAGACTTGGGAGGATCATCTCAGACACATTGAGGAGGTGCTTAGCATCATGGAGAGTTAGTCTCTAGTTGCTAAGTTGTCCAAATGTGAATTTGGACTCAGAGAGATTCTATACTTCGGACACGTGATCAGTGCAGAGAGAGTGAAAGTGCATGAGGAGAAGATTCAGGCGATTCGCGATTGGCCCTCTCCCAGGAACATTACTGAGTTGCGTGGATTTCTTGGTTTATGTGCCTATTATAGGAGATTCGTGAGGGGATTCTCCCAGTTAGCAGCACCTTTAACAGATCTCACAAAGAAGGGAGCCTTCAGATGGACAGAACATGCACAGGGAGTCTTTGAGAGACTCAAGGAGGTTATGAGCACTTGTCCAGTTTTGGCACTCCCTGATTTCTCGCAGCCATTTGTACTTGAGTGTGATGCTTCAGGTGAGGGTATAGGGGCAGTGTTGATGCAGAACCGACACCCCATTGCCTACGAGAGTAGGAAGCTGTGGGATAATGAGAGGTTGTATTCCACGTATGCCAAGGAAATGTTGGCTATCATGCATGCATTAGCCAAATTCAAACAATATCTTGTTGGCAGCAAATTTGTGGTGAGGACAGACCATAATAGTCTGAAATATTTCCTTGATCAGACAGAGCTTAATGATAGGCAACAAAAGTGGGTAAGCAAGGTGCAGGCATATGATTTTGATATAGAGTTCATCAAGGGGATGAACAATACTGTTGCTGATGCACTTTCCCGGAAGCCATCACTTGCTGCCCTATGTTCATTGAGTGAGATTTCAGCAGATTGGAAGGCTCAACTTTTAGTTGAGTATTCCAAAAATCAGCATGCTTGTGAGATCATGGAAGGGTTGACACAGGATGATGGATATAGTGTAGTGGATGACGTCATCTACTACAAAGGCAGGGTCTACCTTGTTCCTGAATCACAGTTGAAGGAACACGTTTTGCATGCTTACCATGATACCCCTATAGCAGGACATCTGGGTTATGGTAAGACCTATAGAGCGGTATGGGAGAGATTCTCTTGGAAGGGTCTCAAGGATGATGTTTTACGCCATGTTCGTGAATGCATGACTTGTCAGCAGAACAAGTCAGAGCATACTTTTCTGGCAGGATTGTTACAGCCTCTTCCTATACCGAAGCAAAAGTGGACAGGGATATCTATGGACTTCATTACAAGTCTTCCTCGAGTTCAGGGGAAGGACTGTATTTATGTGGTGGTGGAGAGGTTGACTAAGTATGCCCATTTCTTTCCTATTGCAGTGGACTTCACAACTTCACAGGTAGCCGAGCTATTTTTCAGAGAGATATTTAGACTACATGGTCTCCCCAAGACCATAGTGAGTGACAGGGACAGCAGGTTCATGAGTTCCTTCTGGCAGGAATTTTCAGGCTAGCAGGCACAGAGTTGATCTCCAGCACTAGCTACCATCCTCAGACGGATGGACAGACTGAGGTAATTAATAAGTGGGTGGAGGGGTATCTGCGCAACTATGTGTCAGGATAGTAGAAGGCATGGGTGCGTTGGTTGTATTTGGGCGAATACTGTTATAATACTACGCAACACATGTCCATTAACATGACTCCCTTCAGAGCCCTTTATGGCTACGAGGCATTATCTTTTGTTGATTTGGCTTTCAGTGACAACAGAGTTCCCTTGGCATAGGATTGGTTGCAGGAGAACCAAGATATCATGAGATCTCTCAGAGAGAACTTGCAGCATGCTCAGAATTAGTAGAAGATGTACGCTGATCAGCACAGGACAGAGAGAGCATTTGAGGTGGGTGACATGGTTTTCCTTCGTTTACAGCCTTACAGACAGAGCACCCTTAAACAGGGAGGAGCTAAGAAGCTCAAGCCTCGTTTCTATGGACCTTACAGAGTACTCAGGCGGGTTGGAGAGGTAGCCTATGAGATCAAGTTACCTCTAGATAGTAGGGTTCATAATGTGTTCCATGTGTCATGCCTGAAGAAGGCATTGGGGCAACATATTACAACATCGCGTGATTTACCTCCTTTGGATGAAGAGGGTAAATTGACTTTGGTCCTTGAGGAGATTCTGGAGGTCAAGGAGAGACGATTGAGGAGTAGGTTGATTCGAGATTACTTGGTGCGCTGGAGAGGTCTACCCATAGAGGATGCCACTTGGGAGGGTGAATCCATTTTGCAGCATCCAGCATTGTAGTTGCTTGTGGTCAAGCATCTCTGAGAGGGGAGGACTGTCATGTCCCCTCTCTAGTCTGACTAGCAGAGTCATGAGAGTTAGCCTATTATTGGAGTCTCGTAGGCTAGCAGTGGTGGATAGAGACTCATATTGGATACTCAGTGACCGGAGTTGGTTCTACAGTCATTTTGAGAGCCAATCGGGGCAGTTAGGAGGTTGTGGCAGTGACTAGATTTGAGGCTCCTTGAGACCAGTATTCAGTTTCAGTTTCAGGGTGACAGGATATATTCCCCAGTTTCTAGGAGCATCCCTAGTTTTTAGGGATGGGACTGCCAGTTAGCCCTCATTGCTCGGCATCAGTCATAGACAGGTGACAGGACCAGTTCACTGATTATTTGGTTGGTTTGGCTTTCCAGTTGAATAAAAGGAAATATTTTAATATTTCCTAAGTTTGCGTTTAAATAAATTAAAATAAAGCTATTTATATAGCTAATTGAAGTAATAAGGGGTTTTTTGGCTTCATCTGGTCAGGCAGATATATGTTATAGCTCGTTGGAAAGGTCTTGAATTATTATAAATTATTTTCATCATCCAGAGACCTTCTGGCACCTTGAGTTATGTTATTTGAGAAAATGGGTGTTTTTCCTATACATAAAGGCTTTTTAATTGAGAAGATGCCATTTTATAATAAAGGGAAAGGCATATTCTCCCTTTAGGGTTCGATTGGCTTTGTGAGGGAGATAAAAGGAGATGTTGGCTCATTCTTTGATTATCTTTTACATCTTCATTCTTGATATTGGCAATTTTTCTCTGAGGAATGAATCTAGAGGACTAGGACGCAAACCCCAGAGCCTGGCTATTGGGATGCAAAACCCAATAGATGGTTTCCAGCATTCTACAGTATTGATTCAGCAGTTGACAGAGATTGATTAAATTTAGCATTTAGGGAGTACTTGTTTGCTGCACGTTGGAGGCATTGGGTTGCGTGTTGGGATCTCTGGCTGCCTTGGCGTGACTACAGCAGCCGTACGGCTGCCTTTCAGCTGGCACGTGATTGCTGGTTGGTTTATGTCAGCCCTTTCTTTCCTTTGGTGCGCGGTTGGCCATTCTTGCAACTGGCGTCAACACTACTTGTCTGTGAACACACTTGTTGGCATATTACTTGCATATCTTGCCTGGTACGATTTGTAGCTATTTGGTTGACTGGATATTATATTATTGCTTGCTGTTTGCAGCCTATTCCATTTTTGCTGTTGTTATTTATTGTTTTTATTTATATTTGAAAAAATACAAAAAGAAACAATCTGTTTGCAACTTCTGTCTAGTTCTCTAAGACCACAACTAAAGCACAGGAAAATCTATTATTGTAAATTAAAATTTACAAAAGTTCAGTGAAAGGATCCATTTGGGATCTTTCAGCTATGCAAGGAATAAATTCTAAAAGATTCACATTCTAACAAATTTGTTAAAAATTTAAATGTATTTCTTTTTGAATATATATTTTTGAATATATATCAATGTAACATGGGGACGTGTCACCCCCTCCCCTCCCCGCCCACAAACCCCCACGCACTTGGGTTGGGGACATCCCCCCACCACCGCCTTTGCACCACCATCTCGTCACCTAGGGTTTCTACAAGCAAAAGTTGCAGCTGCGGCACTTGTGATAGAAAGGGGGTTCACTGTCTACCGTAAAGGTCACTGTTACACACACTACATATGCATATTTATGAAAGTATGTACATGATTTTGTACTTGTTTTGATATCATGTTGCTTATTGTAATCATATTTATTATATTCATGTTGCAATTTTGCTATGTTCAAGTATTAGGTATTATAATTTATTAGTTCTCATACTATTATACATCATTTCATAATTAGCATTTCAAGTACTATTTGTATAGTATATTACAGCATCCCCACCCCGTCCCCCCGCCCCCCCCACCGCCGTCTCCCCGCTGTCCCCAAATTGAAGCCCTTTTATTCCCCATCCTGAAAACCTGTCCCAACGTCCCCCAGTGCCTGCATTACACTGATATATATACTCTGATCGTCATTCTAGTTTTCAGCTTTAGTTATACTTTTAATGCTTTTCTTTTAGCATGCATAAGGAAAAAAATTGAAGTTTTCTGAATGAAATAAATTATTGTAATTGCCGGATGGCATTCCTGTCTATTAAAATTGTGCCATTTAACTAGACAATTAATTAAATGGAAAATTAACTCATGTTAATGTAGCATATTTGCAGATTAAGGGCATGGTTGATCAAAATGGAGTATTGGTGGTGAATCAGAATTTTACTTTTGATGTTAAAGATTTTAAGGTATGAAAATAGTGGGTGTGTTTATTGGGAGAGAGTAAAAGTTCATCAATGTTTTTCAAACTAGCTGAGAGTTATTCAACGCAAGACACTATAAGAACTCCTCTAACTACCCACATTTCTGTTTTCTTTGTCAGAGTGCCCAGCTTTTAGTACAAGTGTATGGAAAGGGTCTGTTTGGATTTGATGAGCTGATTGGAGCATGCCAAAATATTCCTGTGAAACTCCTGATGGATATCAATAATGGTAAGAGCATCTACGTTTATTTCATTCAGATATTGTTTAACTTTATATTTGCAATGGTTATTGTCTGTTCTCAATGTTTATGATTTATTCTACAACATAACATCCCGAATAGCTTTTTATAATAATTTTTATCTTGTCAGGGCATAGTGAAGGGGAGGGCAAGTGGTATGATCTTTTCATAAAAGATGGGAAAACGAAGCTACCAGGGAAGGTAGATCCACATGGCTGTCACGCCTGTCTATGATTCATAACCAGTTTTTTTTAGTTTGCCATAATGATGTGGCCAATATAGTATTTTGCTCATATTTATATATATATATTTGAAAATTTCCCTTATTTATAATTTACATAACTCTGAATCGAGCAACAATACAAGTCACTCTTTTTGCATTTATTACAACTGGAAGCTTTACATTAATCTTTCTACTTTTTATTTGGACTGAGTAGCCTTCTTTTCATGCTAGGTTCTGATGAACATTGTGGCAGGCATAGCTGAGCCAGAACAACATATATGTGTATTTGTTGGAACTTGGAATGTTGGGAATGCTAGGCCGGTAAGATTTAATGGGATCCTTATTATGAATATAATAAATGTATTTTTGGCAGCAAGCTACATTGTTGGCATTCTAGCGTATCTATATTTTAAAAGATGCCTAGAGAGATCAAATTTCAAAATATTTAACAGTCATAAATATAAATAGATCACCAGATTTACTATTAAAAACAATTACAAAGATATCATAAACATTTAACAAAATTATCTTTTTAATAATTAATCTGGTGATTGAAGGTTCATTCATATTTATTAATGTTAACATTTTGAAATCTGACATTTCCCAACATTTTTACATAGATTTTTTAAGATACAAGTATGCTAGTTATGTCTCGTTAATAGATTATTATAAATTTAGTAGTAATTGTCTCATTAAAATATGTGATGTTACAGCTTCAAATTAGATTCTACATCATTTATGAAGAATAACATATCTAACTTATTAGAGTTTAAATTTTACCAATAAACTATTTTAACATATAAAACATTAAAATAAACTCTATATTATTTTCTAAAACTGACATATTAAACAGTTTAGGGTTTGAATTTTATGTAGAAACTATTTTTACATAGGCTTCCAAGCTGTTTTGTGATCAAAGCTGGGCTGTCTTTATCAGTCAAGATGAACTTTGTTATCCCAACCTAAATTGTAGTTTGATTGCCATATTTATATCTTCTTTTCTACAGCTTCCTTATTATTAAGGTTTCATGCTATGCCTTATTTTTTTTTAAAGGGACAAATGCTTTTGGTGTGGAGGTATGAACTGGTAAGGTTACAAATGGGGGACCTCATCCCCGATGGAAACATTCAACAACACCACAATGGGGTTTGAACCTTGATGGCAAGAACAACACCACCATAACTTAACCATCACACTATGCCAATACCGGCAAGTATGTCTTAATCTAATTATTTTTAAATAAATTTTAAAATCTCTCATTACATTCCAATATCACCTAAGCATTCTCAAAAGAAAATCTTCTCTCACATCCTAAAACAAAAAAAGGAAAACAAATCCTAAAGCATGGCACATGATATAATTTTCGTCCCTATTTTCTTGTTGCAAAAGTTTATTTACCTCCATTTTTGTCACACAAGCTTATTTTTGAGTATCAACTGTATTTTTCCATGCAACTAGGGATATCTAATAGCTTTTTGCAGCATATTTGTGCTTTTTTCTTTCAATTTGTATTAATTTTTGTTCCTGCAGACAAGCTAGCCACTACATAAATCCCTCTTTCCTATTGACACTCTTTTTTTATTTACATTGGAAGGAGAAGACATTGAAATTGCCTTAAAATAATTGGACAACTCCTGCACAACTTGCCCATATTCTAAAAGAGTTAAGACATTTGTGACAATTACTTCTGCCTTAAAAAATTGTAAAGCGTAAACCAATGGAACAACCTCACAAGATGGCTAGACCCGTGGGAGTGGGTGTATAGAAATAACTAAAATAGTTATCCTAAATTCCTTTCACATTTCACTCAATGCTAATATTTTCAATTCTAATGTTAGAAAATTAATAAATTCAGAAAATGGCATCTCCAAGTACCCCAATTTGCTTTAATTTGAGAGTTCTCTTCAATTAATTACTAGGATTAAACAAGGGAAGGGTTTCTTATCTCTAGGTTCCAGGCAAGATGGCAACTTTGACCTTTCCTCGTGTTTGTGCCCCTCTCCCTGATGATACTGTCCCTCCCTTTTCCGAGGGTGATCCAACCTCTTGCATCCACTTAGGCACACAAAGGTAGTTAGACATAATCTTCTTAGCATACTAGGTATCAATATAATAGAACATTAGTTGCTAGCATTTTCATTATAAATTCTATTAATCCATGAATAGATGTATAAACATATTTCAAATAGCAAAATCACATCTCTAGTTATGCAATTTAAACAGTTAGATAAAATGTTCAGCAAGGGATGTAACAATTACAATGAGAATAACATCATTATTTTAAAGGCATTTATAAACATTTTTAGATGATAAGCTTTGATTGATTTAAAGCTACATATTTCATTCATTGGTATGTTCACAACTTATTCTATTCTTCTTATGTTAAGCAAATGCATGTTCTATCATTAATTTGATAGAATATTTACTAAGAAAATGGATAGGAAAAGGAATTTTTCTTTTTGTCTGAGGTAAATAACTGAGTGGGTTCATTAAATATTATACAGGGGCTCCAATTTTGAAACCTAAGTCATGTCCTTCCTGCACTTTGAGACAAGCTTACCCCTTTCTGTCTCTAGGATCCCCTTTGGGACGTATGCTCTTGGTGAAATGAAAAAAGTTTCATTGTCTTTACTTGACTCTTTGCAGCCAGAGGACTTGTCTGCTTGGATTCCAATATCTGGTGCTTATCAAATAATGGCTATTGGCACACAGGTAAGTTTACCTAGTTACTGAACTTTAATTTTCAATGATTTTTGCTTTGGTTTCTATGAATATGAAATATCTGCTGACATTTTGGATTCTTTCTCTTCTAAATCTTGTCACTTTCTTTGACATTGAAACTGGAGTGAGCCTACAGTAGAATGTGGCTAAACATATATTTATTCGGAGTTTCTTTTAGAAATTTTCACAGGTTGTGAGATTTGATAGGTTATTGCTAAAAAGAGGTGACAGATTTGATTGCAGCCTAAAGTTCACCAGGTTATATTTTGACTAGCATACCTTCTTAACAAATCTATCTCATCTAGGATTAATTTGATGAACTGGCTTTGGAAACTGAACCAAAAATTCATTAAAACTAAATTGTTTGTTTTACTCTTGTAAACTTCCATAATAAGGCAGCCACAATTAGCTAGGTACAAATTTGCAGGAGTTTAACAGCTATATTTTTCATTGGGTTTGAAGGCTGTTTATACTAAAATCATGCAATTTCCATACTGTTAATGATCTCATTGATCATGTATGACTCAAATAATGAGAATTTCCTAGTTTTGATTTACCATGTGGATTTCTTTTCTCATTTATTCCTCTGTCAAAGGCGTGGTATATTTTTTCAGTTAAATAATTCTATGCAGGTATAAGATGAATGTTTCCATTAGCTATATGTAAATTTACATAGGCGTCAAATAATACCAGTGATTGTTTCCTTGTAATGTTATCTGTTTTCCTGGAAACAATAGGAATGCGATTATCCACCAAGACCGCCATTTACAGACTGTGGAAAGGATTGGCTTGAGACTCTTAGGTATGTGGATTCAAAGAATTAGGTCTATGTGGAATTTAACCTTCTATCACATAGAACAAATAGCAGAGTCATGGATGTATTTGAAATGAAAATCTGTTATCTAGAAAGTGTGTTGAAACTAAAAGTTGTCATTCCTGACAGGAAACATATTGGCAGACAGTATAGAGTAATTCGGTACACTTCAAGAGGCCAGATGCGGCTGATTATTTTTGTACGCGATGATGCAGAGGTACCAATGGATCTTACTGAATCTAATTTCCCCACCTTTAATGTCATATTATGTGCTTGAAGATTTTAATCAATTTATTCATTGGCACCGGGCAGAAAGCAATATCTGATGTAGATAGTGGAAGCGAAGCTACTGGTGTTGCGAATGTCATGGCAAATAAAGGAGGTGTTTGCATTGCTTTCAAGGTCCATACAAATTAGAATTATATTCTCTTCATGAAAAGCTAATAGAGTTGAGCATATCTGGATGCATGAATTTTGTGAAGATTAATAATTTGTTTAAATTGTCTTAGCAGTTCTGGGATACAGGGCTATGCTTTATAAACTGTCATTTTGCTGCTCATGATGGCCAGTGTGAAATTCGGAATAGCAATTATAGAGGTAGACATGTAAATAATGACCTAGTAGATACTGAGATATGTAACAAGTTTTTTTGTAACACCTCCATCTTATACACATATATGTAGATGCTTTCCATGTTTTTGTGTTTTCCTTGATTTGATCTTGAAAACATGTATGTAATAATTTTTTATATTTTGTAACATATGCTTATCTATCAACATCTTTTGATTCATGCAACTTGCAATAAACCTTTTAGCTTATGGCATCACATTTATGTGTTTTTCACTCCTGTTGATTAGGTTTATGAATTTACATTTATTTTATACACATTTTAGGTTCCAGCTCTTTGTTTCCATAAAGAAGTGAAAAATTAATGTTTTCCATAAAGAAGGGACAAATTAATTTCAGCCAAATAATCTTCCTACTGTAAATACTAAATAGGTATGATATTTGAGAGGATAAATATTTTGAAGAACTACTTGGGGACCACAAGGAATGTGTTGGTGTGATGCACACACCATGTTATTTAAGTTTACGTAGTAGCTAGTTATTTTCTTTTTTATGTTATTAGGAAATTAGAAAACATACATATTGTACAAACAAGCCAATAAGGAAAAACCATGTAAGTGAGTCAATTAGATTCAAGGCTGATGCACCTTGGTCAATATGATTATTCTAGGATCATATTTAGAAATTCTATAAATTAAAGCTTTCCCACTCAAAAGAATGTTGGCATTATGCTTAGTTGTCATCACTGGCAAATATCAAACACATCGGTCTTTAAGTTAGAGCAACAGTAGTGAACCGGTAGTTGTCCCAGTCGACAACCATCAAACTTAGTAGGTAATCAGTGTACTAACACCGGTCTTGTCCAATCGGTCTAGTAGGAAACCACAGGAGACAGATGACTCAACCAGTAGCACATCGGTTCCCGCTCAAAGTAGCAAATCTAACAGTTCGTGCTTTTATAATCTGATCTAGTTTTTACGGAGCGTTTTGGGATGAACTGAAGTTTTTCTACGAGTGTTTTGGGATGAACTGAAGTTATGTATGTGAGCATTTTGGCTTGATCAAGAGTTCTGCATGTGAGACTTTCGGATTGCTTTCCATAACATCAGCATTTTGGAAGAGTTACATCTTGGCGCCACAGTTCGGTGTGGTAATGTGAAGATCATTATATAAATGGGTCATCGTGCATTAGACGTGTGGTTGTTGAAATCAAGTGCGCAGAGATAGAGCCGAGAAGAAGAGCCGAGTCTTCTGAGAAGGGATATGGTCAACAAGAGTGAAAGACAGAGATTGAACAACCAAGCAGAGCGAGAAAAGAACAGGTATGATTTGATCTACAAATTGAGTGTCTAAAGAAGATCATTTCTTTTATTGTGTGAATCTCATAAAAATCCCTTTATTAGGGTGAACGCTAACAGGTTTGATTGTATAAATCCTTTCATCGGGTGACATCTTGATTGATGATTTAAAGTCCTATGGCGAGGCGACTCCTTACAGGGTCAAGATCTTAACTGATCTATATCAAATCCCTTGACAGGGTAGCATTCTAACAAGTGCTTTTGTAAACCTTTAACATGACATCTTTATTACTGCAGTAGTGAAGTTCGTGGGTTCTGTCCCACTGTGGTTTTCTCCCTCTAACCGAGGGTTTTCACGTATATATCCTGTGTTATCTTGTGTATGTGGTTTTTGTTCAAGTTACTTAAGCATGCATTATATTTTCAGTATCACACAGTAGTTGTATTCAGTTTAACAGGATAAAAAATGAAATAAGTTGAATTGACTGATTAACCCCCCCTCTCAGTCACCGGTTAGGATTAACAAAGAATATATGAAAAGATGGAGAAATATGAGAGATTGCATGTTATTTAAATTGAGTAGAACAAGAAGTACATTAGTGGAGCTTGTGAGAGGAGACTTAATAGAAATAATGTTATTATGCCATAGTTGAGTTTGGTATTCTCTTAATAGGAATTTTTAGCATTTAATTTCAAGTTTATCGATTATGGTTTATGTTTTTATATGGACTCTGCAGTGGATGTAATCCGCACTGTTTTTAATCAGGTTGTAGGAATTGTGAATTTGCACCTCTTCTCACATAATTCAAGCATAAATCAGTATGGAGTTTCGAATCTGGTTTGGAAAGGATGCACAGGATACAAGAAGCCATTCATGCTTTTGAATAAAACTACATTATTTTCTGCTTAGTGTCATAACATGAGCATGTTATTCAAGCGTTTACTACATAAATTGCGCTTGATGACAACAAAAAAATCAGAAGTGCCTAGACATTAATTTTCACAGATTTCAAAATTTGCTAATGCCAGTATCCATAGTTGGAAAACCCATACTCGGCAACTTCTTGCCAAGGCCAAAAAAAAATTGGCAAAAACTCAGTGATAACTTGACAACTTCTCGGAAAAAAACTCGACAACTTAAAAAATTGCTTAAATTTAATTAGAAATGCATTTGTTTTGCAAAATTCAATGAGGAGATGCATCTAATGTTAGTAAATGAGTAAACAAAAGAAACAAGCTAAGTCTAGATATATTTAAATGCAAATTGGGTACAAAATGGCATCTTCAAGTGGAATGTTGATTGCTGGAAGCTTGATAGTTTGAAGAAAAATTAAAATAAAAAATTGTCTTTGTAAAACTATAAGTAAATACAAGTACAACATCAAAATAGTCTACATCATCCTCTTCCCCTTCCCAACAGCTCTGGTAAAAACTACAGGAGGGGTAGTGGGTCTAGTCCTAGGAGTCCACTGTGGCTACACCTCCTCCCTTTGCACAACTGGTTGTGACTCGACCTCCATCCTAGATGTAGATGGTGTTGGCACTGGCAATGACTCCTCATCATCCTTATCCTCCTCAATGTCATCCAATCCCATTGCAAATCCACCCCCCTCCTCCATAGCCCGCCTCTCCAAATCTTAGATCTCATCCTTTGTAAACAATGGAGGTTTCTTCTGTGATGTCCATTCATAGTAAGGATCTATGTCATCTAATTCAAGTGGACTAGTTGGTGTTTCCTCTACCTTCCTTGTGTGCAACCGAATGTTATATTGCACAGAGAAAAGGTCATTGGGGTGTTTCTATGCGAACTTGTCCTCTTCTTTGCATGGATGACCTCGAAAAAGCTCCAATTGCACTTACAACTAGATAACTACAAGGATGGCATAAGATTTGAGGGGCAAATCTTTGCAGATTTGGGACATTTCCACCCCAATCTTGCCACCAACCATCTACAAAATAAAATACAGAAGAGTTAAAAAGCAAGGTGAAAACATATTTTAATTTTTATATACTTATCATGCATGTGAAAGACTCCAAAATTCCAAATATTATACTTGGGGTTTGAGTGTTTCTTCCTCTCTTGGCCATGCCTGAAGAGAATAGCTTTCCCCTTGCATTCTAGTACATGTCCAATTTAGAACGAATGAGGTCTCTCATCTCAACCTCGAGTATCATCCTCTACATGCATTTAGTGAGGCCCTCTATGACCTCTCATTAGGATCGGAGTAGGATGGCAAGAAGCGAAAATGAGGGTTGAGGAAGTACCCTGCTGCATGAATGGGTTGCTGGAGCTGATTGTTCCACCTCCTATCAACAATTTCCCATATGGGGTCAAATTTGAGGTTGTCCCCCTTGTAATTTTTGATAGCCTCTTGGGCCCTATCCATGGCTTCATAAAGATACTTCATTGGGGTTTGATGCCCATCTACCAAGAAGAGAACTCTAACCAAGGGCTCTGACACCTATAATTAGAAAGTACAAAAACATTAATCATTAAAGTTACAAATTAATAATGAAAGACTTGAATACAAAAAATTAAATATTCAAGTTTTCAAGTTTCCAAGTTACCTTCACAATCTCTGTAGCTCTTTGTGCAAATTGGTTGTCGAAAACAATGAATGCAACACTTTCTCCATCAGGATTCTTCGAATAACTTGATTCTAGCCATGCTTGACTCACAAAAATTTGCTTCAAAGTTATCAAAGAAGTAAGAATACTTTGAAACGTTAAGAAAATCGTTGCAAATCTTGTGACTTCTCTTACCAACTCCTTCCCTTGGTTGTATTCTCTCATCAAGTGAAGAACTTGTTGGTGTTTGTTCTTATTACCCCTGATTCTAAAAGGTATATCAAGCTTCAATACAACTGACTGAGAACATAATGAAACAATTCACTGCATTATCAACAAATCAAGGACATGAAAATCCCAACACTGACAAGGCTGCAAAACCTTCTACACTTTGAGCTCCATAAAACTCAGGCGGATATACCTATATCTCATTTACTTAAGCAAATAACTCTTCACAACCCTTTCAACAGATGGAAAACTATGGATACTTCTCAGAACACCACACTTGTACTGAGTAATCACAAGATAATTTATCAAATGAACAAATAACAAGAGTTTTATAATTTTGAGATGTTTCTATTGGCATAAAGCTTAGTTGTCATCATTGGCAAACATCACATCAAACACACCGGTACTCATGATACAATAGTGGTGAACCGGTAGAATTACTAAGTAAACAATGTACCTTAACCGGGCAGGTTTATACTGGTCTGGTATTGTCCAACTGGTCTAGCCAGACACCACAGGATGCAGATGACTAACAGGTTGGATTATGCGGAGCATTTTTCAGATGAAGTGGAGTTAGCTTTATTTTCTATGAGCATTTCGAGGTAAACTAAAGATCTGTTTGCAAGCTTTTTGATTTTTGGGAGAGTTACAGCTTGGCGGCACCGTTTGGTGTAATTTTAATAAGATATTTTTTTATAAATCCAGGTCATTATGCATGAGAAGCAGTGTTGTTAGAAATCAAGAGCGAAGAGCGAGTAGAGCAGAAGAGCGAAGAGCGAGTAGAGCAGAAGAGCAAAGTCTTCTGAGAAGGGATACAGTCACGAAGAGTGAAAGAGAGAAAGATTCAACAGTCAAGCAGAGGAAGGAGTGAATAGGTATGATCTGAATCGACAGATACAGTGTCAAAATAAGATCATTGCTTTTCTTGTGTGAAGCACATTTAAATCCCTTAATCAGGGTGAACCCTAACAGGTTCTGTTGGCATTAACCGGTAAGGATGTAAGGATGTAACCGGTACATGGTTAAAAAGGTGTTGTCATTGATTGGCAAGGAGGTGTTATGACTCGGGATGCCTACAGTGTTCAACCAAGGAGAGGTCAGGTACAACTAACATTAATAAGCGCAGGAAGACTGGTGACACATAGTAATAGAGCTCTAACTGATCATTAGAGAAACCGGTAACGGGAACTGAGGAAAGGGTGCAACCGGTACAGCCAGTAAAAGAGATGGTGACAGGTTAAGATTCTTACCTATGCACAACCTAAGGTTTTACACCAACCGACTAGTGAAGATTTCATCACGATTGATGAACTGGGGAAAGTCACAGTTGACAAACAATTGTGACTCTTTGACCGGTATTTGTTGCACAAAATCCGGACGAGTTTGTGTTATCAAGATGATCATTGCAAGGCCTGATTGAAGGTTTTAATGTCAACGTTTGTGGCATTAAAACATGAAGATATCTCTTGTGAAGGAAAGCTTTCGACACGTTGATGGCGTCCAATTTTTTGCAAAAAATTGGGACCTCCATTAGAGAAATAGTGTTATAAATTAATGTTGAAAGATTCTCATGAACACAAGCAAAACTATAAGCATCACTAGTGCCCAAGAGACAAACATTTCATAAAGAATGGTGTTTTGCTGAAGATGGAAGAAGAATACATTGAAAAGATATATTTTCAAATATTAAGCTTCAAATCGGATTTAGTTATCACTGAGTGAAATTCGAAGGCTAAGGAAAATAGATAATAATAGAATTGCCAAAGCATGTGGGGCAACAGTTGTAAAAGGAACACAAGTCACTGAAGGAGGCAATAACCTCTTAATCATTCTATAAATTAATTGATGCTAGATATACATAGCGGAATGTGTTGTGTAGAAAAACCCGATAAACACTATACCAAGGTGTCAGGTCATGAGCAAATCAACAAAGGTAGGAATATTCGCTATTTCTTAAAGTTTGATTCAAGCCGTTAGAAGATTCATCTAATGTTGTATATTGCCAGGGTGTGTAAGATGACTCCCGTGTGGAAGAGGATTACGTGTAGAAAGTGTGATACGTAAAAGACAACTAGCCGCAAAGTAAGAGATGGTGATTATCAAACAAGACAAATATGTATCAATATCACGTATGTGTGGGTTAGACAAAGTCACACAGGAGGACAAAATTTGAAAGTCTTACAACGTATACCTTCAAGTATTCCGCAAGGATAACTACACAGAGTGAGTCAAGGTGTTTGGGGAGTTATACAAAGAAAACGATAAGTTCAATATATTTATCGGGATGTGGTGAATGACAAAGATAGAGGTGTACAGATACCATGATAAACATAGGTATCGTGACGACATAAATATAAAAGACAAGCGAATTGTGATTTGGTTAAATGAGCAATTTGACAAATTACCGTATGACTCAGCACGAAATCAATTCTGACGATATACAACAATCTTTCCAGATCAATGATTATTGGATTATATTACACTAAGCTTTTCAGATATCGCACGCTATAAAACATTAATAAAAGAAAGTTAATTTAAGGATGATTTGTTAAAGACATGAAGTGGTGCGATTGGGCAATATGACTTTTAAAATTTGAAAAGTCGCTTGCTCTTATATGATATAAATATGAACCATTTTATTTGCAAAGATAGAAGAACGAAAAGAAGCATTATAATTAGAAGAATATTTGTATGGAGAGATAAGGAGTAAAAATATGATTTTGTAATATAAATTCAATTATTTTATTTTAAAAATAAAATAAAATATCCTTTGTTTATTATTAAAGGTGTGGAGAATTAAACTGCAGATGAACCGTCCTTTGTAATTATTTTTTGAATATTGTATACAATTTAAATGTCAGATAAGTGGACATGGTCGTTTAGCATCTTAAACTCGATTATCACAGATATCGTGAAATATTTAATTGTTTCCGAATTTGTGTCCAGTTTTTCTCCGAGGAGTTAAAGTTCAATCTGGACTAATTTAAGATTGCATAAATATTTGATCTGTCGCATCTTGATTATTTAATTGACTGACAGTATAAGTGTGTAGAACATTATAAAGTTGTACGTAATCTTCACTGAAGTTGACTCTATTGCCCGAATGAGCAGAGGCACTGGTCTTTTTATTTTTGAAGTATTGGGTTTGTATGTGAAGTCAGAAAATCTATCAATTCCTTCCTACAAACCTCAGATCCATTATTAAAAATCATTACGCAAAACATTTAATTCAAACATTCAGTATTCAATTTCATATTGATCGAGTTCGAGGAATTTGCCAGCTGGAAAACTCACAAGCTTAAATTCGCTATAAAAAAACCTTGAAGAAAGTGATCAGGTTCGAGGTGAAGGTTTACCCGCCTAGGTGTAGCGAAGCCTAAAGTGCAGGGGAATTTGGATTATTCCCATTTGTTGGCCAGAATTGATTTGGAATCCTATTGGAGAATTGGCAGGCTCTTGGATTTCCAATCTGTGGTTTTGGGAACCAACACACGTATCTGTCATTTCCTTCATAAAGCAGAAAAAGCACATGGCATGCATCGGATGTTGCCTCAGTGAACTGAGACTCCACTAGGTGATGGTTCCGAAGGTGATCTATGAACAGGTCGTGCATGTAAAAAGCAGAAAGGGAAAGAAGTCTATATATTCCTCTACCTGTGAAGAATATTGTTTACCTTCATTCTGCCAAAGAAAAAGAGTGAACCTGTATGCTGAAGAAGCTACAAAGGTGAAGAGAAGAAGAAAAGAAGAGTGTGCGAGGAAGCACATCAGCCAAGGAGAACAAACTTGTAGTGACTGGTGATGATTCTTAGTTGAGAAGAACAACAATCTTATCAGGCTCAGCAAAGCCATTATTAAAAGATCAAACCCTCTATTTCTCTCTAACAATTGCAATAGCAAAATCCCAGTATTTTGGGTGGACATTAATAGGTCCCTTGTTTTAAATCCCTTAATCGGGTGACATTTGTTCAGGTGTTCTAAGTCCTCTAACTAGGCTATTTCTTAAATCCCTTAACCGGGTCGCATCTAACAGTGCATTTGTAATCCTTTAACAGGGAAGGCTCCTTATAGGGCACACTTCAGAAGAGTGCAAAATTTGTGAGGTTTCCTCATACCGTGGTTTTCTCCCAATTTGGGTTTCCACATGATAAATCCGGTGTTGTTTATTGCTTGATTGTGTGATAGCTATTTCTGTGATAGAATCTGTTCCGCTTACAGTTTTAGTTACATTATATCATATTTGTTTTAAGTTTTAGTGGGTGTTGATTCACCCCTCCCCTCTCAGCACCGGTTGGGACCATCAAGTTCTATTGTATAAATCCCTTCATCGGGTGACATGTTTGTTGATGTTTTAAGTCCTCTGATAAGGCGACTCCTCAAAGGGTCAAGATCTTAACCGATCTCTTTCAAATCTCTTAACCGGGTAGCACTCTAACCAATGCTTTGTAAGCTTTTAACAGGGCAACTTTATTACTGCAGTAGTGGAGTTTCGTGGGTTCTATGACTTCTGTACCACTGTGGTTTTTTCCTTCTAACCGAGGGTTTCCACGTATAAATCTTGTGTTGACCTATGCATTTGATTTCTGTTTATGATTGTCAAAGCATTCTTTCATTTTCAGTATTAACATGAATATTAAACAAGAAATTGAATTTACTGATTCACCCCCCCTCTCAGTAATCGGTTAGCATTAACAATTGGTATCAGAGCCTAGTTCTCAGGAAAATAACGCTTAACCGCTTGATAAAAAGATGATGGAGGGTTACATGTATCAGAAGCAACTGGAAGAAGCAAATTAAACTATTGCTTCTCTTGAAAACAGACTGAGAAGATCTCTTGCCAAGAGAAAAGAGTTGGCTTGGCAACTGAGTGAAAAATAGGAAACAATTGAAGAACTCTCTGAACAAAGTGGTTTTGATGAAGCAGAATAAGTAGTCTCTGATCTCATGGAGAAAAATTTGAATCTGACTGATCAAATCTCGAATTTAAAAAGAGAACAGGAAGGTCATGCTCTGAGGATGACCAAACTCATCGAAGCAAGCAAAAAAGATGAGGATGAGAAGAATAGTGCCAAGGAAGTACAACTGATTGTTGAGAGAGAAAGAAACTTGGTTGAAGATGCATAAAGATAAAGTGATGCTCTCATACTGCAACTGCATGTAGACATGTAGGGCATAAATTAGGAGAATGCAATCATGCATGAACACTTGCATGATAAAGATGAAGCATGCAAAGAAATGGCTGCTAAAGTTGAAAAACTGAAAGAACAATTGAAAAATATTTAGGAGAGGAATGAGAAAATCAGAAAGTACAATAAAAGTTGTGAGAAGCTTGATGAGCAACTAAAAGCTCAAAGAAAGCACAAAGATCCCACAGGATTTGGGTACATCGGTCAAAGCAACAAGGAAACCAATGAGTCATCTCGAGTCAAAGTAAGAAAAAAGGACAAGAAGAAACCAACTGGAGACAAAGGTACAAGAGTCTTCAAACTCTCTTGCAAACATTGTGGCAAACTGGGTCATAAATCAAATGATTGCAGAAATGCACCAGTGAAATTGTTCACCACTAAGAGTTACTGCAACAACTGTTATAAGTATGGTCATAGGACCTTTGAATGCATGTCATGTTCTAATAGTGTATCCAGTGGAAGCAGGGGAAGCTTTAAAGGTTATTTCTATGCATGCAATAAATCCAGACACAAGGCTGAAGAATGCAGGTCTACAACTATGGCATTCAAATCTCCACCGAGACCGGTATTCCATAATAAGAATGCTAACCGGGGCATATCTATGTGTGCTACTTGTGGACCATCAAGGCATAGGAACATTGAATGTCACTCACCCATGGACAAAGAAAGAATGGTCAATCCACGGAGACAAACCGATATGACTTGTTATAACTGTAACAAGATTGGGCATTTGGCTAAAGATTGCAGGAACCGGTCAATGAACAAAGGAAAAGGCCTAGCTAAATAGGTCAAGAGGAATGTGGCTCCCAATCAAAAGGGAAACACCACTAAAGAGATCAACAAGGAAGTAAAGAAGACTTGGTCCAAAAAAGGGACAAAGAGCTCTGAAGGAGAGAATCAAAGACAAAGTCATCATCCACTGATGGTGATATCTTTTCAGCAAATTAAGCCATAAGGGCTTAAGGGGGAACAAGTAGCAATGCTATTGTCTCCGGAGTGATTGGTGAGATATATTCTCATTCAGTCAAGGATAGAAACTGAAAGGATACACCAGTCTAACACCTGAACCGGTCAAATGGAGAAGCTGACGTATCACAGTCGATGTCTCAATCGAGGTTAGTGTCGTAAACAGGTAAAGAATCGGTGAGCTGGTTGATAAAGGCAAGGTTAGGTAAGGGTAATTAATATAGTAACCATTAACAAAAGTTACTGTTTGCTAATTACCGTTACAACCTAAGTGTATAAAAGAGAAAGTCGATTACTCATGTCACTTTACATTGAATTTTGTGATTATTGGTTTTATAAACTTGAGTAATCTTTCCTGTTATGATTTGCGATCTTTTCTTTGCGAATTCCGTGATTTTGTCAAGAAATTTTTGTGTATCTCCGGTCAAAAGAAATGGCATCATCATCTTCTGTTGTGAGCCTAATCGACGTCAATCAACATGACATACCTATGTGTTATTATAGACCGGTTACTGAGAGGGGGGGGGGGTGAATTAGTAAAAACTATTTTCTACTACAATTCAAATCTTGTTTTGTACTTCTTGTGATCTAAGCAAAGGAAAAACAAACATTCATAACTGTAAAAGTACACAAATCACAAGATTTATAGGTGGAAACCCTCGGTTAGAAGGAAAAAACCACGGTGAGACAGAGCTCACAACTTCACTACTGCAGAATGAAGACACCTTGTTAGGAGCTTACAAAGCACTGGTTAAGGTGCTACTTGGTTAAGGGATTTTACAAAAGATCGGTTAGGATCTGAACCCTGTTAAGAGCTGTCTGGTTACAGGACTTTGAACATCAACAAAGATGTTACCCTGTTAGGGGATTTTACAACAAACTGATTAGGTCCACCCTGATAGAGGGATTTCAATTTTCTTTCACACCTTATAAAAGCAATGATCTTATGTGACACTGATTGTCTGATTAGATCATACCTATTGATCTCTCTCGGTTTGCCTAGCTATTGAATTTTTTTTGCCTCTATGCCTTTCACCTCTAGTGACTGTGATTTCTATGTAGATGTCTCTTCACTACTCTGACTCCTCAACAATTCTCAATAACCTTCAACAACACTCTCCTTGCTTCTATGACCTATATTTATATAAGAGTACTGTAATGAAACCCTTAACTCATAGAATTGCCAGGCTATAAACTCAATGATAAAACATGCAAGTAGCAAAAAGCTATGCGTTATGATCTGGAGTTTACCTTGTAAAACATCTGTAGAAATAAAGCTAGCTTCAGTTAGAAAGCTAACTCCACTTTTGAGCGGTGGATGTCCCGTATAATCCGGTTTTAACTCAAATTGCTCCGCAGAATCGGGTGTGGATCTTTAGGCAGTTTAGACCGGTGTAACTTTTATTCCCGGTTGAACTTTGTATGCGATTCAACTTTGTATGCACTCTGAGACTGGTACTGAATAATTAGATTGGTCTACTGGTGAATTCTCTTTTCTTTAACTACCGGTGCATACACTCTGTTTCTTGTCTACTGGTGTCTTCTAAGTAATGTGAGTGACCAGTGACCGTTTACCAGTGCATGGTGTTTGTGAATTTACACTAATGACAATCTTAAATTGCTAACAATCTTCCCCTTTGTCATTGGTAGCAAAACTATACACAAAACCATACTCGTGACAATTCTTGTCTGTAGACCACTTCCCCTGTCTGCACTTCCCCTGTTTGGGTGCTCTGGTGGCTGTTCTTCTGTTGCTCTTCTTCTTATCCTGTACATACTCTTCTACCCTTTGTTTCCTGTTCTGCTCTTCTTCCCCTTTTTGCCTCCAAAAGACAAAGGGTGTTACATCTCTTCATATTTGAAGTTTTGTGAAGATGTGTTTGTATATTGTTTTGGCAGATTGAAGGAATGGTGCCCACTGTTCGGTTATAAATTGTATGTTCTTTTTGGCTTCCTTAAGAGAAACATTGATGTTCTCCATATCTTCCATAGTCTTGTAATCTGGTTCATTGATCAGAACTTTTGTAGAATTTGCTGTTTGGTTCATTATGTCAAATGTTGGTGCTAGAAACATCTGAAATCCAATAATATCTTGGATTCTCTTATTCATTTCTTCAGCAATTTTCCACAGTGTAAGAGTTAAACTTGTCATTTCTCTGCTGTAAGTAGTTGTAGTTTTGTTCTTAATATCAAACTAAGAGGACAAGGCTCTAATCTCCTCTGGGGCCTTGGTTGATTTTTCTGACAGATCTTGCAAGAATATATCAAAATTTGAAGTTCTGCTCATCAAATTTCCTGCCTCTTGAAGTTGTTGAAGCATTCTCAGGTTGTTTGACACATTCACCTTGATTTCTTCAACCTGTTTGTGGAGTATCTCCACTCTCTTCTGTTCATAGTGGTCAATCGCCACTGTTTCTGGATCAGTGAGATCTTCACCGATTGCCTATGCCATAACTTCTAGCTGATCGATGCCTGGTTCATCTTCATCTATGTCAGCATCAGGGACGAAGTTGCACAAAATGTTCTTTACAGTGGTCAAGACCATGTCCTGTTCCCTTTTGGTCAGCTCTTTTAGCTGCCTTGTTGACATCTTGCTGATGTCTACCACTGTATTGATAACCTTACTCTTCTTAGCTTCCTTCTCCTCGGCAAATGACAACTTTCTCTTAGATGAGGAACTCGGTATGTCGGCTTGTTCCTATTGCCTTTGCTCTTGCTTCGATTGAACTTGCTCAGTGTGGACTGGAATTTCTTCCTCTAGTCCCTTATTCTCCTCAGCTTCTTGATGAGCTGTGTTTTCTTCTTGAACCTCTTCTTCCGGTAGAACTTTCTCTACAAGTGGTTCTTCCTTGGTCTAAGCATCAGCTTCTGGTTGCTCTTCAACCTCTATATTCTGTTCCTGTTGATGTAGTGCATCTGGTTACTCTACAGCTATATGAAGTTCACCCATCGGTACTTCAATTTCTACTTCTTGTTCATCATTTATTTGTTCACTAGCTGTGAACTCTTTTGTTTGCACTTTTTCCTTTCCGGTAGAAGATTCCTCACTAGGTGTGAATCTGATTGGTGGTGCTTGCATTTGTTCAGTTTGATCCTAAGGACCTAGTTTTTCCAATGCACTGAAATCATACTTTTTCCAGAAATCCAAGGTCTCTTCATAGACCTCTTTATCAAGTCCATTAATTATTTTGGCAACTTTGAGTCCGGGTTGCAAATTCATTGATGCCTCTTCTAATAGAAGCTTTATGTGGTCTTCACTTAGGCCTGGTCTAACTTGAGACAAAGTTTCTCTACTTATTCTTGTATTTATTCCTAGATCGGCTCTCCATTTGGCTTGAAGCCTAGAATTCAATTCCGGTGGAAACTTTGACTTGTAGTCCCTTGGAGTTCTATGATAGTCTAGAAATGTTTCCACTATTGCTATAATGACTGCCTCTTTATCCTCTTCTTCTAACACACTATACCACTTGGCAGCATTGTCTACTATTCCAAAGTCCATTACTTCATCAACTATATTATTGACCGTCATAGGTTTAGTGTTACCTTTTCTCGGAGAGATGAAAACGGCTTGTCTGGCAGGCTTGTTGCTCTTGTCATCAGTGATGTCCACTATTATTGGTGCCTCAACTCCAAGCACTCCTTTCCCTTTACCAGTGTCCGGGATCGGTGGGACTGTTGTTCTCATTGTTCTTTGAGCTTCTTCTTGTTCTGCTTGTTGCTGGGTCTGAAGGAGTTTGGTCCACATCACTACTTCATTATGCACTTTCTCAACTTCTCCAATAAGAATGAGATCTATCCTTCTTTTTGTTGAGAAGGTTTGCTGATGAAGTTCGGTTTGTTCTATGGCTTCTTCTAGAGTGAGGTGGTTCTAGACCTCTAGAAGTCTAGAAGAGCTCGTATCCTCAGCTCCTCTCTATCCTCTGAAGCCTTCTAGCGATCTTCAATAATTTGTAGAAGATCTTCAGGTAGAGTTGTGTGAAGTCCACTAGGATGTAGATTGAATTTTTGAAGGCAGAACACTACAACTTCTTCGATTTTTCTTTTGTCTTCATCATTGGCTAGTTGATATCTGCCTCTAACAGAACCTAAACCACCAAATTCTTTTAGTTCTGCCACAAATTCATCAACTGTGGGCTTTCTTCTTCTAATCAGAGGAACTGTTTCCTCGGTCTCTGTTTCTTCTTGATCTTCCTCTTGAGTATTGGGTACCAGTTCTACTTTCTTCCTTCGAGCCTTGGGCTGTTCTATCGTCAGTTTCTTCTTTGGTGTGGGGGACCTTTTGGTGTAGACATTTTGGATTGGTGTCCTTTTAAGATACTCTTGAATCTCGGTGGATGTACCGAACCGGTTTGCATAGAGATCCAAATTTGCATCATTTAGGGCATCAACATATGCCTTAGCAGTCTTGGCAGTGATCTCATACCCTAGCTCTGGAGCATATATTTCTCTTGGTTCCATTGCTTGAATGATGCAGTTATCGGTGGTAACCAAAAAGCATACATCATCCTTGTATAGGTCAACAATAGTTGATGGCACCCTCTCTCTTGCGTGGATTTTTAATTGAAATGCCTCAAAGTGTTCAGTCATCACACTTCCTAACTGGTTTCCCAGTTTAATGGCCATCTCACTTATTTGCTACATAACAGGTCTATCTTTCTTCCATACAACCTTTCCGATTCTCGGGAAGAAGTTGGAGTAGTAGAAGTAGAGACATACCAGAAGGGTCCCATACTTCATTGATTTCTTCCTCACAACTCCGAGCTTCATATTTTCAAATATTTGGCTTTGGAGCATTGCACAAATGTCGTATTGGGCATTATCGTGCATTATCCGGTGTGCGACATGAATTGCTCCACCCGGTATGCTGTTTAAATTGCTTGATTGATAAACCTTGTAGGCAAGTACAGCAGATGCAAAACGGACTCCATCGTCCTCAATGTCGTTCATGGTCATAAGTCGACCATCAGGTCTTGACTTAGTTAATTTATTGACGACAGCATTGGCGATGGTCCTTAGGGTTAGTGCTTCCCCTTGGTTGTTGTATTCGGTCACTCTATGCAGATCGTCCTTGGTGATCAGATTGCATGCACCTCTTGTGAGCTAGAAACCTAGTTCGTGAAGACGACTCAGAACTAGTCGAATTAGGTCTTCCTGGAAGACAGTTGGGTAGCATACTCTGTTGAGAAGTCCAGATGATATTAGCTTGGTGTACTTACTAGGAAGTCTCCCTTTTTCACATAGTGACAACTGACAGGTACTCTCCTTGAATATATGTTTCACCCAATTCTTCCTGTTTGGCGTGAATAAATGTTGTGACGTCTTCAGTTAAGAAGACTCCTTCTGGTATAGACAAGAGCGCACCAGCCATGTCGTTCTCTCTGTTCTAAGTCAGCAATATGTTGTATGCTGGCCTATTTGCCTGATCTCCCTTGATCAACTTTATGATAGAGGATGATGATGCCATTGCGAACAGTTGATTAACAGATAAAAGCTTTGATCGGTCTAATAGATTATCGCTTACGATGATCAAAGTGCAAGAATATTACTCATAAAAGTTCGTTAATCTCAATGAAAGCAAAGTAAAAATGATGAGTAATTCTTCCTCCTTTTATAGGGTTAGGTCATAATGGTAATTACCAAACGATAACTATTTGTTAAATGGCTACAGTAATAAATGCCTTACCTAACCTTTCTTTCCGTTTTTGCCAACCGGTGATCCGACTTCCTTTTTTTTTCGGTTTGGCAAACCCCAGTTGATCACTTCTTGCATGTCCAGTTGTTCTTGTAGACTAAGTGAGTACGATTCTCACTAGTCTTACCGGGAATGGTAGTTGGTCTACCGGTTCCCTCTAGGCCTTTACGGCTCTGTTTTCTGAAGAGATATCACCATCTGCAGATGATGATCTTTCCTCTGTCTTCTCCTCAGTGGAGCCTTTTGATTCCTTTATGAACCAAATCTGTCTGACTATTTTCTCAGTCTTCTCTTCCTTGTTGATCTTCTCTACCGGTTTGGCCAGTTCTTTCTTCTTATAGGATGACCGGTTCCTGCAATTTTTGGCTAAGTGTCCAACATTGTTGTAGTGATAGCAGACTATCCTGGTTGCCTTCCATGGGTTCACCCTTCTTGTTCAGGATGATTTTCTCTGAGAGTCATTGTGACTGTGCATTTCACAGTTTGTACAGTTGGCTGTGTTCCGGTTCTTGTTTTTCTTGGTGAATACCGGTCTTGGGGATCTAAATGCCATTGTCTTTGATTTGCATTCTTCAGCCTTGTGTCCAAACTTGTTGCATGCATAACACTAGCCCTTGAAGCTTCCCCTGCTTCCATTGGACATCGATGTGGGGCTGGACCAGCATTCATTGGTCTTGTGGCCATATTTGCAACAGTTCTTGCAGTAACTGTTGTTGGGCCTTACCGATGCATTTTTGCAGTCATTTGTTTTATGACCCGGTTTCCCACAATGATTGCAAGATGTGTTAAAGGTTTTCTTACCTTTTTGTGCCATTTGCTTCTTCTTTTCTTTCTTGTTTGTCTTGGTTCCAGAAAATTCACCATTCTCTTTGGTGACTTCACTGGTGAATCCAAGACCGGTTTTCTCTTTATGCTTTCTTTGAGCTTTAAGTTGCTCATCAAGCTTGACCGAGCTCTCATTGTATCTTCTCAAGGTTTCATTTCTTTCTTCAAGCTCTTTCATCTGCTCCTTCAGTTGATATAACTCTAGTGCCAGTCTTTTGCATGCCTCATCTTTGTCATGCCAACCCTTCTGCATGTTGGCGTTTTCTTGGGTGACAATCTGCATGTCCTCTTGAAGTTGTAGAATGATAAGTTCATTCGCCCCTACAGCTTCCACTGCCCGGTCCCTTGCTTTCTCAGAGGTGGTTAAAGACTTGATTGCTGTGTTCCTTTCATCTTCAGCTTTTCTCTTTTTCTCAATCAGCTCAGTCATTCTCAAGGCATTGTCCTCTTGTTCCCTCTTAAGATTGAAGATCTGATTCTTTTCCATGAGTTCAGATACTGCCTCCTCGGCTTCATCTGATCCACTCTGCCCAGAGAGTTCATCAATGGTTTTGTTGCTCTTGTTCAGCTATATAGCCAGCTCCTTTCTCTTGGCTAGAGATCTTCTCAGTCTTCTCTCCAGAAAGGCTATAATGTCATTAGCTTCCTCTAGCTGTTTCTGATACTGGTATCCCTCCATGATTTTTTTCTCAAGCGGTTAAGCTTTATATAACAGAGATCTAAGCTCTGATACCAATTGTTATTACAGACCGGTTACTGAGAGGGGGGGGGGGGGGTGAATTAGTAAGAACTATTTTCTACTGTAATTCAAATCTTGTTTTGTACTTCTTGTGATCTAAGCAAAGGAAAAACAAACATTCATAACTGTAAAATAAGTACATAGATCAACACAAGATTTATACGTGGAAACCCTCAGTTAGAAGGAAAAAACCACGGTGAGACAGAGTTCACAACTGCAGAATGAAGACACCCTGTTAGGAGCTTACAAAGCACTGGTTAAGGTGCTACCCGGTTAAGGGATTTTACAAAAGATCGGTTAAGATCTGAACTCTGTTAAGAGCTACCTGGTTACAGGACTTTGAACATCAACAAAGATGTTACCCTGTGAGGGAATTTTACAACGAACTGATTAGGTCCACCCTGATAGAGGGATTTCAATTTTCTTTCACACCTTATAAAAGCAATGATCTTATGTGACACTGATTGTCTGATTAGATCATACCTGTTGATCTCTCTCGGTTTTCCTAGCTATTGAATCTTTTCTGCCTCTATGCCTTTCACCTCTGGTGACTGTGATTTCTATGCAGATGTCTCTTCATTGCTCTGACTCCTCAATAATTCTCAACAACCTTCAACAACACTCTCCTTGCGTCCTATGACCTGTATTTATATAAGAGTTCACTGTAATGAAACCCATAACTCATAGAACCGCCAGGCTATAAACTCAACGATAAAACATGCAAGTAGCAAAAAGCTATGCGTTATGATCTGGAGTTTACCTTGTAAAACATCTGTAGAAATAAAGCTAGCTTCAATTAGAAAGCTAACTCCACTTCTGAGTGGTGGATGTCCCATATAATCCAGTTTTAACTCAATTGCTCCGCAGAATCCGGTGCGGATCTTTAAGCAGTTTAGACCGGTGTAACCTTTATTCCCAGTTGAACTTTGTATGCGATTCAACTTTGTATGCACTCTGAGACTTGTACTGAATACTTAGATCGGTCTATCGATGAATTCCCTTTTCTTTAACTACCGGTGCATACACTTTGTCTCTTGTCCACCGGTGTCTTCTAAGTAACGTGAGTGATCGGTGACCGTTTACTGGTGCATGGTGTTTGTGAATTTACACTAATGACAATCTTAAATTGGTAACACTGTGTATGATATCATGGCAATGCAGAATAGAGCGAATGATATGGCTGGTGCCCTATCATCCATTCCCGACGGTGTGCTGTTGACTAAGGATGTAATCACGATTATCCACAATAAACAAGAGGAATTGGGTGAAACGTTGATCTAGAGTGAATACCTAGGGCTCTGTGAAGATGGAAAGCTGTAGGCGAAATACACGAAATTGGAAGCAGTTGGATTAATAAACGGGGTCAAATACCCAACTATGTTTCGACCCGACTGGATTCGATTGGTACTTAGCAGAGTACATGATCCAGGAATATGGCTAGCTAAAGGTGCCATTACTCCAATAACCAAGGAAGATTTTCACAAAGTAACTGGGTTCAACGCCACAGGGGAAGCTCTTGCCCTGAGGACAATTGCTAACGCGAAGTCACTTGACTCACCAAGTTTAAATCCAACAGTCGTATGATTACTGTGACCGACATTGCAGATGATAGTGTCTGGTTTTCTACTGCTGTCATTGGTTACAAAGTTTACCAGTCAAGAAACCTCAACAACATACTAGGTGGTGCAATACATGCAGCGCACAGGATCATGCACGATAATGCTCAGTATGACATTTGCGCTATGCTGAGGAGCCAGATTTTTGAGAACCTGAAGAAGCTCGGTATGGTGAAGAAGAAATTTATGAAGTATAGGACATTGTTGGTATGTATCTTTTTCTACTATCAAAATTTATTTCTAGGAATAGGCAAGGTTACTTGGTTATTAGAAAAATTGATAATGTTTCAAATAGGTGAAATAGTTAACAGTTTGGGGAATTGGTTTAACAAAGTAATGACTGATTACTTTGAGGCTTATCAGCTAAGAATGCATCAGAGGGAAATAATTCCTACTATTGTAGAGGAGTACCAGGATGAAATTTGCTTCCTGGTGAGCATCAATCATTGTATCATCCAGACTGTTGAGCCAAGAACTGAATTTGCACCAGAGCTTGGTTATGAGATTTCAACCAAGATTGCCAAAGCTTACGCCAAGGCATTTCAAGAAAGTAACATGGATCTTTGTGCCAACCGGTTTGGCATTTACGAGGAGATAAGTACAAGTCAGAAGAAAAATGCACCTTCTAAGGCACCAAAGAAGGTATATGTCAAACGGTCTCCTACTCCAAGGAAAAGGAAGCCAACTGTGCAAGAACCAAAAGTTCAAAAGAAGAAGGCACAACCGGTGACAATCGAACAATCACAAGGTGAGGACTCAAAGGAAACAGAGACAGAAGAAACCACCACCTATCCCAGAAAGAGGAAGATCAGGAAACCGGTAAAGGAGGATGTACCAAAAGCAAGGAAACCAACCATAGATGAAATGTTTGGAGTAAAGCAATCAGGTAGATTGGGTAATGTTGGAAGAAGATATGAGCTGGAAAATGATGATGATAGGAGAAAATTGGAAGAGGTTGTAGTATATCGTCTTCACAAGTTTAAGTTAACTCCTACTAGGATTCATGGCTCAGTACTTGCAGAGCTACATGAGTTCATTGAAGGAAGATGGAAATCTTCTATAGCTAAGGAGAAAGAGCTAAGGATAAGGGCACTGTTGGAAGTGCAAAACCATTTGAGTTTGCCAGAGGCAACCAATCAAGCAGATCTGTACAAACAAAGCTTTAACATCAGGAAGAGGATTGGTCAAGTCCTGATAGAATAAGTTGTAGTTCATGATGAAGGGGTTTCTATCTGGACAACCGTTCGTAAGCAGCAACATCAAGTTGAAGTCGAATGTCAAAAGACCTTGGTGAAACTGGAAAAAGACACCGACAGAGGGAAGGGCATTCTGGGAGTCGAGACACAGGTCCAATCCAAGCCTGCAATTGAACCGGTCATTGTAGACATCACTGAAGACATAGGTGGTGATCTAACTCCACCAACTATCCTTGCATCTCCAGAAAAAGGTAAAGCTCAAAACCTAACTGTTGATGATATAGTTGATGAAATTCTGGACTTTGGAAAAGTGAGCAATGCTACTAAGTGGTTCAGTGCTTTAGGAACTGATGATAAAGATTAAATTGAAATTGCTCTATTAGAGATCTTTCTTGATTTCAACCAGGGTCCTAAGGACTACAGGCCCCTTTTCCCAGCTGAACTAAACAAAAGGCTAATGACTAAATGGAGAGCCGGTTTAGCAAAGAACAATAAAATCTTAAGGGAAGTTTTGGAAAAGGTTAAACCAGATCTTGATGAAGATGCAATCAAGATTTTGTTGGAAGCAGAGTCACTTAATATGGATATAAGAGACAGGGTGGCCAAAATAATAAATGGTCAAGATAAAGAAGTGTATGAAGAAACATTCCAACTTTGGAAGAATTATGACTTCAACACTCTACAAAAGGGACATGAGAAAATAATATCATAAAAGGTTTCTGTTGAAACACCTAATTCAACAGGTCCTCAGGACATCTCTCAAGATGAATAAGCGAAGGAGATGGTACCATCGGAATAGTTCACAATTGGTGAACAAGTCACAACAGGTGATCAGGGTACAACTAGTGAGAAGGATAATACCGGTGAACAGCTCACAACCAGTGAACAGGTCAACATCGGTGAAGAGATTCCAACAAGTGTACATGATACACCACTCAGACCAACATAAGAAAAAATAGGGGAGTCATCAGCTAAGGTGACTGAAGAAAAGTAAACTGAGAAAGTTGAGACCCTCAAGAGTGATCAATAGGTTGCTGAGGAACAACTAGAAGAAGAGCAACCACCAAAAGAAGAAGAACAACCAAAAGAGGTACAGCAACAAGAAGATCCTCAACAAATGGAAATGGAGGAAGAGGAGAAGCTTGCTGAAGAAGAGCCTGAAAAGGACATCAAATAGAAGCAACTAGTAGATGTACCAAGCGCTTCTTCATCAAAGAGAAAGATATATTTTGCAATAGACCCTGAATCTAAAAAAGGGAAAGTTAGCACTTCTCCAACAGGTGACATTGTGGTTGGCATAAGCAAAATGTCAACTAGACAGCTGAAGCAACTCACAAAGAGAAAACAGGACATGGTTCTCACAAGTGTGAAAAATATTTTATACAATTTTGCACCTGACGCTAACATTGATGAAGAGGAACCCATAATTGATCAACTAGAAATACAGGCACAAGCAATTGGTGAAGATATTGCAAATTCAGAAATAGTTGCCATTGATCATTATGAAAAGAAAAGAATAACTATTCTTCATGACAAGGTTGAAGAACTGAAAGTCACTATGGCTACCAGCACCGGTGAACTAAAGCAACACGTACAAGACGTTGGGAGGTTAATTACAAAAACTTCAAACTTTGATGATTTTGTAAAAGATGTAACAGAGAGAACCAAAAGGACAACATAAGAGCTCAAGGAGATTACATCAAAGTTTGATGCAAAGACCTCTTCTGCGACCGAGTATAGTAGTGATCTAACAAGTTTAGCTCTCACATTGAGAAAGACATCAAAAGAAAACACAAAAAGAATCCAAGATCTCATTGGATTTCAGCTATTCATAGCATCTACTTTTGGTCTGATGCAAAAAAAAGAAAACGATGCTAATAGACTTCTCAATGAGCCTAACTATAAGACAATTGAGGATATGGAGAACCTAATTGCCTCTCTACAAGATATGAAGTATACTTTAGATCAAGTCATGGCTGCTTGGAAACCCTTCCTTGTTCCTAAATCTATTCCAATTTGGCACAAATATGACTCCAGAGTGAAGCCATCACTAATATGCAAAATTCAATGCATCTTTCACAATTTCAAATTGCTGAAGACATTGAAGGGTTTTCGCCCTCCAATGTTGATGATGTGCAAAAACCCTTGTCTCATACGCAATTCCCAAAACTTCCAAGTGACAAATCAAAAAGCTCATATGCATCATAAATCAATTTTCACTTTGGCCTTTTTATAATTATTTCATGAGGTTTAATTCCTGACACTTCTCCAACAAGTCACATTAATGACTTAAATACATTTTCCTTTTGCTGCACAATTGACTTTATAACGTAAAATTATATCCTCCTTGGTTTAGACACCCACTTTTAATGATATATTTAATGCACATCAATGATGTCCTTGGCCCCTTTTACTTTATAAACTTTATAAAGTTAATTAATAATTTTATAATATAACCATTAATAGATAATCATTAATGCCATTATAATTTTAATATCTCATCGAACACTCATTATCTCTCTCTTCCGTCTGAGCCTGGAGGTCAACCAATGTTTCCATTGTGCATCCAACTGGCTTACTTAAAATAGTAAGGGTCCATCTCTATCAAACCCTGACTTGCTATAATTAGTAAATCCTTGAATACTTGATCAACAAAGATGCCAAGGGTCATTGTTGCAACTGATGCCAGTCCAGGGGTCTTGCCAAATATAGAAATGCTAGATAAATGACTTAATATAAATAGTAAGTGTACCAAATTGACCCAAACGAAGAGCAATTCTAAACACTTCTGACCTCCGAAAGGGAATTGGCCTACTGAACTGCCAACTGTGACCCTCTAACCATCAAACATAGCCTACAAAGCTAATAATAGGCTAATCCAATCATAAACCATATCATCTCAAAAAGGGGACATTACAGTCTGCCCTCCCTGAAATTGCTTGTCCCCAAGAAATCTCAGCATCAAAGTAACACACTATTCCACCCAGATTCCAAGGGTAGAACTGTGTAATGTCCCTGTTGATACCAACTAGCTCTTGTAACACCAACACTAGAATAATTGACAGTACCTACCAAACCAAATCAATACCAACAACTTATAGTGTTGTAGGAGGAAACAACTCAAAGGGAAGCAACTCGAAAGGTTGACAAAGATCACTTCTCAAAACAGTGCAAGGTAAAGTGTTATACACATTGTCTAACACGTGCCACTGAACTGTGCATTTGAAAGAGGTCATGCACATGAGGGTCAAAAGTAAAACTGTAGGCACTCCTCACTGTGTAAACACTTGAAAACCCCTCAATGAGCTCTATCTAAAATCCTGATGCACTGGTAGGATCCCAATCATCATGAATGCTCATTTCAAGAGAGTGATTAGCATCAACATCGAAAAGAAGATTGTCATATGACCATACAACGTCCGCCTCAAACAAAGGATTGTTCACAAAGTGAACCTCACCACTATGTTGATCTGAACTGCACACCTCTGAATTGCTAGACTCATGAAATGTGTCACACTCCTCCCAAATCATATCATGATAAGCAACATCATGTGTGCTATTATCAGTGGACACATCAACAATGAAGGTACTATTGCTATGTACCTCATGGGATGGCTCAAAAGACATTGTAGAAACTACTGATTTGACAATGTCTTCCACACACTTGCTCTTCCAAGTAGTTGCATGTCCATCCAAAACTTGATCCTTGGAAACCCACACTCCCAAATTCCAAGAAAACAAGTCAAAAAGCTCACATGCATAATGAATCGATTTTCACTTTGGCCTTTTTATAATTCTTTCATGAGGTTCGATTCCTAGCACTTCTCCAACAAGTCACTTTATTGACTTAAATACATTTGTCTTTTGATGCACAATTGAGTTTATAATATAAAATTATATCCTCCTTGGTTTAGGCGCCCACTTTTAATGATATATTTAATGCACATTAATGATGTCCTTGGTCCCTTTCACTTTATAAACTTTATAAATTTAATTAATAACTTTATAATATAACTATTAATAAATAATCATTAATGCCATTATAATTTTAATATCTCATCGAATACTCATTATCTCTCTATTCCGTCCAAACCTGGAGGTCAACCAATGTTTCCATTGCACATCCAATTGCTTTACTAAAAATAGTAAGGGTCCATCCCTATCAACCCTTGACTTGCTATAATTAGTAAATCCCTGAATACCTAATCAACAAACATGCCAATGGTCATCACTGCAATTGAAGCCGGTCCAGGTGCCCTGCCAAATATAGAAATGCTAGATAAATGACTTAATATAAATAGTAAGTGTACCAAATTGACCCAAACGAAGAGCAATCTTGAACACTTTTGATCTCCGGAAGGTAATTGGCCTATTGAACTGCCAACCGGGACCCTCTAACCATCAAACTTAGCTTATGAGGGCCAATAATAGGCTAATCCAAGCATAAACTATATCATCTAAAAAAGGGGACATTATAACAAGCAATGTCTACTTGTTGATGCACCTACCTATTCCACCTAGTTCCCTCCAATGATGGTTGTGCTCCAAGTGTGTTTCTATGCACAAAAAATCTATTTATAGGCTACGACTATGGCATTGATGGTGGTGATCTACTAGAAGTAGCAAAAGTGGTGGCCGAGAGGGTGTTGTATTTGTGGATACGTGGGCCATGAAGAGAGCGCACTGTACCCTCAAGTGTTGCTTGTTCTTCTTCAAGGTTGATTGTAACACATTGATATTCAACTATGCATGCTCTCATGGCTAGTTTTTCCCTTTCCCTTTGCAATATTTTCTATTCTTGGGCAGCAAGTAAGACATTTATTTCTCTTTTTATTTCTTCTGTTGTGTACTCACGAACCCTCATATCATGTTTCGTGATGTCTGCAAGGTGGTATTTCAAGCGGTGTATGCCAACACTAATTACTTTTTCATACTTGATGTTTGAGTCGTTCAAAGGCATACTTCCAAGCCTTATCTCTAGCCCATTTAGGATGCGTGCCTACATATCCAGATGGGCAAGCATCTACTGAGACACTGGTAAACCCTGAAGATGACCCAATTGTAAAAGAATCTCTATTTACCATTATCAATCAAATTTCAACCTACACATACAAATTGAAACCACAAATTAATGTTTTAATTAAAAAATTAGAAAACGAACTATTAGTTCAAATAATTTTAAACATAGTTGAAACTTGAAAAATAAACAAGAAAAAAGTGTTAGGGTTTGAAATTTTTAGGAAAAGTTGAGATTTTTTAGAAAACAATGAAAAAATCAGAAAAAATTGTTTAAAAATGATGTTAAATCTTGTTCATTACACTCTAAAACAATCTAGAGTAGTTAGGAAGTGTCATTATAAAGTTTCTACAAACCTAGATGCAACAAAGAGGAGATAAACTGATTTTATAAAAGAAAAAGAAATTTGAAAACTTATCTGAGAATCTGATTTTGCTTCAAAATCCTCTTCAAATCCACTCCAAATCTGCTCCAAATCGACCTAATTCCTTGTGAATCACCTTGCAATACCTTGGAATGTTTTTTTTTGCTTGGACAGCAAAATACAATTCACAAAATGCAGAATGACCTTTTGTTATGACTTCAAAACCTATTATAATTTGTGGCCTAAAAATAACCACGGACTCACTGATTTCTCGGCGAGAAGTTGCAAAAAAATTGGTGAGTTTTGTTAATGATTGTAGCGTTGATTGGATGATTCCAATCGATGAAATCAAATGTTTGAATGACCTATCAGCCTCAAACGTTTGATATCTATCTTACACGATTATTATCATGGAGCATTAGGATTATTGATAATAAAGTAGAAATATATATATATATGTGTGTGTGTGTGTGTGTGTGTATAATTTAGATATATGAGATATATTATGTATATATATATATATATGTATATATATATATATATATGTATATATATATATATAAGTTATTATCACATTATTAATCATGATAATAAGAAAATGTTATTGATAACTAATGAGAGTTAAAGAGACATGTCTCTATGGAGACATGCCTCTTAATATCATATACATATGCATTGAGAAGGTAACTTGAAACACACATAAAATCTATAAGTGCTATTACAAGTTACGGCAATGACAAACCTCCAACTTTATCATGGTATCAGAGCCAAGTTCCTTCAAATTAGTATTACAAACTAGAAGGTAGATCTGAAGAGAAAAGTTTAGGAGGAAATGACAAGACATTCCATGGAAGATTGAACATATACGATACTGTTGTTGTAGTTTTCTATTGCAAAATGTATGCAACAGTTGGTTTTAATGTTGATCTATGCAGGTGTCGCTATCATATCACTATGCTAGAAATCTAAGAACTCGTAGATAGCAAATTGCGTAAGGAAAGATGGAAATCGAAGTTTGGCAAAATCCACCCGATGGAATTGCGTTGAATATCATACCAAGGCTTCTCCCAAGAAGAAGCCTTTTTCAAATTGAGGAGCACGTGGAAAGCATGGAACGAGATGCTGTCCTCATATGCTACCATGCAGAGAATGTATCCAAACATACATCTTTCCAACACTTCTTTTTTCTATTTCAATTCGTTAACAAGTATGGGAATCTCAATGAACTTGTCCAAACATGGGTTATGGAAGAAAGTGGAGATTTTTACAAAGTCGGCGAACATTATTATATCATAGAGTTCGCAAGCAACTGTTTGAATAATGGTAGTAACTTTTATATTTGCAACGAAAATAACAGGCGCTTGAGACGCATACCTCGAACTCACTATTGCACTAAAGGAATACTTAGAGTGTACCATCCTTCCACTGACAAATTTATTATGCTGTCAGGCATCAACCAATATGGGATGGGGTATGTATGGCTTGTCTTTAGAGGGGTATGTTAGGTCTAACTTTGGTTACGGTATGTGTTGATGTCAGTTTTGTACCACTACATAACATATAGCAATTGAATACTTGATATAGAATACCAAACACTCAACCCTCTCTTGAAAAGTAAATACTCATGAAGAACATGAGACAACTCCAAGGTTCCTTACACCTGTGGATACTAACTCAGTTATATTAATGTGATTTGCTGGTTAATCACGTAGGCGGGCTTACGTTGTTCATTCAAAAATAACTTGGTGGTACTTCTCTTGCTTGACTTGTTCTTTTCTCCTTGATCACTTTCACTTTCAACTACTCCTACCACTAATTGCTTACTACTCCTACGAATGAAGAAATTAGCAAATGGATGGGGATCCAACCAAATGAAAGCTTGCTTGTGGTGCTACCTCCATAGATGCAATGATTCAAGGGGAATTGGACTAGATTACCACACAAGGCTTCCTAACAAGCCGCTAGGATGCTAGTGGCCTAGTATATAGATCCCTATCAAACATTCACTAACATCACCATACAACTAGCCATCTACTTCTATTCTTACTTTAACAACTTTGAAATGAAAACCTATTTTAATTTGAGAGATGAAATTTAACTTTAACAATTGGAAGTAGAAACCATGCAATAACACCAAGTGTTCTTAATCACCATGCAAGACACAACAATGATAAGAGAAGCAATTTTGGTATTATATTAGCAACAATTTTCTTCAACCCTTTACAAATGAGAGTACATGGCCTTATATAGAGGCTCAAAATTACAACCAACGACAGAGATTAAGAGGCAAAATCAATGATCTAGATTAAATCCCAAAAATCCTAATTAGGGTTGCCACCCCATCGGCCAATTACATGAGGGCACCAACTTTGTGGGCCAATGAAAAAATTACAATAATCTGTCAACCAATGAGAACATAGGACACTTGGCATGATTTGATTGCATGCACATGAAATTGCCACCTTATCAACCTTATCTTATAAATTTATTTAATCCTTGAGATGAGGTGAAGCCTTGGATGCTTGAGCTCATCCTTAGAAACTTTCTCATCACCACTTGAACTTGCTTGTACCTGATGTCCTGACCTTGAAAGGGTGAGGTCTCCATGTGCTTGGGGTAATCTTGCCTTGGCCCCGGTGGCCTGCCCGGATGTGAACCTTCTTGCAATTTGAGAGCCTTGCTCTTGGCCACCGCCTTGAAATCGAACTTGACCTCCTTCAACCTTTCGTCTTGCTTTCCTCCTTCATTATCCTTGCCCCCCTTAACCTTCCTTAACCTCCCTAGTCTTCTCTAACCTTCCTACTCGAATTTGGTTTGCATGCACCCCCCTCTGCTTCAATACTCTTGGGTTTTGGGGCACCTGCCATGGCCATACTTCCTGCAAGGCCCACAAATCTAACCAAACTAGCTTGCACGAATAGCCAAGCCCTGCCTAGCCTCAAATATCCTCAAATTTCTTCCAATCTGCAATGAAACCCACCTCCTCACTAATGTTCTCCTCTTTGGTTAACCCTTGAATGTCTTCAACTATTCGGACTGCCACAACCTCACCCCTTGGCATAAGCATCCACCTCAACCATAGTGGTGTAGTGCATCTCCCCAAATTTGGATTTGGTTCGACTAGCAAAGCATCACCAACAGACTTCCATTCAAATAGAAGAGGTAGGACCCCATGTAGAATTGCTTCCGATTTTGCACTATCCTAAGTTGCAACTCTAAATTCACGTTAATGATCCTAGCCCAATCAAACTTTCTTTTTCCATTCTCAATTCCTTCAATAAAATAATACATTCAAGGATCAAACTGCATACCTTGAGCGGAGCCCATGACTCGGTTGAGAAGCACAATAAGATCGCCATACTTTGATTTGAAATCTGACCTGGTGAGCTTTGATGACTTGGTAACTCCTTTCTTGCCTTCCTGCAACCAACTCTTAACTGTACCATGTCCACTGTGCCAATGTTGGTGTCATCCACTCGCTTCAATTTTGAGAAGAAGGTGGTCTTGGACATCATGTCTTCCTTGTCTTACTTGGTATGCTTTGCCCTTTGGCTCTTGCTTGCACTAGCATCCGCCATCCTAGCCCTTATTTCTGCCCCTTCTTTCTACAGTGAGGTGTGACTACACTTATCTCTGCCCCTCCAATCCTAGGGATGGACTAGCATATTTTTGCCTCTCCAATGCCTATCACACTACACTTATCTCCGCCTCTCTGCCTAGGGATGGGACTACCACTTATTTCTGCCTCGTCGAAAACTTATGAGATGGACTACACTTATATCTTCCAACTTCGTTCCTAGGGGTGGGACTACCACTTATATCTCCTTTCTCCAAATCCTAAACGGAAACTACACTTATATTTCCCAACTTCAAGCTCTAGATGAAATGATGAAGTGATCGATGGATGATGCAAGAAGAAAATAGAGAAAATGTACCAAGCAAGAACAAGGAGAAAATCTGCCTTTTAGACCAGCTTTCACCCTCAAGCTTGAAAACCTTCCTTTACCAACAAACTCTTCTCCAAAGAAGAAGAAGACAACACCAAAACGCACTCCTCCACCAAAAGAAGAAAATCACCCCTTGCTAAATGCACTCCTTGCAAAATTTCGCTCTTTTGCTGCTCCAAGAGCTCCTCCTTGGCTGCCAAGAGACAAGTGAGAAATGAATGAGAAAATGAGGAGACAAGCCCTCCCATTATACTAAATTTTTGCCTCTTCAAATAGGGCCGACTTGCATTGGAGGGAAAATAAAATTAATTAAATTGCCAAACATATAATCCAAATTAAATGCATTAAATCACATATCCTTGGATATTTAATTTTAATTTAAAATTGGGCCAGCCTATTGCAAAAACGAAAATTTGTGCAATTGCATGTTAATTTTCTTTTTAAAATGAAATTGGGCCACTCCAAAAAATGATCCATATGGGGCCCCTAAACATTGAAATTAACCAAGCCATGGCCCCAAAAAAATTAAATTAATTTAAGGAAAGGGCAGATTTAAATTAAGAGAGCCACTTGCATTGAATTGTGCAAAATTATGGGTTTAAATTAGCCAAATCCAAAATTATCATAGGCCCTAAAATTGAAATTTTGAAAAAAGGTCATGTACGCCTCTAATATAGCTTTAAACCTTCCCCATTGTGGACCCAATAACTTACCTTGAATTTCACACCTCTTAAGCCTTAAAATACATTGAATTTAACACACAAAGAGGCCCAATTTAAATTTCTAAATTACAAACACTTAGCCCAAAAAATATGATTTTATTTATTTTAAAATTGCCAAATTAATGCATAAAAATCACAAGTGGGGGAGGAATTGATGGCTGCCTTGGGAGATGAAAAATTTATATTTGTTGTGCCCAATACTAAGCAAAAATAAAAAAATGGGAAGGGGTTGCCAGCTGTAGCTTTTTTTCATTTTATAAATTTAGAATTTTTCCCAAGAAAAATTGATTTTAGCCCATTTAAATCATAACAACACCATCCCAAAATCAAAATCTGCCAGCCAATTAAAATTCAAATAAATTTCAATTCCAATTTACTCTTTTTCCCCATTTAAAATTTCGGAAATCCCACTTGGCAATTTAAATTTTTATTATTTTGTAATCCAAAAATTATTTAGCAATTTAATTTCCATTTGGCAATTAATTTTTTTTTCGCAATTTATCTCCATTTTCACCACCCAAAAATTTACAAGGTTTCCCTAAAAATATCCAAATTCACAATTAAATTTTGAAAAATGTTCAAGTTATGCAATTATATCAATTTTCCAAAATTCATCCAAGTCTAAAAAAATATTGCAAATTTATCGTCTCAAAACCCCATGGTTACTCCAAAACTCGCTAAAGCATCTAAATACTCGGATCTAGGAAAATTGCCAAGGCCCGCTCAAAAATTGGGGGGTCCCCAAATTCTTTGGGGCGATGGTGTGAAAACCTCACAACAGTATGGTTTCTAGGCGAGGAGTTCACCATGGGAAGATTTTACTGGTTGAATCAGTTTTCTTGCAATGGAGCAGTTGTAGAATTGAACTTGTCCGTTGGATAACTGTTAAAGTATGTAGCTTCGCTCAGATAAAAGTCATTGTTATCTTAGAACATTGAATGATTATTTATATCAATATATATATGTAATAGTTATATGTATTAATATTACTATATATATTATTAATATAAATGAATATATAAGTTATATTAATCTTATAGTAACTAATTATTAATAGACATGTCTTCTTGTCTTTGCCTTGTATAAAACCAAGAGATCGATGCATTTGGAAAATATAGAAAGACAATAATATTAGTACATTTGTAATCGATCCTAAAACTTAACATGGTATCAGAGCCAGACTACAAATGTAATAAAGTTAACAGAACAGGCAAACATTTATGAATGAATCAAAGACAGGGAAGTGCAAAGGATTATAGTGTTCTGCAGTATGCGATGGCAAAGAATCTTCATTGTGAGCCACGCGGACCTGCTGATGATGAGGAGCAGAGTCATTTATATGCTGGCTGCGAGACTCCAAGGCTCGCGTTGAGGGAACAAAGCAGTTTGTCTTCTATTGTCAGAATAGAGCTCACGTGGGGTAGAACAAATATTGCGTGGGATAAGATGGAGTTTATTCACTGTAGGTTACCAAAAGCATTTGGTATGGACACCCTTGATCCATCGTGTGCCAGATAGTCTCCAACGCGCTGCATACTAGTTCCCTTTCTCTTCGACGACTTCTCTTCGCCCTAGACAATAGTAAAAAAAAAAAACTTCCTACAGTGATAGGTATGCAGAAGTCACCTCTTGGTAATTGATGCAAAGGCCATATGCGACTGAAAAATATAATACGACCCTCATACCTTTGATGGGAAATAAAAATAAAAATAAATTATATATGGCTGGAGGATAAGAAGATCGAAATTGAATTATGTCTCCTTTGGACAAGGAACATTGGACAACAAATATAGAGGAATTGACATGATACTACGTCAGTTGATATGTGTATTGGAGAAAAATATGTGTTAAAGACTTAAGTAAGTCCTTAAGTGGTTTCTTATAAAGATATACGGCGATGTATTATGAACCGATATGTAAGCTGGAAAACAATTTTAAATTGGACCGAGGATTGAGAATACGTGGAAATTAGAGATGACTTGAACTCCATCAATGGTGTGCGAAGAGGGCATTTTCCTTTTTGATTATAAAAGGAGGAAAGCATAAAGACATTTTCATTCAGAGGGAGTCTGAGAATTAAAAGGAGGTCAAGAGGTTGATGAACTTGAGCTTCAGAGGGAGAAGGTAAATGATATGGTTTAGTCAACTTTTGATAATCTCGGTCATTTTGTGATTGAGAGGGAGTTCACTAATGAAGGTGGAACATCTCTGAGGTAAACTTGATATAATTGATTATTATACTAATGGAATTATTTAATGCTATATGGGCCCTGTGTAAATCATAAGGAAGTGACGACTTCCAAGTGATTATCACTTGTATTTTTGATGTTATTGAAAGGTGACGATCTTACAATAACTATCTTTTATCATGATAGACCTCATGTGATGGCTGAAACAGATCATGATAAATGAATTATTACATGGTGGATTGAGTTCTTTAAAATGACCATGATCTCGTACTGTGATAGTCATCATGTGATGCTGAAACAGATCACAGTACTGAAGGTGATAGTCGTCATGTGACGCTGAAACAGATCACAAATATTGAAGGTGATAGTCGTCATGTGATGCTGAAACAGATCACCGGTACTTATATTGTGATAGTCGTCATGTGATGCTGAAACAAATCACAATTATTGAAAGTGATATACATCATGTGATGTTGAAACAGATCACTGATATTATTTAGTTGATGTTTTGTAAAAACATATTACTGACTTTTGTCTTCCCTAGCTAAGAGGGAGTGTTAAAGTATGTAGCTTCACTTAGATAAAAGTCATTGTTATCTTAGAACATTGAATGATTATTTATATCAATATATATATATGTAATAGTTATATGTATTAATATTACTATATATATTATTAATATAAATGAATATATAAGTTATATTAATCTTATAGTAACTAATTATTAATAGACATGTCCCTTGAAATGAATAGACATGTCTTCTTGTCTTTGCCTTGTATAAAACCAAGAGATCGATGCATTTGGAAAATATAGAAAGACAATAATATTACTACATTTGTAATTGATCCTAAAACTTAACAATAACAATGACGGAAATTGAGACTAAACAGTCAACATTAATAAACCAGTGACATGACTAGAAACGAAGATTATTATAAGAGAAGAAGATCAAACAACGATATTTGTGTGAGCCCGTGTCTAGCTCTTGGGTCACTGGGTTAGATATAGAAGGAATGCCTGATTTGGATGGGAACACTACTCTTGACATGCTTGATTGGTTGCATTATCCCTCTATGAAAAGTGGCATGCATTTTTTGGAGAAAATTGACTAAGTCGGAGCTTTGGCCTCGGGCCATTGTGAGGGTTGTCGATTTCTTTAAGTGCAACACATGTCTGCCCATAAAATAAAATAACAAGATAATTTTTTTTGATTATTATATCTTGAGAACTACCTCTATTTACTTCTTGTAGTTAATCTCTTATTTGTATTTCTATACGTACCATAAGAGCTATTTTTCCTTCCTCTCTGGGGATGTTCTTGCAGGAAAAGGAAGATTGATATCAAATTCAGAGGGATTCTGACACTTCATCAGAGGCAACATTGGATGAGGAGCTTAGAAGATTGATATCCAGAGAGAGTCTAAAAATCCATGTGTGTGACTGCATGATTTTAATGGGCCCGCCCCATGTGTACATCATGAGGAAGTGACAACTTCCAAATGATTATCACTTGTATCTGTAGAAGTTATTGAAAGGTGACGATCTTACAATAACTTAATCTTCTATTATGATGGATACCTTATGATGTCTAAAAGCAAATCATGATAGATTATATCTTGCATGGTGGATTAATTTCCTTAAACAGATCATGAATATAATGTTCCTATGGTAAGTAACATTGAGGATACGTGTGCACATACCTTATGGACATTTTGAGTATTTGGTGAATGTCATGCAACTTGACGTTCAGGAGGCCATTACTTAGAGTACTTGGTGAATATCATGCGACTTGATATTCGGAGGCCATTACTATCGATATCATGAGATGATATCTAAATGATGTGTATCTTTTGATCAAAGATATCCTTAATCATGCCAACTTGATATTACATTGAGGTAATATCTAATCATGTGTTTATCCTCCCTAGCTAAGAGGGAGTATTGATAAATTGTAGCTCCAGTCCTTATGTTATTGTGAGGTAATAGCTGTACACTGTGTTGTTTGGATAGAAATCATCCTCCCTAGCTGAGAGGGAGTGTTAATGATTGTAGCGTCGATCGAATGATTCCAATCGATGAAATCAAATGTTTGAATGACCTATCGGCCTCAAACATTTGATATCTATCTTACACAATTATTATCATGGAACATTAGTATTATTGATAATAAAGTATATATATATATATATATATATATATAAAAGTTATTATCACATTATTAATCATGATAATAAGAAAATGTTATTGATAACTAATGAGAGTTAAAGAGACATGTCTCTACGGAGACATGCCTCTTAATATCATATACATATGCATTGAGAAGGTAACTTGAAACACACATAAAATCTATAAGTGCTATTACAAGTTACTGCAATGACAAACCTCCAACTTTATCGAGTTTTTTGGAACTTCTTAGCGAGAAGTTAAAAAACACCGATTTATCGGCAAGTATTGCATCTATGTTGGTATCAAATTGACTAGATACCTTGTGATTAGGCAGCTGATAGCAATATGATGTACATGTTACTGATTTTCGGTATCAAGCTCAATCAAATGAGTTGTCATGTTTTAAAATGTTTAAGGTGCATTTTTGTTTCTACTGAAAAGCATACATATGCATAAAGAAAAAGAACAGAAGATAACATTTTTGCATTACATCATACTGATTTCTGTTTTAAGAAAGTTCAAGACATTTTGAGAGCAAAGTAATCTTTATTGAATGTAAAGTGTACATGTTGTCTCACACAAGCCGTGAGACCGACTGATTTCTTGCTTATTCAATGCAAATTAAAAGGAATTTGTATTTGAATAGGAAAATGTGCATGTAGGAAGGTAACCAATCATTGCCTATATGACTGGTTTGAAGTCATCTTGCTGCCTGTCTGAAGTGTTTGTCCTTCTAGCTCCATTGCTCCTTAGTGCTCCCTATTCTTGCATAGGTCATAAGAAATGAGTTAGATCAAAAGATCTAAGCAATGACAAGTTACTAGTTCTACATCTCATTTACCTGTGCAAAGACAAACTAACCTCAATATGCATTAAACAAGAAAGAAATCCATCAAAGGTCATTTGCAAAAAAGTCCACCTATTTTCTAACTGGTTTTCTTCATATAGTTACAGATGTATATCATGTAGCATGTGGAGTTAAATGTGGCTCCCACAAGGGTAGAGCCCAGCGTGCTATAGGATAGCAAGTCAACAAGTAATGTCCTTGACATTTCCAATAAGATCTCAAAGCAATTTTAGAGCATGGTATTTCAATACATCTGAGATAGTGTTAAAAAATCTCAGTCCAAAGCATTGAAGAAATTAAGTACAAAGATTAACAACTTCCAACATTTTTTTTATGTGCCCAAGATCACAATAAATAGAGGATGATGCTGATTCAGTTCATTTAAAAATCAGAATAGATCCAACATTGCCAGTGGTATGAATGTGTTGAAGATAAATAATGAAAGACAGCCACTACCAAATACATGTAAATGGCAGAATAATTCCACAGTGCTGCTGCCCAGAACAATCAAAAGTACAGAAAATAGACTATATCTTTTGCAAATACGTAGAAGTCTTCATATTTCTAAAATATTTCAGAGAACATTTTACAAAGAAAAAATATGCAAAGTTTTGAAGCCACAGGAAAAGCCATGAATGCAGTCATTTTAAAGGAAGTGAAGAATGTTTTTCTCCTTCATATTCTTCATGAAATGCCCAGAAAATAATGGCTACAGCCCGTTTTTAGCAAATAAGTCTTCATTTATGTTGTGAAGCTTCAGATTTACCAAAAAATAAAAGAAATGTATTTCCAGATTTTAAAGCCAGCTATGAAGTACAGAATAATACATGAAAGATGAAGGAAGCTTACTGTAATCCTTCAAAATCTACAACACATGGCTCAAGATCTCCATGAAATCCTCAAGAAAGCTTCACAAAAGAACTTCAATGGAGGCTCTAAGAAAGATTGCAGACAAGGAGTAGCAAATAGCTCCATAAAATCGCAGTCAAGATCTCATTCATGGCTGCCAAACAACAGCAAAACAAACTTCAGAAATTTCTTCAAAACTCATACCCTCTACCTCATCCATTGCGTGAGCACAAGGAGCAGCAGTGAAATCACAGTCAAAGACTTCATTCATGGCTGTCACCAGCAAGAAAATCTCCAGATTTTTCTTTCCATGGCGGCTACAACTCTCTTTCCTTCCAAGCAAATGAAATGACAAGTGAAAAATGAAATGTTTTTAGGGTGCGAAATTCCCTATATTTCATTTGTAACGTGCAAGAGGAAAAGGCTCTTTGCCTATTGTTTTAATTTTTTATCCTCCTAAGTGCTTACACCCATGTATGGGTATTTTCAAAATCAAAACAAAATTTTCATCTAAGTGATAATGTTATCACTTAAGTTTTTAATTTTTGCATTGTTTTGCCTTTTTTATTTTTATTTTTTAAACGTAAAAATTAATATTTAGTTTTGCACTTAATAATTTTTGTTATGTAGTTTATTTATTATTTTAATAAATACAATTATATTAATGATATTATTAAGTGATTTATATAATTATCACTTAATATATTATTAAAATACTTGTTATTTATTAAAATAATAAAATATAAATTACATAATAAAAAATTATTGTTAATATAAAATATAAAATATTTTATAATTCATTTATTTATGAATTATAAATCGTTTAATAAATATTATTATGCAAAACAAGATATTTATTTTACTTTTGAAAATAAAAAAGGCGGATATTTTGCAAATGTTATGACTAAGTGCTAATGTCAAGGAGATGAGGATAAAATTTTTGAGCGGAGTTGATATTTTTCAGATATTTTGAGAACTTTTGAGAAGCAAAGGTTGGTCTGGAAATTGTATAAATTTGGAGTTGAGGCTCATTTGTAAGTTCTTTTTCTCTTTGGCTGGCTGTTTTGTAACTGTTTTCTAAGTTCTTAACAGAAGCAAGAGATTTTGTAACCCACTTTTCTGAGATATACAGATCTATGATACCTTTTTGTTGTGATTTATAGCTTATGCCTTCCCTTCTTAGTCTGTTATTGTGTACTTAGTGTTGGTACAAAATTTTGTGATGTTCTTTGTCCTTAAATTTGTATCACGTAATAGTGCCTTTATGCAGTATTTCATACTTATTTGTAGGTTTTAAGTTGTGCTCAATCAACTTTTCCCAAAACTGTGAGAAAATCTTTCTCTTTTAAGGGGACTGTTGTTATTGGCCTTCTTACAAATTGATCATGCAGATATTATGATTTAGTGGGGTTGTGTAAGAGAGATGATGTTACCATTTCACTGTGTGTCAAGTCATATATTTCTCAGATTTTCAGTTTGGTGTATCACCCTTTAGGAATTAAATTTTATTCCTATTATCCTTCTACCTCTTTCCTCCAGCAAAAGTTTTAGTTTTAGGTGGTTTTAAGTGAGATATCATATAGGAACCGGCCTAGAATCCAAAGATTCATTCCAGCCATAGGTTATCCACAGCCTTGGAGTGTTTCCATGTTCCTCAAAGTTAATCAAGTAGTTTTGGCAACTTGATTAGGGTGCAACTTTTGAGTGATAACAGTACAATCCAATATACATGCAGCTACAATATAATGACTTGACCCTACATTGTAACTAATAGGCAGTACCAAAAATCTTTACTAGATGTAGTCATAGTTGAGGAAATGTATATACATTAGCTAAAGTGCATCAGAAGATGGGAATCCCTTGATCCACTTTGTGTACGGGGTCTTTAATTTGAGACTCCAACCAATGTGAATTCATTGTGTAACTTAAACGGGTTATACATGATTTAGTGAAATAATCTAAGATAAACACACATTTTCTATGGATATCTTACACAGTCTAGTATGTTTTTTTGCTAAACACACAGTAATAGAAGTATTTCTATATAAAAGAAACATTTTTGTATTCCAGTATTTTTTCCTTTTTTGATTGATTATATCTTAATAAAGTGTGAATGAAAATTGGTTTATATTTGTTAACAGATATAGCTGGGCAGCTGCAAGTAGGACTGCAAAGCATGGACATCTTGAATCAGTTTCACCATGTCTTCTGGATCGGAGACTTGAATTATCGACTTGACTTTGGGAAGCATGAAGAAAAGCCATTGACGCCGCAGTATGTTAACAGTAATAACTAGCTTTATAATGCTTGGTTTAAAATGTTCCCATGGTCATACAAAGATTACTATTTGTTTACATGCATGTAAAGTTAAACCCAACATAGATACCTTATCACTATTTGTGCAGAAGAAGATTTTGGAGCAAAACAGTCAAGCAGATCCTTGATGGAGGATATAGAGAGTTGCTTCAGTATGATGAGGTACTGTTACTGTAACAATATTTTCTAGGCTTGGCACAAATTCCTATTTATATGTTTTTGTGATGAGAAATAACTCTAAATGCAGTAGCAAAATCTTTAAAATGTTGGCATGCCATTAGCTGCAAAGGGAAAAGGCATCATCAAGAGTTCTCCATGGCTTCAAGGAGGGAGTTATCCAGTTCCCCCCAACTTATAAGGTAAGCATATAGAACAGCTAAATGATCCATACAGTTCTTTTTTCAAGCATCAAGGGATTTAAGTTTTCCAATAAGGTTTGAAAAAAATGAAAGATAATATTTCATATGTCAAGGACAATGAATTGTTATCTGTGTTTATTCTTCTTATATGGCAAGTGATCAAAAGATTTTATGCCATCTGAAAAGACAATATGTTGAATTCTTATTCCTTTTTTTGACAAAGATGCAAAGGGATTCCACACAAATGTATGATCAGAAGCGAATGCCAGCATGGTGTGATCGTGTTCTTTGGCGAACGCTCCAGGGATGCCACACAGACCTTCTATCATATGCATATTCACCACAAATTGTAACAAGGTTATGTCCGATGTTCTACTTAAATATTTCCTTCTAACTTATGGGATATGATGCCTTGGCTAAATGATAACTGGCATTTAATCTTGCATTAAAATTTGTTCATGTTGCTGTACAGTTTAGTACTTTGTAATGATTGATTATTAAATGCATAGAATTTTATTGTTGAATTCATCTTGAAGTGTCTTTAATTAGTACACAATAATACCATAAATACTTGAGCCTGGGATAAATGACACCAGAGGCTCCCCATTCCTTTGTTTAGAAATGTGTTGCAATTTTCCCACGTTGTATTCATATGAAAAATTTAGAAACTAAAATTAGGGACTGAAAGGTTTGCATTTCTGTAATATATAGATCTTTTATTATTTCAGCTCAATTTAGCTATATTGAAGCTAGGTAATACATATGTAATATAATTAAGGAAGGAAAGTCTAAACACTAATACTAATGATAGGGTGGGGGCAACTGCATACCAAAAAGGATTTAGTGCTCAAAATGGGAAAGAATGTACCCTCAAATCAGGATTGATATATAATAATATAGATGCGTGATTTCTTTGAGAGGGGTTGCCCCTATCTATAGAAAGATGAAACTAAAGAACTAAACTGTAGGCCAACATGATAAACAAGCACACAGTAGGACTTGACTGGTATATGTCCTACTGACATAACTAGGAGTTATGCTATCTCAATGGGCTCAAATACTACTTATTGAAAAAATGAGCTTATATGACAATATAGCTGAATACAATAAAATTATAGAAGTGTTGTGTATCCATGCAACAACAATTACACATGATTCAGCATGTCCTGACTTCCAAAAAATGATATTTTTTGTTTGGATATTATTCAAAGATTTTAGGTTCGAATTTTGGTTTCAATGCTGTCGATAGAAGCTTCACTCTTGTATCAACATCTATTTAAGGTCCTTGCATTAAATAAAGAATACGCTATTCTTTTATCTATTTCCAAAACTTACAAGATGTGTTTTTAATTCTTCTCATATGGAAGTTCATTGGATGGTGTTTGCACAAATTGATACCAAATGTGAGCATTTAATTGACCTCTTGAAATCATGTATTGAACAAGTCATGAATCCCAATAGACGACGCTTCATAAAATATTTTTTTGTGGTCTCCAATCTAACATTTCAACATTGGCTGTTTTAAAGAATTTACTTGGTCTATTATTCCATAACAATACATATTAGCTGTTCCAAATAGCTTGTACACTTTATATATTGCATGACATCTAAAAGAAATCAAACAGAGATTGGAAGCATATCTGCTCAGATCTATTGAGCTCTAAAATCCTTTTGTAGTTGACTTTATATGGTGAAGGTGATACATATGTTCCTAATAATTGTCACTCAGTGTGGTGGGATATTGAATATTTAAGAAACTTTGCTCTAATTTGTATTTGCCTATGAGTGCAATATATCCTGATCTTTTTTTTTATCATCTTTTCATTGAATGGTTATATGCTTAATTTCCTTTAAGAGAGTGCTTTATCAGCAATAAATTTCCTATCCTCTACTGTGTATATATTGGAAGGTGGATGGCATCTACAGATTTTTGGAGGCAATAATTGCTGGATGTTGTGTGCCTAATGCATCAAGAATAATTTGATCCCTCTGTACATATGTACTAAAAAAGAAATGCTAACCATATGTGTATGCTTAATGAGATGTGTGAGCACACATTATGCATGAGACAAATCCATCAATGTAAAATTTTATTGAGTGTTTTCCCTTTTTCTGAATTGACTACTGTCTATTTGCAGTGACCACAAACCTGTTAGTGCAACATTTGGATTAACTGCTTATGCTCTTCCTTCATCAAAATCAGGAGCCTTAAATGATTCTGATGACAAAAGATGGCATGTTCGAGTATGTAATTCTTTCATAATTACCTTTACTAAAATCGTGCAAGGAGTTTTCCATTTTAGCGTAGAATGCAACATAAAGCATATGAGCAAGGAAATTGTACTTCCTTAAAATGTATTTGATTTCCTAAAGTTATATATTTTTGTCAATCTAGTTGAAATTTCTTATGTGATCCTTTCTGTTTTTTTCTTTTTTTCTTGAGGCACCTAGTTATGTTTGAGCTGCAGATGCTAACATGTAAACAAAGGGAAACAAGATCCTGCACAACAATACGTATTTCATCCATACTGACATCATTGGGTGAAAGTGGCATCCTACTGTTGTCAGTGTAAAACTGTGCAAGTCATAACTGTATCAATCTCTATAGGTTACTTTGTTAACCTGCACTATTTGTAATATGAAAAGATGTATAGAATATGATATTTAACTGCGCACTACAATTTATACAATCATTTTATCAATGGTCTTATTAACAAAGCATGCATGAACACATGTTCACATTGTTAAATATATAGAAGTGAAGATCCATCATAGGGATTCTTTTCCACCATTTGGTGTTTGTATACCTCTTGAGCTTCATTACCAACTATGATTTACACCATACTAGAGCCCTAAGTTACCAGTTCAGATGTGAGTACGAGAACCCGGTACATGGTAATTTTTTTTTGGGGGTTTGGATGCGTTTGGGTACGTGTTTGTGTGTGTGTGTGTACTATAAATTTATATGTATACAAAAAATTAAAGAAATATACTGAATTAAATCATTTGATAGTATGCTACTTAATCATTGATCAATGCCAAATGCCAAAGATAAATACTAAATGCCAATTGATAGTTAAAAAATATTCAAATAAGCCATATCATATATGTCTATGTTCACAATTCCAATGAAAATCATTTACAAAATGTAGTTCATTATTCATCAATCATCAAAAGGATTATCAAAAAAATCGTCTATTGGATTTTCATTTTCAGCTGCTGCAATTTCAAGATTATTTGAACCCAAAGCAGTTCCATTCGCACTAGATGCACCATGTGTAGGGATGTCATCATCATCAAAAGCTGTAGTGAGTCTAGTAAGATCCTCTAAAAGGACTGTTTTAGGGTTTATGGAAAAGAAAATTAAAAAAAACTTTAAAATCTGTTTTTTAAGTGAATAAATGCTTATGGGGACCGAATGCTCTCTAGATGCACTCCGAATGCACCTGGATGCACTCTGGATGCACGGGATGTGCATCCAAAGACTATGGATGCGCATCCTGACAACATTTGGATCCATCTGGTTGTGCATCCGCATCGGATGCAGGGCTGCCGGTACGAACGTGGTAACTAAGCTAGAGCTTATTCCCTTAACCAAATTTGGAAAATACTGAAATTGCGTCTTCATAACATTTTAACATCAAAGATGTAGGGCCTACTAATGGCCTTGAGAATATGGAATAAGCATTGTAAATGATATCTAGCTTTAGTCAAGTATCACCTACCTCTTTTTGGACTCTAGTATTTGCTAATTGGTTCTCCTAAACTTTGTGAAATAGAAGAACTTCATTGTCATAGAATGAGTCAAAGAGAACTAGAAAGAAGAAAAGCATTCGTCAGGTGAACTGCATAGAGTTAATGATTTTATCTAGAATATAGTTTAGGAAGCATCTTCATGGTAATGATGAATTGGGAGAATCCTACCCCTAACTGATAATGCCAATTGGCATGATATTTTCTTCTTTCGAACTTGAACCAAATTGGCCACCTAGGTGGTATGCCTGATTGGAAAGATTATCCTTGCAGATAGCAATTTTTGGATCTCTTGAAAGATCAAGGGTTCAATCAGAGGGTTTACCAATCTCTATTTTTTCCTAAAAGGCTTAGCGTCTGGTTTGAGTGGGATAGTGTGGGTCATTATGGAAGTGTCATAGCTTTTTTAGTCCTCATATCCCCACGCAGTAACATCGATATACTCTTTCAGGATTGCAAGAATCTTCCCTTTCTCTTTAGGGAAAGATGATGTGCCTATGAACACATGTTTTTCTTCTCCCTCCAGGCCTATGTTGACTCTCGTATTTGCCCTTGTGTGAGGGGGGAGGAAGCTTTTCCTTGACCCAGGGATTTGAGTCGAAGATTCTTTCTAGGGCCACCATTCCTTTGGGGATGGTGTTGGTAGGGAGGATGAGGATACCATCCTCTTCGTCTTGTCCCTTATCATCCTGTTATCCAAAAAGGAGAGGATGTGTTTGTCATCTTTGAAGACTTGAAAGTGGGTGACATTATTAGGGACGGTTGGGGTTGAGACTATCTCAACGGAAAATCTTCGGAGGCATGAACCTGCAATGGGCTCTAGGGTGATGGTAGCCATAGCTAGGGTGTCGGGAACATAATTACGCTTCCAGGGAATCAGCTGCCAAAGGCATCGAAATCCTCTATTAAGCTCCGTACCCTATTTTGGTAAGCTGCCAATTGTTTGCCATGGCATGCATAAAGACTCCAGACTTGTTTGACAATCAGTTCTAAGTCACCCAATGCTTGGAGGCAGGTGACTCCTTTCCTAAGAGCTAACAAGATATCGAGCGCTAAGGCCTCATATTTAGTTACATTGTTTGTGCATCTGAACTGAAGTCGGTAGTGTGTAAGGAAAAATCTTCCTCAAGGGTTGATCAATTCCACACCTGCACCACTCCCTTGCTGGGACCTACATCCATCAAACTTTAGGGTCCAAATATCATTGTTAGGGAGGTCCGCACTTGGGGGACCAACTGTAGGCATGGGTGTAGGTATTTCGGGCATCAGAACCAAGGGTTCTAGTGTGATTTTAGGAGGAGGAATTGACGTTGGTTCCTCGAGAACCAACTCCTCAAGTTCTATCATTGGGGGGGGGGCTTGGTTCTTTTTGTGGTGTTTCTTGTTGAATATCCTCCGCTAGGGAGGGGAGTAAATTGACCACACTAGCCAGGCACACTTCACACGTAAGTTCGAAATGGCCTTGGCAGTGAACTCGACACCATTGTGATGAGAGGATGCATCAACACCCAGTGTTTGGATATCATAATTCAACCACAAGATTAGGACTTGGGTTCTTTGGGTTAGCACAATGTCTTCTGTGGTAGGGATTCCTTCTCAGAGAAATTTCAGGGTTAGGATCTCGTTGGCTCTGTAGAGACCTGGCTTGACTTGAGCGTAGGCCACCTCATTCGTTTGTCCATAGTTAGTGACAAATTTCTTCGTTTTCGGCTCACTTTCAATCTTTGTTTGATTGGCTTCTCCTCTCCAAGGAAGCCACAAGTGGGAGAAGTCGGTCGAGATGTACCCATTCAGGGATTTGGACCAGTTTTGACTTAAGAGAATCTCGTAGGTCTCTGGGATGCCCACCACTTGGATGTTGATGACATAGATCCGAGGTGAGTTGGATTTGTGCATTTTTGAGTTCCATGACCATCTTGACCTGAGTTTTGTCAAGATGGACCACTACACTGTTTTCTTTCATGGGAGTTAACCTAATCTTTTTGCATATAGACAAGGGCATGGCATTTCCTAGTGCCTTGGATTCCACTAGGTAGTTGTACAGATTCTTCCCATATATTTTGAAGATGAGAAGGAAAGGAGGTTCCTCAATGTTACCCCTGTAGATCACTGTGTTAGCGTCTTCAAAGGTGATGGTCTTGGCCTCATTGAGATAGGGTTTGGGTTGTTTAAGGTACTTGAGAAGTCCCTCTTTCTACTTGGAACAACTATGTAACACTTCCTTGAGGGACCTGTTAGTGGTGGCGTACTCCATCACCTTGGTGACATCAAATCTCCCCCTAGGGGCCCAAGTAGTCTTCCTTTGGTCGGGCCGCGATGAGTAAAACAATGGCCCCAATGGTGGGGGAGGTTTGTTGTTGGCATTGGGGTTCGGAGGGATTTGAGTATCCTTCGGTAGGATTGATGTAGTGAAGGGACCTTTGCCTTGGCTTCGGGTGTTGTAGGGAGCCCTTGTCGTTGGAAGGCTTGAGCCTTGTATTCATGGTGAGATCTTGGAACAATTCCCCAAGATCTAGCTCTTCTTCATCCTCTTCTTTTGCGAAGGGGAGGGTTTCACAAGCGAAGGCTAAGCTAAAGTTCTTCGAAGGCAAGGGTGAGGACTGAGCAGGTGTTGAAGGCTTATCCAACAGGGTGATCTTGATCATCTTCTCCATCAAGGTGCAATTCACCTCAGAGTGAGTTGTTGTATCATAAAGCCTACACCAGTTTCTGAGGGGGTGGAAATCTGCCAGATTGGCAGTGTGAGTGGGATTAACACTCCTTGAGGCATCCTATTGATTAGAACTCACCCTACTATTGTTAGGGGTGGTGTTCCATTGTCGGTTGTTGTAAGGACATTGGTTATTGTTGTTATACCATTGCCTGAAGTTCTAGTAATTCCATTGTCCTTGGTAGTTACCCTGTTGCTAAGAGGGGCCAGGCTTCTAGGGAACCGAGGGCCCGAGCTTCATTTGATTTAGCTCAGATGTGACTTGAGTCAGCATCTTCTTTAGGGCATCCATCTCTGCGGTCAGATGGTTCGTTTGGTCTAGGGGTGGCGGAGGTGGGACTTGATTGGCTACCGTGATGTGAGTCGCGACAAGTTGAGGTTCGATAGGGGAAGCCAGTGGGAAGAAAGAGCTCCCAGGCATCTGGGGAGTGATAAGCTTGTTCTGCGACAAGGGGTACTCGAGTTACACTAGGGTTGTATGTACCATGTGATTGTGCACATATTGGGGTACCGGGTTCATCGTTGGGGCACCCACCATGGTATTCGGGTTGCTTGTTGAATGGTAAGCTATTCCCGATACTTATAGGGGTTTGATTTAGTTCTCAATTGATTCGGAGGGCTAGGACGTAGACCTTGGAAAGGCTGTCTCGTTCCGTCTCGACTGTTGTTCACATTAGCATGGTTGAGACCAGAGGGTCAAGAGCATTAAGATAAGTTTAGATTTCTCCTAGCTCCACTGCAATGAAGGGAGCCATCAACTGCTTGTAGGCTCATTGTAACCTACTATTGAAGATAGTCAAAGGTTTGTTAGGTTCCTTTCACAAGGGGGCGAACTAGTGATATAGAGTCACAAGGTCTACGTAGACTCGGAAATGTAAGAGAAAATCATCCTCCATCTCCTAACAACTGTGGATCGAGTTGGTAGGAAGAGACAGGTACCAATTCAACTCATTCTCCCCTAAGGAGTAGGGGAAGAGCCTACAGACAACATCTTCAAGCTGGTATGGTGGTGGGACATGGAGTCCTTGAAGGCTTGCAGATGCTCCTCTGCGGTCCAGAGACTGTTATGTTCATATATAGGGCATATTTTCTTTGGATTTCATGGGAAGCCGTGCATTCCACCTATGATCAGTCCCAAAGGGGAATGATTTTGGTTGAAGTAGGCCGCCACCATAGGGGGCATAGAAATTGGCTGAGTGTGTGGTGCAACTATTCCCACGCTCATCTAGGAGGAGGTGTTTTCTTGGATAGAAGGCTTCAAATCGGAGTTTGAAGCTTTAATTTTCCTAGCGGTTCTCTTAGCTCGATTGGGAGGTCCTAGGCCCTAGCTCTACAAGTTCTCTTAGGTTTGGGGTGGACCTAAGGATTTTCTCGAATCTAACTGGGGAAAATGATCCTAAACATTGGAGTTCTTGGCTACGGTGGTCACTCATAGGAGAGTCTGTGGATGGTAAGTCGAAGCCACGAGGGCCTCCTAGCACCAACTTCTGTTGAGGCAACTCTTGTGTAGGGCTATCAACAGTGATGAGATGTCACTGAATGCGTATGGGCACTGACCAACTCCACCTAAGAGAGGGGTGAGAAAGAGTTTCCCTTCCTCCCAAGCACCTGGTTATCAGGTCACGACGGTGTTGGAAGAGCTAAGTTGGACACATAGTTGTTTGTTCAAGGGGCTTGCTGGTTTTGAATGGGTTCCGACTTATGTGAGGTATCATCTTGAAAATGTTAAGACAAGCTTGAAAAGAAATTGAAAAAGATAGGACAAGGTTAGAGAAACAAATCTATCTATAATCACTTTATAGCGATACCATCAACCTCACTCAAGACAACAGTAAACTACTTAAAGCATATATGATCAACAATCAGTAAATGACAAATCAGAGAGATTCATTTCCATTTTAAACACAACTTCCATCAACACACAAGCTACTAACAATCTTGAGCAAAGGACAAAACAACATATAAATGATACAACTTTACCAATAACTAGGATGAATGCTCAAAATAGCAGAAAAGTCATAATTATTCATTCCATTATCAATAGTATAATCCAACAATCACTGGTTTGAGCATACAAATGTCCCATGGAGGATGAAAGTAAATCCTAATAGCAAAGTAGAGAGTGATTTGATAAACTATCTAAGTCTATCGCTATGGTGCCTCCAAATCATCAATTTTGAGGATCGTTGAAATGCTCAAGAATTGCATACTTAAAGGAAATCGGCACTATTTATCTTACCTTTTCACAATAGTTTACAATAGTTATATGTATGTACAAGTCTTCACACTATCTACGTGTATGTACAACCATTTACAAATTCGAAGAGGAAAGAAAGAAGTGGGAAAGGAGAGGATAGAAGGGAAGACCTGGACTTTGGTTCCCAAGGGGAAAGTCCACCTACATACAAGTCTCTTGTTGTCAGGCTTACCTGATCTGAATCGGCTTGCTTCATAAATCCCAGGTCAGCGCTCTGTTTGGATCACTGTCATCTGTACTCAATCCTTAAATGCAAGATCAACATTTTGAACGTAGGGAAATCACATCTTCTAAAAGCCCATCTCATCTGTCACTTATCTGTTAGAAGGTACCTGTCTATCTCTGACAGTGCATTGTAGTTGTCACTGTCTAGGCAGCAGTCGGTCAGCTCCAAGAAGATAAGCACTAACATAGACCTTCGCAGGTTTGAATGAATAAAGAATGCTTTGAACTATACACTCTAAAATCCGAGGCTCCTGGATCCGACAAACCTTAATTAATGAAAGAATAAAGAATGAGGGGACACGGAAGTCCACTACCCTGAAGTTAGTCCTTTGTATTTATTAAACCTCTCGATGCACTTGTTAATGATATCTTCATCAAGTTTCTCCATGCATTGAAGTTGCACCTCAGCCTCTTCAGATGCCTCTCGAGCCTTGCCTGCTTGCTCAAGCATATAGGTTCTTGCCTTTTGGACCTCATGGGTATCTATAATGAGCTCAATACACTCAATCATGATCTTATCAAACTCAGGGTAGGTGTCAAACTTCTTCTCAGTCTACTCATCAAAACCTATTGGCAAAGAATCGAAGGGTGTAAACCCTATTACATTTTCAGGATCTAATCCTGTGACATCCTTCACAAAGTTTGCATACTTCGCAACGTGCTTCTGTATTAATGAAGGGAAATATGTCACTAACTTGTAGGCTGCATCTAGGAGATCAAGCTTGAAACCAAGCTTACAGTACATGAGATCTGGAACTGTGAACTCTCATCAATGAGGATGTCAATTTCATTTAGCTTCTCTTCGCCTAAATTGGCGATCTCCTTCAGTATGTTCACTTTTTTGGTGTGCCAAGCGATCTCAACCTCCCACTTATGAGTCCCTTTAATTTTATGGCCTGCAACTCTTTCTTTTTATGGTACTCTTTTACAATCCTCTCACTCACTGATTCGGTGGCTTCATTGAGGTTCTCGAGCTCACTCCATTTATTTCCCTTTCTGAGGTTAACCTCGTGCGTCTGGTAGTATCCAGGAGTCACATTAGATGCATCTCCATCCTCATGTGCAACAACAATTTCTGCCACCTCTCTCCATGATATTACCTCTTGGTTGCAAAAACAGACTGAGCTTTCTTGGCTTTCTTCTGGGGAGGGGCCGTGAGCTCGGCCATAATCTTTTGTAGTGAGGGTGACGACCGGTTCTTTTGGTTGCTTCCTCTTAAAACTCATCGTCAACCATTCCAGTAGAGACGGGGCACTAACTCTAGTATCCATGATATCTTGAGGGTTAGACATCTCGCCACCCTGCTTCTCTTGTGTCTCTTTGGGAGGAGGATTCCCAAGATTTGTTGCCTTCTCCTGCTCTGGGCTTTGCTACTAGGGTTTCTATAAAGGATTCGGTTGAGGATTGTCGGATGGTGGGGGTACGGTTGTTCCCATAGATCCGGTTTCCCCTTGTGTTTTTTCTTGCTCCTCTTCTCATTTCTTTTCTTCTTCTTTCTTGTGTGCATCCTCTTCTTGATTTCTCTTCTTTGCAGCTTCCATGGCCCTTTGGTGAGCGTCTTCTTGTGCCTGCATTTGAGTTGCTTTCTTGATTGTCTTCTTCTTCTATTCCCGAAGGCGTTGTTTCTCTTTTTCACCTTCCTATTTTCGGGCTTCTTCTTCCGCCTTGAGCCTTGCTTCTTCTTGGCAAGAACACTCTTCGGCCTCTTGTTTTCTCTAGGCCTCCTCTTCAGTGCAATTTTCGTCTTTTTCTTTGGGGATCCTCTTCCTCTACCTTCGCCTCCTATTCCTTCCGGATCCGCTCCTCTTCCTCTTTCTTTTTCCTTTTGGCTTCTTCTATTTCTTTGAAGAGGAGGTCCTGATCCTCTGGGGTTAGCATTTCGTCTGGATTCTCAGGGGCAGTATTATCCGAGTTCATGAAGTCTTGGACCTGTTCTAGTACAGGCTCTGCTGTAGGCTCTTTTGTCTATGGAATCTGTGCATCTTCAAAATGGGCCTCGCCTGTGAGGTCTGGGATAGTATCATCTAAATTCTTATTCTTCTTCTTCTTCCCTCGAGGACGCTGTAAAGGCATGTCCTCGGCGAGAACATCGTCCTATGCATCTGCATTTATTAGAGGGATGTTGAGGACAGGAATAGCTGAGCTCATTGCTTCCTGGGAGGGACCCACGGTTGAAAGAGGTTCTGCGGTGAGTCCAAATGTGACTCCTTGATCCATAGCAGAAGCTAACTTCCACAATTGATCTATCTTTTCTCCCAACTTTTCAAAGATTACCTCCGTTGGGGCATTTTTAAGTTGATCCAACTTCCCAGATGAGGTACCCTATTTATTCTCGTCTCGCCTCTCATATTGCTAAGACAGTTTGGTGACTACTCTGATGTCAAACTCTTCTGACTCATCCCATTTTATTGTTAGGAGCCACTGATCTGCTATCTTCTCTGCACCAAATGTGGGGTCCCTGATATCCTCTTTATCTTGAAAGCCCCTTGGGAACCTTCGTAATCCGACATTTGTTTAGCTATGAGCTAGTGGTACTGGCGTTAGCATAGATCAAAGTCGTCTTGACAGTCAGCCCAAAAATCCTCGAGATAAGGTGTGTGGGCTTCATATACATTGGAGGGTAAGTTCTTGATCTATCCCTAGGGATCGTAGTTCGGCCATTCCAAATCGAACTTCTCTAGGTTAAGGATGGTCAGCTCCTGATCGGCCTCCTTAGTAGCGGTGAGGGAGCATTTGAATTCTCCACAGGTAAAGGGTAATTCAACCCTGGTCTTATGTTTCTTTGTCATTAGTCCCTGCGTTTCCAAAATTTGCCTACAAAACTAAAGCAAAATTACTCTATCATTGCAGTGCCAATGGAGGAGGTAAGGCTCCACGGAAAATCTTGACACTCATGTATGTGTAGGTACAAAACTACAAAAGTGAGCACCCCCATGGTTCTACCAAGGTCACTGCCTCCTTGGATAGGCGGTATCCTACATCTCCTGTCAGCCTTATTATGTAATTATATACAAACGTATCATTGACATGTCAAAAAGCACTGGAAAACCTTTCCAGTCATAATTGTGGGCAATGATCCCACAGGAGAGCATCCTCTAGCTTGTCTCCTGGAGGTCCATATTTCTCTATACCTTCGATGGCCTTCAGTCTAGCAACCATCCATACCATGTAGGAAGTCATATAAAACTGTTTTGAATATTGGACTTCCTGGAGCTCCTTGTGCATGTTGTTGGATATGATTTGGGCCTAGTAAAAAATAGCCTTGCCACTGAGGATCATGGTGATGAAGTAATACATCTAGGAGTTGTAATTCTTTGCATCTGGTTTCCCAAAGATGTGGCTCAGCATGGTAATCATCCCTTGGATGGGCGGAAGGAAGTCGGAATGTAGGATAGTGTCGAACATATTGGCTCCGTCCTTCCACAAGGTGGTGAGCCAGTGATCATTCAAGTATCTTTTATTGTTTGACTCTGCCTTCCGGCACTCAATCATTGAAAATGCCTCATCTAGGGCCACCAGATTTGCTCATTCAGTAAGGAGCATGACATGGATGGAATCTGCATCAAAACAGGCAACATTTGTATTATCTAGTCGGATGCACATCTTGGTGAAATCTGAATAATGGCCTGCCAGGGTGAATATGAACTCCGGGCATTGGAGTGACTTGGGGAAAGAAGTGGCCTGCAGGAATCTGAACTTCCTCAGCCAGGTGTAGTAGTGATCTTTGAGGGTAGCAGTCTCCACCGAGGTCTTTATAACCTATAGATCAAAGTCCCTGATATCTGTGTCTGTGATGTTTTTCACAGAACTCTCCAGCTTTGAAACTTTAGTCCGCCTCTTGTGGATGTATCTGATGGTTAGAGGGGTCTTCTCCAATTCTTTCTTTGTTTTAGTTTTCCTACCAAATGGGGCCCCAAGTGCTAGCCTTGGTTCGACTTCATGAACTTCAGAGGAAGATGCGATTGTATCAATGGTGTTGCCCTGCAAGACAAGGGAATTTGTGTATAGGCTTCCTTGAAAAAGAAGGGATAATCGGGGACGAAGTTCTAGGATGTGATGTCCGGAGTCGACAACTTTATTGAAAGATTCATGAGAAAATTAGGCCAAGAATACTGTATCGGGGATCCATGTAAGGACCCTGTAGGTTCTAACTCACCTACTTCCGATAATTGGCAGGCATTTGTTATTTTGCAATGTCTTGAACTCATACATAGGCATTTATGAAACACTTATAAGCTCAAATCAGATTTATGTGGTTTAACTTCATACATACATAGAAAAAACATTTAAGACAAACACTTGGCAAATATATCATTCTGAAAATGCACCAAATTATTCGAAGACATTTCGTCATATAGATTGCATACAAACTAATTGCTGCAACTATTCACAAGAATCCCTCTTTATTTAGTTGTTGGAAATGAATTATTTACAATGATGAACAATGCATGGAAATATAACTTATTTGCAATATCTAAAACCTAGAGATTATTAAAACTTTGAATTAATTGGCCAAATAGAATTGCAGGTGAGGTTTGGATGCTAGAAATCCATGTCGTCTATATATACTAAGGCCCACATACCATCAAACCCCAAAATGTGCCTTAACAAACCCTCACGTTGTTGGCATTAACCGGTAGTAAGGAAGTAACCGGTATATGGAAAAGTGGTGTTGTCATTGATGTCCAAAGCTAACATTAGTTCAAACAGTGAACAGGTGACAATAATAGTAAATAGGTACAGTCAACGAGAGAGACTGGTTAGGAAACCAATGACACATATTGAGCAATAAGTACTATGACCGGTGAAGTCACTAATCGGAGCAGTGACCGGTAAGTATATGACCGGAACCAAGGAACTAAGAATTGAGAAACCGAACCGGTATAGACAGAGAAAAGAAGAGTGACAGGTGAAGACAAAGACCTGTACACTACCTAAGGTGAGATATCATTGAGACTGTTGAACCGATGAAAGTCACAGTTGACAAACACTTAAGTGACTCTTCAACCAAGATTTGTTGCACAAATCATGAAGGATTTTGTGTTACGGAAAAGATTGATGCAAGGCATAGATGAAGGATTTAATGTTGAAAGTTAAGGAATTAACACATGGCGGAATCTCAAGAAAAGGGAAGAATGCGGCACGCATTTGTTGTTTGCTTTATAAATCAGAAAAAAGCGTTTTGCATGCATCTAATGTTTCCTCTCAGAACTGAAACTCAACTGGATGATGGATCCAAAGGAGATCTTTACGGAGGTTGCAACATGCAAAAAGCAGGAAGGGCAAGAAGTCTATTTATTCTTCAGCCAGTGAAGAATATCGTTTGCCTTCATTCTGCCAAAGAGAAAGAGTGAACTTGTACGCTGACCAAAGCTACGGTAAGGGAAAAGGAGAAGAAAAGGTGAAGAGAAGAGTGTGCAAGGAAGCACAACAACCTGTAGAGAGCATACCTGTGGTGCCTGGTGATGACTCTCAGTTGATGAAAACAACGATCTTATCAGGCTCAGCAAAGCCATCTCAAAAAGATCAAACCCTCTATTGCTCTCTGACAATTGCAATAGAAAAAATCTTAGTATTTGGGTGGACATTAACAGGTCCCTTATATTAAATCCCTTAACCGAGTGACATCGAGTAGATGTTTTAAAGTCCTCTAACAAGGCAGGCTTTAACAAGCCTTATTTCTTAAATCCCTTAACCGGGTCGCATCTAACAATTTGTTTGTAATCCTTTAACAGGGAAGGCTCCTAACAGGGCGCACTTCAGAAGAGAGCAAAATTTGTGAGTTCTACTCACACCGTGGTTTTCTCCCGCTTTGGGTTTCCACGTGATACATCTGGTGTTCTCTATTGCTTTGATCTTGTGATAGTTATTTCTTTGATAGGATTTGTTCTGCATGCAGTTATAATTAGATTATATCAAATTGTTTCCAAGTTTTAGTGGGTGTTGATTCACCCCTCCCCTCTCAGCACCAGTTGGGACCATCACACGTCACTTGTTAGCGACTCACACTGCTACCATAAACCCTAGCGATTGCCTTTATCAACTTCATACGCTAAGTATGAAGGGTGCAATCAGACTTATTGCCAAACCCTTCAACTCCTACAAATTTATTGAATGTATTCCTTGCTACAAACCCCAAATTCTTCACTTGTAGCACATTCATGGCTTTTGATATAAAGCTATCGTCGATGCACAATTCATTGGTTATTTCACCTATTCAATTTGTTGGAAACTTAGAAGAATTATCAATTCCTCAAGCTTGAAACTTTGCAAACCCTTGCTAAATATCTCTTCACACAAACCAACAAATAAACAAGCATGGAATGGTTTGATTTTCTCCTCTTTGGCTTTATATATTTCTTCTCACCAAGAAGCTTCTCCATCACCCCTCACATAACTTAAATCATATTTGCTTTTGTTGCTCATGCATTGACGTAGGAAAAGCATTTAATGAGCCACTTAAGAAAACACTCATTTAATGCACTTTATAATCTGACTTTATAAACATTATGTCTTTTTATAATAAAGTCAAATAGTCATTAAATGCTCACTTTATTAATTGATTTTATAATATTAATCCCCTTTAATTATAAAGTCACATGAAATCAATATAATATATCCTTAAAACTATCAATTATTATTAAAGTAACACTTTAATAATAATTAAATATCATATCTCCATTAATAACCTTTATTTAATGATTCTAACTTTATCACTGGCTAACCCACTGCTCCCACTGTCAATCTGGATGCCTTACTAAAAATAGTAAGGGTCCCTCTCTAACATCCATTGACTTACTATAAATGATAAGTCCCTCAAAATGGAACCAACAACCTCTGAATATCAATCCCTCAAAATAAATGAAGGATCTGGTGACGTAAACGCTGACAACTACCACCTGAAAAGCTCTGTGATGCTGAAACTATACCCTTTGAACAACCCTATTAGCCTGAGAGGATCAAGAAATAGGCTAATCCTTTGAAAGTTGATGCTCACGAAAATGGGGACATTACAATCCAATAAAAAGTCTCCATGTTTTGAATGGTAGGCTGGAGATATGAATCTTGGATCGTAAAGTTCAAAGACCCTTATAAGATTGTAACTTCTTCCATAAGGGATTTTGGAGTTAACTTAGGCTTTTGGGCACAAGGTTTTGGGAATAGGGATCAGTAAAACCCAACGATGAATGTTTGTCTAACTCCGAGGATTTGAATTCTCGGTCGTGAAAGTGACCGGTATGCTAGGAACGAGAATTCCAGATAGACCAAGCCAATCGCTAGTTGGTGAATGGTGAGAACATGGAAAATGGTGCGAAAACCAAAATTGTAGCGTGTTGGTCTAGGCACGTGCCTCGTGACTAAGCCAAACAAGGTAGGGCATCAAAGAAAACCCTAGAAAGCCCTAATTTAATGTATACAACCATAATGCAACTTGCAAACTACCAAAAGCATGAACTAGGGCATCAAATAGACAAATTCAAAATTCTTAATTCTGCAGAAACACAAAATTGAGGTGTCTAACTCTTCAACACCTGACGCTAGGGCACAAAAAACCATAGAAACAACAAAATTTTCAGCCCTAAAATAAGTTCAAGGCGAGGGATTTCACTCAAAAACCCTTATTTTCTAAACCTATGGAAAAACCCTAAGCAACAGAGGAAAAAGAAATGAAACAAAAACGAAATCATAGAAAGGAAAACCCTAAAATCTTATTAAAACGCAAGGAAAACAATACCCGAATAGAACACTGCACAATTTCGCCGAGGGATTCTTTGAAAACACCTCAAGGGCGACCAAATCCTTGCATGAACGCAAAAATTTACAAGCTAGAAGACTCGGTCACAAAAAGGGCTCTCGAAATCTCTTTTAATCACTTAGTGATTAAAATGAACCTTGGAAAGGCCTATTATAACTTGACGGGGAAAGGGCATTAAATGCCTTTGTACTTCACTTGATAGGTAAGACTCTGCGCTCCGAGGACCAGAGATCCGATCACCATAATACCAAAAGCATTATGGAACTCCAGGATCCAAGACCCTAGCCAAAAACTAAGAGTAGGAGGGGTGGACTTTGGAGTCTAGGACTATGGAGGGAAACTAGACAGGACAAAACAAGAACAAGAGAAAAAGGAAAAGAAAAAAGAGGGGACCCAACATTTTGCCCGAGGGAAAATGTAGGGACAGGTATGCAGGGCATAACAGGACTATGTTGACATATTAAGGAAAAGAAAAACAAGGATAAACACCTTTAACACCAAGGAGATAGCCTTTAAGCAACAATAATGGAGATAGTCATTAAGCAACAATAATCTAAGGCAAAGAGGACACAACTGTTTTGAGGCAAGGAAGAGAGTAAAACGATATCTTGCAACAAGTGAAAAGGAATCCTTTTGAGAGATTCACAAGGAGAAGAGTAAGAGATCTTTTCTCAAAGACCTCTACCTTCATAAATAGAGATCTTTTAATAAAGATAACATCATTGACTAATAGAGGGGAAGGAGAATAAGAATTCACACTTTCCCCATTACTAGGTAAAGGAATTCTTTCTAAAGGACAACACACTTTTGGTCAGAAGTGAGGGATATGTTTATGATAGACATATGCTTTCAAGCAAAGAAGAGGTTATAATCAAGGATACACACCTCTTGTAAAAATAGAACCCCTAGGAAAAACAAACAATTCTATGCAAGAAAGGATGTTTCATGATAAACAGAGACCACTTAACCAAGGGAAAGTGGGTCCTTAGAAAGGATAGAAAGGATAGGAGATTGAAACACTACCCTTGCCCCCCCAAGCATGGAGACAAGGATAAGAAAGATTATTATGTTGCTCACAAAGTATGATTGCACCTGAAATTGTACCAACGTGAATGACAATGAGCCCCCATGGGATGGGCTAGCAATGCACAGTGTGGAGAAGCATAATAGGAACTTAGATATTTAAAATAATCAGGATTTAGATACCACTCATTGTTACATGTTAGGTAAATGATATCATCATCAATGAGTTGTTGAATTTTATAATGCAATGCTTGATATTCATTGGTAAAATGGTCATGATATTGATGATACATACAAAAAGGAATATTTTGGAGATCTTGTCCACATTTCTTTTTTTGTTTGGGTTGGATAATGAACTTGGCACGAAGAAGGTCAGACAATTTGCTATCTTGTTCAAAGTAAGGCATAGAAGAAATAGATGTCATAGACAATAGGAGAGGGGATGTCAACAAAGGAGGACGTTGAAAACCTAAACCTTACATAGACAAGTGTGATGTAGGTCTCTCATGAGTCTCAATGCTTTGTTGCACGCATCCTAAACCATGTCGACAATAATCATCAAACTTAGGAGTTGAGCTATCAGGAGGATAAGGGTCACTCTTAGGTTGAATTGGATTGAAATTTAAAGAGGCCCTATCAACATCCATACTTGTGTTTGAATAAGAAGTTTAAGTCTCAAGTTTAGGAACTTTATTTTTGCTATGTTAGGGCGGTGTGAGGTTTAATGATCCCCAATCATCCTCTTTACGAGGAGATGGTGTTTGTATTAGAGATAGAATTGAAGAAAATGAAGAAAATTGATATTGAATTTGTATAATGTTATCGGCTTCCAAAGTCTACATCTTATTATTGTGGATAAACTAGAGTTTGTGATGAATAGTAGAAGGGACAGTTTGCATAGCATGGATCCAAGGTCTACCTAGAAGAAGATTATATGTGAGAGTGTTGGACATGACATGGATAAGCGTGGGTACAATTGCGGGTCCTACTTTAATAGGCAATATGATTGTACCTAATGACGGTTTATCAATATTATCAAAGCCACGAATAGGAACAGAATCAAGTTGAATAAGAGAAGTATCTACGTTTATTTTATGCAACAAGTCAATGCTACATACATTAAGAGATAAACCATTATCAACTAGAGTACGTCTTATTTTATTGTGATTGATTAGGACAACAATCATGAGGGGATCACATTGATTTTGAACTTCTAAAGAAGGTAACTCATGCTGGTGGAACTCAATTTTTTCTTTTAGTTCAAGACTGGTTGCTACCTCACTTAACCTAGGATGGGATGTAACAACTTTTTGCAAGGCTTCTTGGATCATCACATGTTATGTACGTGAAGTTTTAATTAAGTCCCAGAGGGAGATCTTGGCTAAAGTATCATGAATTTTCTCAACAAGATCATACTCCTTACCAACATGTTGTGAAGGATGAGGGGGAAAAGGACTGTTGTATGTGTGTACTACTATATGGTAATCAAATTGTGTAGCACCTTTTACAATAATTACTGGTTTCTTTTGAAGTTAAGGGGTGGCTTGATGAAGTTGGACAACTACTTTAGGCTTCTCATTCCGCTAAACTTAAATGGTATTGACTTGATTAGGCTCTTTATTCTCCAAGGTTTCATTTGTAGAAGGGAGGGCATCAAGGATATCATCCTCTTCTTCAAAAGTGTGTTCATGAGGCAAGGGACAAACATAACTCATTAATGATTCATCCATAGAGGGAAGGTTATTGAAATGAATAGAAGGTAAAGCATCTTCAAGGAAATTGTCAATCATATCAATCTCTTCTACCGCAATATCATCTTTCACCAAGATATCCTCATGGGGGAGGTACATATTAAGAGAATAATCAACATCATTCTCTAATGGTTCATTCCAATTAGGGAGATCGTTGAGAGAATTGTTATAAATGTCTTCTTGCACCAATATATCCTAATGTGTGGGATCAAGTTCAAGAGAGGGTATATTATGGCTATGGATGAAAGGAAGAACTAAGTTATCATCATATGCATGAAAGGGAACATCTTGAAAATCTTGAATGAAACTTGAAATTGAACTAACAAAAAAAGATAACAAATCCATTCATAAAATGCACTATAATCAAACAAGGTATGCATAAATGATACAAATACATACAAATCAGATCTAGACATGCAAATTAGAAGTAAGATGTAAGGAGTCAAGTTCACCAAAATGTAAGGTAAAAAAAAGAGTTTGCTAGCTTGTATGGGCAAAGTAGGAAGCTAGATCTGTTTTTGCTTACTTTGGAAGGAGAATGACCCACTAGGCTCAAGATCATTGAGCACAGGGTGAATTCAATGGTCCTTCATGATGAGTGGAAGATGACTATGCAATTATGGAAGATCGATGAACAAAATTGGTCAAAATAAGATAAAATGATGACTTTCTACATGAAAACAAAAAAATGATAGGCGAATTCCGAGAGAAGATCTGGGAAGTACAAACTATAATTGATCTGCGACCGAATTTTAGGCAAAAGAAAAGAAAATCAGTCGATTAGGGAAACTTGCTTCTAGGACTGGGTCGGTTGGGGCAACCTTCTCCCGATACTATTTGATGAAATGACCTAAGATTGTAGACCTCTGAATGCTCGATCTATAACTTTTCCCATCCACCGCCTATTCCTACACCAAAAAAGAAGGAAAATGTTGGGTAAAAAGAGGTTTTCCTAGGTCAAAACCTAGTTTTGGAATTAGCCATGAAATTGAAATAAATTGAAATGGAATATAAGCACGTCAATATGTAGAAGAGGCTAGATTTGAGAAATAAGATGTCATATACCTTGTTGATGCAATGCTCTTTGAATGTAATCACAAGTTTTGAAGCAATAACATGACTCCACAATACTTAAGAGGAAAATCATGAACACATGCTTGCATGAAGGTTGTTGAAGCTTGCCACAATGCTAGATCTGAAGAAGGCCTTAAATGCTTGAATGAATTGATGGATGTCAAAATGAGGGAGGGTAACTTGATTTTATACCTCTCTAAGCATTTTGGGGTGTTATTTTTGGAGCAAGTTGACACGGACTTAAAATTCTCGCTCTCGCAAGCTAACCATTGAGCTATTTGAATTTGGGCGAACATTAGGGAGAAAGTTGCTCAAGGCAACTTGCTCCCTCCAGTGCAGGACCAAATTGGGCCCAAAGGTCCAGAATGCCAAGAAGATGGTGGAGTTTTAGTTGGAATTGAGCTATGATATTGGAATCAGGTACAAGAGGCCATACATGCTAAAATAGGGCCTAGGTGAGCAATAAGTTGCATAGGGATGCAGTTTACAATGCTATAACTACACAAAATGGTAATGCCACTTGCATAGGGATGCAGTTTACAATGCTATAACTGCACAAAATGGTAATGCCACTCACTCAATTTTGTTGTTACATGTGGGAATCCTATTAATCAATATACTTATGTCCCACCTTCCTCTACTTTCCCTTCTCTCTCAAAATGTTAACCCTTTAGTATCACAACATATTGTTATTCAATCCCCTCCACCTTTTACTTACCTTAATGTTCTGCCACCTACCATTAGTTATACTCCATCTTAAAATTCTACTCTCTCACAAACCAATTCCCCTTCCAATTCTGCCATAAACAAACTATAACAAAATGTGTCTCCATCACAAAAACAAATAGCCAACATAAACCAAAGTCAATCTCAACCAACCCTTCCATCATATTGTACCTGTAGTCTATTATCATACACCATTTTAAAGACTCCTATTTCACAATACATTTAGTCATCACATTTTAATAAATGCAATGGGAAAGGAGACTGTAAGAACCCCAAATCGGTCCTTAACTGCTGTAGATGTTTATCTCAATTTGTTGTTTGAAAGTTTATGATTTTTTTTTGGTTTTTCAAGGGTTTTAGAAATAAAAAGAAAATGTGCAATAATCTGAAATTCTAAAACTATTCAATTAACTGCTGCAACTTATATTTATTTTTCAAATGAAATACAAAAGGAAATCAAGACAATCTTTTATTGGAAAATTATTAACAAAGGCAACTACAAAATGCATAAAAAACCTGGGAGAATACACCAGCTGCTGCAGGAACTTATTTATTTCAACCCTACAATGTTGTGGTTGTAAATCTGAAAGAGGATAATGGCTGCGACTTATTCCTCCATAAAGCTGCAATTAAATACTATCTTCTTCTTCCTACTGCTGAAACTAATACTGATGAAGCACAAATAGAGTCTCTAGATGAAACTCTCTGAAATTCCAAATTCACTGGATATTTCACCAGCTCAAATGGATACACACAGAAGAACTACGTTCTCCAATGGTAAAACTAAAAACCCTTCTCAGAGCTCAAAACCAATAATGATCAATTTTGCAAATAACAATGGATACCTTCCTTCTTTCCCCAACAAGCATAAATAGGCTTTCCAACCCTAAATTGTAATTCTTTGAAAAGTTGTGATTTCTTTCTTTAAGGCATTAAAATATAATCATTAAATAAATTTAATGATTTAGACTTAGGAAAATATGCCAATAAATTAATACATTAATTTGGCCCCCTTCATGATACTTAGATCCATCACTTAAGTGATTTAATATAAAGTCAATTTACAATTTAATATTAAATCCTTTGCCATTTAATTAATATATAACCACTGAAAACTGAATAACTCCCTCAGAAATGAGAATCTGGCTTAACCATCTGAAATTGGAGTTGGCATAATAATTTCCCATGTGATCAAATAACATTTCTAAAAATAGAAGAGGTCCATCTCTATGACTCTAAAAGTTGCTAAAAATAGAAAAACTCAAACAAATAGAGTCTGAAACCTCTCCAAACCAAATCAAGGGTACTGAGCTCTGCAAAAGTCGAACCATCAGATAAGCATATTTCTCTTGTGCACAAAATGACCCTCTATCCATCTCTACTAGCCTACGAGGGTCCAATGATAGGCTAATCAATAGCTTGAATGATGTCTCTAGCTAGAAAGGGACATCACAGAGACCCTAACACTAATGTGTCCACTTTTACCGCATTATGCACCATTTCATCCTTGAAGATGCTCTTCTTGCAAAACTCTTTCCTAGGTCATGGAAAGATATGGCCTTAGATTGGTTTTTCTCATTGCCTAACAATTCATTCTTCTCTTTCTCACAAGTTGTTTATCAATTTTACAATATTTTCAAAATAACATTGGACTTATGAGGGAAAACTACTCTAGATAATTTATTGCAAAGGCTGTCAATCAATAAAGGGAAATTACAAATACTAAATGTTGGAGGAACAAGGTTACCACCTCAACAATCAACTAGCTATAAGAAGGTTTCATATTTAATATGAATTTTCTTTTTAAGTATAGCATGGGACTGGTAACTTTTCTGATGCAAATTGATTACAACTTAAGTATCATCTTAAATATCATGATGAAAGAGTTTTGGAAGTAATAAGTTGAACCTAGACATGAGAGAGGTTGTGAGCATGCTCTGTGAAATTTCATTCATGCAAGTTCTTGCTTATAAGAGCTCTTAAAATTCAATGGTGTAAAGAAGATAGAATTGGAAAGAAGAAAACAAATCAGTAAGAAAAATAGTGAAGATTATATAGACTTTAGAGTGTATGTATTTTGTGGAGTTACTCGAGATCACAGCTTATTGATTTTCCTTAATTATTTAGTTCTCTACTTTTAATTTGCATTATCCATATATGGTTCAATGAGTAAATCAACAATGACTCCAGTGGTAAGTGACAAGGAAACTACAATAGATGTCAATTGAAGATAGGTGTTGAGTTAATTCGTAAAATATGATGGCATTTCTTAACATGGTCCATATCCATGCATGATTTTGATTTTGTTTTATAGTTCACATCTTTGAGAGCAAAAAATCTGCGGGCTTCACACATAAATGGCTTTTCAGACCCGTAAGTACTAGTTTCCTCTTTTCTACTCTTGATCTTTCAAATATGAATGATGTGATTGTTGGATTTTTATTACATTGGTGGGCTTGCATATTTTGCATAAATAGACAATGCTGTGAACTGGCACGAACAATGTATTATAGTTGTTAGCTGTTTGCTGACTCTGTTGTTATTTTTGTTTTCTTGAACAGATATATATCATTTATTGGACCAAATTTAGTTCAAAATTTCAGGTCTAAAGTGAAGTATCAGACCCTAAATCCTGTATGGAATCCCCTGAAGGTAGTACCTCAAACTTCCTACCACATCTGCTTTGAAGTAATAAAAAATATTGACTTCTGTTACAATTTACTTTATAAATATATACACTAACGTATCTCACCAAGTTTACTATGTTTAGCATGTTGGTTGAAGTTTCATAAGAAAATTTATGGATCTATTTATTCAGATTGTTTCTTGTGACAATTCTTGAAGACTATCTTGATATATATTGTGCAAAGATAATTCATTGAATATTATCAATTTATTTTTAACATCCCTTTTACATGTCGCTTAGCTGATCATTTTGAGCTGACAATCTTGTAATATTGAAGTGGAATGGAGTTTTATTCCATTCTTACCTAAACTACTGTATTGAGGTACTCACTCTAGTTGCCACAAGGGCATTGATTTACTTGGCTTTTTCTGTAAAAATACATGCTGAATAAGTGATGAAAAGACCAGTAAAAATATTCTTTGGAAAGTACAATGCATAGTAAAGGATTTTTCTTTTGGCATCTGTAGATCACCATTAGTAAATATGTAACATAAGCTGTACATCCTTAACTGTTATTAAGTTTATTCCACATGAAACACAAGAATATGGACATTATTGGATCTTGACAGTTTGGCTATCCTAGTAATATCTTCCAACATATTCATAGCTAGTTAAATTTGTTAAAAAGTCAATACATTATTTTAGGGAGATTAGTGTAACATACACCCTTACTTTATTTTTTTTGTTTTTTGTTGTTCTGTTTGAGCATTTGGTGTTGTAGGAAGATATGCAGAATATTTGTTTCACAATAATAATATATGCAGCAATATAATAACTCAGAAAATGACAATATATAGAGAACTCCTCAACTATATAGCATTCAGATTATATTTCAGAAGAAGGGATATGACGTATTATCAAAATGGGCAATAGCCAAATAGCTTAAATGAATTACAGATACATTTCTAACATACCCATTTACTCCATCACATAAGTCTGAGCTGACATTGAAATCAACAAACTAGCTTTAGCAAACTTGCATGCCACTCTCCAATAACACCTCCAAAGGCCACAATAAGGATTGGAAAGATAAAGTGGGCCCCAAACACCACCAAGCAACAACAAATACGTCCCCAGACCCTAGCCGTCACATCACCCAATGCACACGCTAATCCTAGGGTCATATGACCAGCAAGAAATGATGTGTGGCCTCCTTAAATGCCCTCCAAAACTGCAAGCAACACAACATCCTCCCTCAATGTCCTTCTGTGAATGATCTCTAATAATAAGAAGCCTAGGATTGTGATATTGCTAGCAGTATCACAATTTGACTTTATGTGGAAATTACCTCCTAATCAAGAAGCCCTGAAATCTGAAGAAGGCTGAACCAAATATCCATGAAGATCTAATGTGATTCATAAATTAAACTACCCAAAATATGTCAGTGGATGATGTTGCCTACAAGGGATTTTGTCTTCACAAACCTTAAAAAGAACAAGTTTCATCCAGAAAGAAGAATACCAAAATATCAACTCAAAAAATGATCTCTAAAATACACTTAAATAGGCTTTCCAATGATTTATTTTAAATCCTTATGTCTTGCTCATAAAGTGGCACCCACTTCTAGATGGCCCCTCATTAAATATTTACACTTTATCTTATGATTTGGGCACCCATTTAGTCCATAATTGAATAAATTAAAATAACAATAAAGTTAAATATTTAATTTTTTGACTGTAAAAAATGGAGCCGTTGAGGGAAACTACGACAGTGCTAGGGCTTTCAAACCCTGCTGCCAGTGCTTCTGTGCAGAGCCAAAGGGAGATTGCCTACGATGGGAAGGTGGAACTGGAGCAATATGCATCTAAGGGTAAAGGACAAATAGTGTTGTTTGTTGCAAGGCAAAAGGATCCGAATCGTGTGTTGGAAAAAGCGTCACTGTTGAGGGATGATCGTGTGTGTGTAGGGTTTGTCGCTGGATTGGCAACTTCCTCTGCTAGGGCACGTAAGGCTGCTCGTGAGGCCATTGTGAACAAGGAACCTATGAAGAGTTTTGGTGCAGAGGCAGCTACTCTAGGTTTTAAAAATGATACCCCCACTTGTAATCACAATAGGGAAAGCCGCGGTCAAGATGAGAGTTTGAATAGACATAGGGAGTGTACCGCAGAGAAATATGTCACTGTGGATTTAGATGGAGAGATGGAAATGGAGATGGTTCACAATGAAGAAGTTTTCTCAAAGCTAGGATTGATAGGAAGGTTTAGGGGCAAGTGGCCAAGCCTAAATGAGCTCCATAAATGGATTAATGATTTATGTGAGCCCATATTGGAGGGGTATGTTCAAATCTACACAGTGGCCAGGGGTTTCTTCATTGTGGTGTTTGAAAAGGTCCAAGACAAGAATTTCTTTTTATGTGACTACCACTGATGTTGGGAAGACAAGTTTCCTCTGATGTTGAAGCCATGACACCCTTTTTTCTCGCTTGATACTGAAGTTTTTGATAAAGCTCCAATTTGGGTAAGACTCCCTAATCTTCTCTTACATTTCGGGTTTGTCTCCTGTCTTGAGGCTATTGGAAATACATTGGGTGATTTTCTTATGGTGGATGATGAATCTTCAAATCTTTTGCATTCCACTTTTTCTTGGATTTTGGTAGAAATGGACACTACTAAGGGCTTCCCAAAAATAATAAAAATTAAGACCTCAAAGGGTTATTGGCAGCAGCCTTTGGATTATGAAGGATTTCCTTTTAGGTGCAAAAGGTGTTTTAAAACAGGCCATATAGATGATCAGTGCGCCATACCAAAGATACAAAGAAAAAATACTTTGTGGAAGGCTGTCTCTACTAGTCATTATATGGTGGAGAAGATGGATGGGAAGCAAGCAAGGAAGATGGATGGTAATCAACATAGTTACTCTCAGGCTATGATGGGGGAAAAGATGCATTGAGACTCTGTTAATCCAAATCTAAGTGTTCCCCCAGCATTAAACAATGTTAATGTTGTTGACACTGTGGGCATTGAGGTGTTGATTCAAAATAATAGTGCTACTACGCTAGAATGTAGGGAGAAAAAAGGAATGTACGATCATGTGACAAGGCGGACGAAGCTGAAGAAGAAGGTAAACATCTGCATCAGCATGGTAAGAGTAGCTTGGGAGTTGAATGTAGATCTAAGGAAAAGCTAATGGCATGGCAAGATGAGGTATCCAAGGTGGAAGGTGTGTAAAGAGCCTGCCTAGCTCCTAAATATAATTCCTTTTTCTGAAATTACTTGTTATAATTGTATCTTTGTGTTTTGATTAAGTTTATTTCAAATGAAATTTCCCAGCAATTTTAAATATCATAAATAATATCAGACTAAATATGTTTTGAACGATCATCAATTATTCAAAATTATAGAAGTGGCAATGCTTATAAACATCAAATTATTCAACAACTATTGGCACTTGGCAATTGTATGAATGTTGTAGAATTAAAAATAACATACAGGAAAGTCAATGCAGCCTGTATGAATCTTCAACCACCACCAAGAAAGAGAACGCAGCTTCTCTAATTCCAACGTAGCCTGGTTGGATATTCACACAATCAATTAAAATTGATTTCCAGCCTCCAATATTAATTACGCAGCCTGTTTGGTAGGAAACGCAGCTTGCTAGCAAAGTGACACAACCTCTTTGGGAGTCACCAGCTTGCTGTGAGCAAATACACCAGCCTCTAGATGAAATGCAGCTTTCTTCAGTGAAGTCTGCAACTCTTGCTACCCCATGTTGCCTTCTGATTGATCATAGCACCAAGTAGAAGATAAAACAACCTTCTACTTGACACAATAAACATTGGGAAGAAAAATCGAACCACCTTTGAATTCAGAATTTGTTCACAACTCAAATTTGATATACTTCAGCATCAAATTCGAATTAATTTAACCAGCAAAGAATCTCCAGTAAATCAAAAGCAAAATTCACCATTAACAAGTAATGATTGAAATTGCAAAATGAGGAATCAGTCCTCAAACTCTAGCCATGTTCTCCTCTCTCCAATTTCAATAAAAATCACAAGTCCATGAATGAGGTTCGAATTCTCATAAAGCTGTATATATAATATTTTTCCATAGCTTCTCAATGACACTTTTCACTTAAAAGCCACTTGCTTTATGGTTGCACATTTGAAATATAATAAACTATTATATTTTCCTTCACTTTAATGTTGAAAATGATCCTTTCATTAAAATAATGCTATTTTGACACATAGAGTCCCTGTTTTACGAGCTAAAGATTTAAAACTTCTAAAGCCGGTTCCAACGAGCTATAACACTAAGATGCCCAAAATAGATTCCCAATAAAAATGGCAACCTTAGCCGATTTAATTAAATAATAATCATAATTCACCCATCTTGTGAAAACAACTAAGGAAGCATCAGAATCAAAATCTAACAGCACAAGAGTGATCATGATGATGAAAGATGATGAATGAACCTGAGGGAATGACTTTCTAAAAATAGATGCTCCCTCCAAGAATCTTGGAGCCCAAACCGGAAGCCGAAAATAAAAATTGAGAGCATCATTTAATTCCTCTAATTCATCTGAGCTCATCGGAACCAATTGTTGACTTACTATAAATAGTAAGTCCCTCAAAACAGGCCAAAACCCACATCAAGGTCCTCTAATCACCAGAATTAGCCTACAAGGACCCAATGATAGGCTAAATCCACTAACTCCAATGCTCGCTCAAAATGGGGACATTACAGTCCTCCCTCCCTGAAATTGCTTGTACCCAAGCAATCTCAGAAAACAAAACACAGAAGTCCACCTAGATCCCAAGGATGGTCATGGGTAATGATCACTATACTCCTGTGAAGAAATCATCAGCATCAACAGTACAAACATCAACATCTGAGAAACTGCACTCAACACCCAAATTGAAGATGCTGCAACAGGATCGCCACGTGGGAGAAACTCAACCGAGAGTAACTCACACAGGAGTAACTCAACCAACAGACTGGACTTGCCCCTAGTCTTCATGCCAACCAAACCATCATACCAGTCATCAAATGGATGCACTGAAGAACTCTGCAACTAGTAGATATCCTGCATGTGAGGGTCAAACCTAAAACTGTAAGCACTCCCCACTATGTACACCCCTGTAAACTGCTCAGCTAGGCCTGACTGGCCTCCTATAAAGTCTGCCTGATAACCAGGTGTACTAATAGGATCCCCAACATCATCATCATCTTACAACTCCTGAAAGGGATCATCACTGAGCTCAAACAATGGATTGTCATAAGTCATAACGACATCCACATCAAATAAGGGATTGTTCGCAAAGTGAATTGATCCCATCTGTTGATCTGAGCTAAAAAACTGCGAACTGTGAGAGACATGATGTGAAATCTACTCTACTTGAATGGGCTCATGTCTCTGAAAATCCTCACTATATGTAATAAGTCCCTATAAACTATGATCCTAGGACCTATCATCATCCAATAACCACTCTGAGTCATCATCCAATATATGATATGATATACCAAACTTGCTGCAGCATGAATCATCCTCGTAGATAACATCAGTAGTGTCCACATTATCAATGCCAATATCACCAACCTATAAAACCTCTGATATCACATGCCGCTGCCAACGTAACTCACTGCTGTCATAGAAATCAGAATTAGAAGAACTCACATTTAGCATGCAATCCTAAAAACTAACACTCTCATCATGTGAGTCAAAACCCATGGTGATATCCACAACATCCTCTACACTTGCCCTGTCATCATCAACATCATAAGCTCAAACATAGGATTGCTGTCATAAAAATCAGAATCTGTATTGTTAGTAATTTCATTGCTACCAGTTGATGTAGGGCTGCCATCAATGGTGGCTATCATGCCATCAACATTCTCATGATCACAAGCTCCTATCTCATGGAAATGATGAGACTCAATGCAACTGTCCTCAAGCAAGTCTGTCATAGCCTCATGCTCCTGAGAAGAGCCTCTGGAATGCTCTCTCTTTTGTGTCAGGTACTTGTCAAAATTCAAATTCCTCTTAATTGCTTCTGGAAGAGCATCCCACTTTGCAAAGTGTGCCACCATCACATCAACGAATGGTGTCGGCTCTATCTCTACACTAACTGTATCCCGCTCGGGCCTCAAGAAAGTAGGACGAAGAGGCCTGTCATAAGTACCAATATGGTCAATTCAATAATCACACCTGTTATCTACGTGTGACCAGTGTGATCTGACTAAAACACTTTGTGCACCTTTGTCTCTAGTACGATCACCTGGTAATGTGATACGTTGAAGAGTGTCTAAAAGCTGTTGCAATACATTTGCAACATGATGCTAACCATCTGCAATATTCCTGAAGGCATCTCTGGCCTCCCTGTCAATATCATTCCCAATTTTATTCCGGTTCTTGTCTCCTGCCTATTCAATCTGTGGGCCCTGTTCATTACCTTCGGGAGGTGGTGAATTTCTACCCCTGCGGGTATAGTGCACTCCCGATTCAAATCTATCTGCCATTGCTAAATCCTCATACCCTTCAGGATGGCAAGATCAAAGCTCTGATACCACTGTAAAGAGCCTGCCTAGCTCCTTCTAAATATAATTCTTTTTTCTAAAATTACTTGCAATAATTGTATCTTTGTGTTTTGATTAAGTTTATTTCAAATGAAATTTCCCAACAATTTTAAATATCATAAATAATATCAGACTAAATATGTTTTGAGCGATCATCAATTATTCAAAATTATAGAAGTGGCAATGCTTATAAACATCAAATTATTCAACAACTATTGGCACCTGACAATTGTATGAATGTTGTAGAATTAAAAATAACATACAGGAAAGTCAACGCAACTTGTATGAATCTTCAGCCACCACCAAGAAAGAGAACGCGGCTTCTCTAATTCCAACGCAGCCTAGTTGGATATTCACGCAATCAATTAAAATTGATTTCCAGCCTCCAATATTAATTACGCAGCCTGTTTGGTAGGAAACGCAGCTTGCTAGCAAAGTGACGCAACCTCTTTGGGAGTCACCAGCTTGCTGTGAGCAAATACACCAGCCTCTGGATGAAATGCGGCTTTCTTCAGTGAAGTCTGCAACTCTTGCTACCCCACGTTGCCTTTTGATTGATCATAGCACCAAGTAGAAGATAAAACAACCTTCTACTCAACACAATAAACATTGGGAAGAAAAATCGAACCACCTTTGAATTCAAAATTTGTTCACAACTCCTCAAATTTGATATACTTCAGCATCAAATTTGAATTAGTTTAACCAGCAAAGAATCTCCAGTAAATCAGAAGCAAAATTCACCATTAACAAGTAATTATTGAAATTGCAAAATGAGGAATCAATCCTCAAACCCTAGCCATGTTCTCCTCTCTCCAATTTCAATAAAAATCACAAGTCCATGAATGAGGTTCGAATTCTCATAACGCTGTATATATAATATTTTTCCATAGCTTCTCAATGACACTTTTCACTTAAAAGCCACTTGCTTTATGGTTGCACATTTGAAATATAATAAACTATTATATTTTCCTTCATTTTAATGCTAAAAATGACCCTTTCATTAAAATAATGTTATTCTGACACATAGAGTCCCTGTTTTATGAGCTAAAGATTTAAAACTTCTCAAGCCGGTTCCAATGAGCTATAACACTAAGATGCCCAAAATAGATTCCCAATAAAAATGGCAACCTTAGCCAATTTAATTAAATAATAATAATAATTCACCCATCTTGCGAAAACAACTGAGGAAGCATCATAATCAAAATTTGACAGCACAAGAGTGATCATGATGATGAAAGATGATGAATGAACCTGAGGGAATGACTTTCAGAAAATAGATGCTCCCTCCAAGAATCTTGGAGCCCAAACTGAAAGCCGAAAATAAAAACTGAGAGCATCATTTAATTCCTCTGATTCATCTGAGCTCATCGAAACCAACTGTTGACTTACTATAAATAGTAAGTCCCTCAAAACAGGCCAAAACCCACATCAAGGTCCTCTAATCACCAAAATTAGCCTACAAGGACCCAATGATAGGCTAAATCCACTAACTCCAATTTTTGCTCAAAATGGGGACATTTCAAGGTGGCTGGGAAACGGTGAAAGGGAGAAAAAGGAAAAATGAGAAGAAATCATTTGACATGATTCTCCTCTCTCAGAAGAAGGGTGGAGACAAGAACAAATTGTGATGGCTTTATTGAATTTGTTTTTATTGATGCTTTCTAGTGTGTTCCTGTTAATGGGCTTCTCGGGGTTTCCTTTCATTTGTGAAGATGGCTCTCTTGGATGTAGCCATCCCCTAGTTCGGGCCAGGTTCTATCCTGGTTAGATTAATAAAATATAGCTTGTTATCAAGAAAAAAAAAAGGTTAAGTATTTAATTTAACTTTATAATTTTATGATTTATCATTTTTTTAAATAAAAATCCTAGAGTATATCAAATATTGAGATATCAACATTAACCACTTCCACGAATGCGTCCAAAAATATTAACATTGACAACTGGCTCACTCAGTGCCAAAATTGACTTACTAAAGCTAGTAACTATCTGAAACTCAATGTTAACCCCTGTAGAAAACGGTTTTATGCACATTGTAATCACCAGAGCTCAAATAAACACCTATCACTACCAAAATGTTGGATAACCTATCACCATGAGTTCTCTAACCCTAATTTATTAGCCTATGGGAATCCACTAAATCAACTAACGGTCCATCATACAAAACTAGCTAAGAAGGAGACATTACAGCCTGCCCTTCCTAAAATTGCTTGTCCTCAAGCAATCTCAACTTTGGATGCTGCAAAACTTGTTTATTCTCCATGTTGCATCCTCTACTAGCAAGTTTTTTTATTTGACCAAATATTCCTTATTAACTCCCTTTCAAAGAGTACGTTCTCCGCAGTCTATGATGGCCTCTAGAATCAACTTCCCGACCTCATCTAATGGTACCAAATATGATGAGGGAATCACATTATGCCCGAGTGCTTTCTTGAGCCTTTCAACATGGAACACATTATGCATTATGGTACTCACTGGTTACTCAAGCTCATAAGCAGCCTCTACAACCCTTTTGAAAACTTTAAAAGGACCATAGAACCTAGACTTAAGCTTCTCTTCTCCGCTCTTTTTGAGAGTAAACTATCATTTCGGCTGGAGCCTCAAATACACCATGTCACCCACCTCAAAACTGCATTCTATCTGATGCTAATCAACATACAAGTTCTCATGATTTTGTGCCGGCTGCAAGTTTTCCTTCAAAGATTTCATGATATCTTGGCTCTCTTGTAACAAATCTCTTGCCTTAGGTTGTGATGTCCCGTTTTCAAAGGTAGGCTAAAACGATAACGGATAAACAATTAAATAAGTTTAAATGAAAGATTAAAAACTTATTATAAGGGCAGACTAAATAGATAGTTAAAGAGAAGATAATTAATTAAAAAAGATAGTATGAAGATTGAATTTGATGATCAAATCTTAAGAGGGAACGTTGAGTTAATAACCACCCAAACTAAGGATGACTAGCCTTTGTGAAAGACATCTGGCTATTCTAATAAATGAATCCTAATCAAAATAATCCATTTGGCATCACGCGAGGTGGTTGTCTCTTCTCCAAAAGATTATAATTGAAGGAGGCTTATATTCAAACTATCACAGTAATACATATTCATTGTTTCACTCTTTGCAGCGGAACAAATAAATATTGGCTTGGAAAAGACGAAGGATTGAATTGGCAAATCAATTATTATTATAGCGCCTTTTATTTAGCAGTCACGACTATTACATGGAAGACTAATTATCGGGCAAGATTATATATCCATTTCTCATGGTCGTTTATTGAGCAACTTCATCGAATTGGGGATTTCGTATTGGCTTGGCAATTAAGTTTAGCCGCTCTTTCTGCACAAGAAGAGTCCAAACAGTGATGGAACATACAACAGTGATGAGTTGATCGATGCAAATCAAGATTTAAAAATAGACAAATGTGTTATGGCAACGATATCCTAAGGATTCCTAGACATCTGTCTATGCAGCAGTGAAAGCACAGTACTCCGTGGCCAGCTACCCATTCATAAATGATAATATTAAGTAATCAGGTGGTAATTATGAAAGTCAGGGAAAGGTCTATAGCTAGCAGCGGCTATTATCAAAAGACCAAGATTAATCTTATTGAGGCATCGATAATGAATAATAGATCGATGATCCTTGACCAATAATCAGACTCCCTTAAAATCAGATCATCAAACATATTATAGACAATGATGGGAGTATGTCAATAACAGCATTGAAGTCATAAACCTTTAATAGGTCGATTAACCTTCTTTCCGGATAATAGTGCCATGAGTTTGCCGATACTTCGGATGCAGCAACCGAAGCTGTGAGCGAGAACAAAAGCCCTACTGTCATGGTTTCTCAGGAGAGAGCCGGCCTTCCGGGTCACCTCAAATTTCTCATGATGGCTACGCATCCGCCCAATCTCGATATGAGACTTCCCACCCGGAGCGGGTTATGGCTATTGAAATGGTTGGAATGCTGTTCCAATGAACACCTCGACCCTAGCCAATAATAGGCTGATGCCGCTCCCACTTGGCCACGGGATATGCATCTGTGGTGAAAGGAGGGTGTTTCAAGTGCTTCAATGAGGTGGTAAATTGGAACGGGATCTCACCAAAGCTTCCGTCTCTACTCACCAATCGCCCCCCCACCTGCCTATAGAATGGTAGGGCCACTCCCATCAATGTGCCAAGACCTGGGGATCTCAAGCCAACATGCACCCCTCGATCCGACAGAGACCCACTCAATTCACTTCCCGCAGAATCATCAAACTTACCATTGCTAGCCACCGATGGTAAACAATATTATGGTCATCATTTAAAGTGAAGCTATGAGGCTCAATGTAATGTCCCCTTTCTCAAATAGAATTTAATGATAAATAATAAAAAAATAAAGGAATAATAATAAATCATAACATAATTTATTATTAAATTAATTATTTTATTAATATAATAATAATAAAATAATATAATATGATACAATATTATATATGAAAACAATAATATTTTTATCTATTATTAAATATAAATAATATTATAATGATGAATAAATAAAACTACAATATAATGAATCAATACTACTATAACAAATGAATATAATATAAATTAATAAGATATAATATAATAAATTTATAAATAAATAGCTAATTATGAATATTTTTAGTTTAATAAATAAATAACCATATAAATATAAGTCTATATTCAATATATATAATCATACATTTGAAAATGTATTAACTAAATATCAATATCATCAAATAGAAAATATATTATAAATAAACATATATAAATTATAATATATTTAGAAACTAAATAATAAAATGGATGGCGTGAACAAAGGCGCCACCATAGGGTCGCTGCCTTCTACACCCGCGCGGATATATAAGAGCACAGTAATCAATGGTCGATCGGGGGAGTAAACCATCGTCCAAGAAACAGGCAGCTGTCGCAAGCATTAAATCATTGAATAGAAGTTGGAGAGGATATTTGGGGGTGGCACTATATAAAACATAATCTCCAGTAACAGTTGACTTTCATATTTGGAGAGGCAAATTACATGTCAACAAAAATATGGAAGTGCACAGCATATATTAAACACGCACAGAGCCATTCATCTCAGGAAATATAATCCACGTTGGTTTCATAGTGGACCAGGCAATATCAAAGTGGGATTGGTTCGGATATACTATATTGATGATTTCATTAGGAGTGGCACATCAAATATTCCGCTAAAACTATTACAGGAGATTAATTAAGATTTATGTGTCCTTAAGCTTAAGTCAAGTACAAGAACACATAATGAAATGGAAGAATAATGTTATACATTATACATGACCATCATTGAAGAGATTATAGAATACATTTGTTATTCATCAAACAGGTGGGGAATTTTGTTCAGATTGTACAGTTAGTTGGAGTCAAAGAATTGCGAATTGGGGATGTAAAAAATTAAAAGAATAATTAATCAGAGATGACACCTCAGAATTGCAGGGGCAAAGATATACATAAATCTAAGGCAATGATGATCATTTCAATACCCAGACTCATAATGACTTTTTTTATTACAAATTTAATATTAGACAAGCGATTACTTCAGATCAACCAGCAACTCTAAACTTGGATATACTTTATGAAGATATCAGAGACAACAGATACTCTTAGAATCATAGCAACAACATTGAAAATAATATCCAAAACAAAAATATTGTTTACACTTGATAAATAAACTTCACTCCTATATTGTTCTATAGTCAAACAAGATAAGAATCATAACATCTGGAAATGTATCATATACTTCAGATAGATATTACTAAGAATTAGACATAGTAACTCATACTTGATCAATCTATAATATTGATATAATACATTCCACGCTCTGGCATAGTGACAGGTATCTATACCTATATAAAACCCACAACAATTCAATAAGGTTTTCTAAGGCATTGGGATACAAGATTAATTACTAGAATTTCAAGATTATTTCCATTTGTTAGGAAGCTGATATTTGCAATAAGCACATCGTTACAATCCAAATTGTTTTAAGGATACAAGAATCAGTCTCTTGCAATTAAATTTTGAGAAATCAGACCCAAATCTCATGGGATGGAACAAGGGACATTACACTCAATAATAAGTAAATCATCAGTTGTCATCATTGATTAATTAATCCAGGAAAGATGCAATTGAGGTGGTGTAACTATGAATGGTTGTGTTCATTCGGAGAGAGGTATCTCTAAGTGAATAAAGATATAAGAGGGAAACCAAACACTCTCAATTGGGCATAAGGATAGCTCACTAATATATATTGCCTACTGATTGAATGAATTGTGATGAGAGGAATAAGAATAAATAAGAGATTATAATATTATAATAAATATATTTATAGCAAAATAAGAGAAATATATATATATATATATCAAAATAATACATTTATAATATATATTGCTAATGATAATGAATTCAACTTATTAGAGATAATCAAACGTCCACATATTAATACATGTTCACATCAACACAATAAAAGCTATGTTGGCCTAATCTTAAATCCTTCATTGATACCTATGGAAGGATAGGCTGGTTTGTATAGGCAAAGGCGAGTAATTCCCTCACAAATTAGGTCTCCCAAGAGGTAATATTGATGGATGTTCATGAAACCCTTAGGCCAAGTGGTGTTATTAACGGATGTTCGTGAAACCCTTGGGCTTAATTATGGAGGTGGTTTCAGCGCCCTATAACAACAATTCTCCATCCGCCATTAGGGTCAGGGAAGAAGTTAATATTGGGTATAAATATAGAAATTATGGTTTTTATTATGTACACATTAACTATCCCTTAATATTAAGGCATAATATTGCATGAAATTGTATAATGAGATATTTTAAATGGACGGTCCCTAGTAGGGGACATTAGAATTGGCATCAAAGCACAATCCTGCCATCTTGTGAGGAGTAATTAAGGTAAACTTAACAAACAAGGAGGGCTACATCCACCATAAGTAATCAGCAATACATAAATTCATTTATTTACGAGTACATATTTAAATCAGAATAAGGATAATAAATTCACATATGATACTAATGATAGCAAGATTTATAATCGCTTAAACATACATACAGATATACTTGAGATTGTATCAATAAGATTATATATGTACATATAAGAATCAAATTATAAATATCATGGATAGATTATAAATAAATTACCTTGATTTCATTATCTATTAATGGTGTATGTGTCTTACCTCATAATCAATTAGGATGAAAGGAGGAAGTAAGTTAGGGAACGGTAGTTTACCGTTTTCCCAAGCTAAGTAGGACACCCCAAGTGATGGAATTGTCCCAGTGGGATGTTCCTGCCTCTTGTGGGCCAAGAGGTGGGACGCTGCACACTCTTGGGCTTAGTTGGTTTGAACAGTTTATAGGCACCCTCTTGAGGCATTCCTACCAAACTAAACCATGATGGGTTTAGAAAGACACATTTACCATTCTTTTTAATATATTTGCTATTAATCCATGTATTTATTTGTCTATCCATGAAGTTACTCATATATATTGAAAAATTGATGGACTATTTCTAAGGAATATAACAATGTGTTTGTTATGTGTATACTTCGTGTATGCGCTGTCTTCATGCATTTATGTGTATACTCCATGTATGATCCACATCTTCATGCATTCATGTGTGTACTTCTTGTATGCTTCATGTCTTCATATACGTATATTTCATATTTTCAAGTGAATACTCCATGTGTGGTTATATTTCTGGTTGATCTAGAATAAGAGAATAACGAGAGTGAGCATGAATTGACAAATGTTAGTCAATTGAAATGAGTTTTATGCCATCACAAAGATGGCCTTGATTATTGAGAGAAAACTTGTCTTAGAATTGCAAACCTTGCATATTCTCAATGCATTGGTCAATATTAGAGTGTGCCGCAAAAGATACTCCTATAGAAAGGTTTGTATAAAAGTTATCTTGCTTGAGGACAAGCAATTTTGGGGAGGGAAGGACTGTAATCTCCCATTTCAAAAGGTAGGCTAAAATGATAAACGATTAAATAAGTTTAAATTAAAGATTTAAAACTTATTATAAGGGAAAATTAAATAGACAATTAAAGAGAAGATAATTAATTATAAAAGATAGTACAAAGATTGAGTATGACAATCAAATATCAAGAGGGAATGTTGAGTTAATAACCACGTCTAAACTAAGGATGACCAACATTAGTGAAAGACATCTAGCTATTCTAATAAATGAATCCTAATCAAATTAATCCATCTGGCACCATGTAAGGTGGTTGCCTTTTTTGTAGAAGATTATAATTGAAGAAGGCTTATATTCAAACTATCACAGAAAAACATATTCATTGTCTCACTCTTTGCAGCAAAACGAATAAATGTTGGCTTCTAGTGGAAAAGACGAAGGATTGAATCAGCAAATCAATTATTATTATAATGCCTTTTATTTAGAAGTCAAGACTATTACATGGAATGACTAATTATCAGGCAAGAATATATATCCACTTCCCATGCGTGGTTTATTCAGCTACTTCATCGAATTGGGGATTTCATATCAGCTTGACCATTTAAGTTTAGCCGCTCTTTATGCACAAGAAGAGTACAAACAGCGATGGAACATACAATAGTGATGATTTGATCAATGCAAATCAAGATTTAAAAATAGACAAATATATTATGGCAACAATATCCTAAGGATTCCTAGATATCCGTCTATGTAGCGGTGAAAGCACAGTACTCCATGGCCAACAACCTATTCATAAATGATAATATTAAGTAATTAGGTGGCAATTACGAAACTCGGGGAAAGGCCTATGGTTAGCAGTTACCATTACTAAAAGACCAAGATTAATGTTATTTAGGCATGGATAATGAATAATAGATCGATGATCCTTGACTAAATAATCAAACTCCCTTAAAACTATATCATCAAACATATTATAGACAACGATGGGAGTATGTTAATAACACCAATGAAGTCATAAAGACTATCGATTAGTCGGTACCTATGATTCGACCATTGTTAGCGACTAATGACAAACAATATTATGGTCAGCGTTTAAAGTCAAGCTATGAGGCTCAATAATAATTAAATCATTAGCTGTCATCACTGATTAGTTAATCCTAGTAAGATGCGATTGAGGTGGTGTGTGGTGTAACTATGAATGGTTGTGTCCATTTGAATTGAGGTATCTCTAAGTGAATAAAGATAGAAGAGGGAAACCAAACACTCTCAATCGGGCATAAAGGAAATATAGCTCACTAATATATGTCGACTACTGATTGAATGAATTGGGATGACAGGAATAAGAATAAACAAGAGATTATAATATTATAATAAATATATTTAAAGTAAGAAATATATATATATATATATATATATATTATGACGATGGTTAATAAAATATTTTAGGAGATATACACATACAATAAATATACTTATTGATAATAATCAAAATCATATATATATATATATATGTGTGTGTGTGTAATACATTAAACATTAATGTGTGTGTGTATATATCAAAATAATACATTTATAATATATATCGCTAATGATAATGAATTCAACTTATTAGAGATAATCAAACGTCCACATATTAATACATGTTCACATCAACACAATAAAAACTATGTTGGCCTAATCTTAAATCCTTCATTAATACCTATGGAAGGATAGGCTGGTTTGTACAGGGAGAGGCAAGTAATTCCATCACAAATTAGGCTACTCCCAAGAGGTGGTATTGATGGATGTTCATGAAATTATTGGGCCAAGTGGTGGTAGTGAGAAATGTTGATGAAACCCTTCAACTTAATTATGGAGGTGGTTTCAACACCCTATGAAGGTAATTTCCCATCATCCATTAAGGTTACGAAAGAAGTTAAGATTGAATTTAAATATAGAAATTACAGTTTGTATTATGTACAAATTAACTACCTCTTCTTATTAAGGCATAATATTGCATGAAATTGTATAATGAGGTATGTTAAATGGACACTGTAAAAACCCCAAATCTGTTCTTAACTGCTGTAGATGTTTATCTCAATTTGTTGTTTAAAAGTTTATGATTTTTTTGGATTTTCAAGGGTTTTAGAAATAAAAAGCAAATATGCAATAATCTGAAATTCTAAAACTATTCAATTAACTGCTGCAACTTATATTTATTTTCCAAATGAAATACAAAAGGAAATCAAGACAATCTTTTATTGGAAAATGATTAACAAAGGCAACTACAAAATGCATAAAAAACCTGGGAGAATACACCAGCTGCTGCAGGAACTTATTTATTTCAACCCTACAATGTTGTGGCTGTAAATCTGAAAGAGGATAATGGCTGCGACTTATTCCTCCATAAAGCTGCAATTAAATACTATCTTCTTCTTCCTACTGCTCAAACTAATACTGATGAAGCACAAATAGAGTCTCTAGATGAAACTCTTTGAAATTCCAAATTCACTGAATATTTCACCAGCTCAAATGGATACACACAGAAGAACTACATTCTTCAATGGCGAAGCTGAAACCCTTCTCAGAGCTTGAAACCACAATGATCAATTTGCAAAATAACAATGGATAGCTCATTCTTCATTTCCCAAGCAAATATAGGCCTCCAAAACCCTAATAAAAAATCCTCTTCAAGGCTGCAATTTTATTTAATGAAATAACATTAAATAAAATCATTAGCATTTAATTGAATTAAACTTAGGGAAAGCTTTTAATAATTCACCTCCAAAATAAAATACTCAATTGGCCCCATTTGATGTGTTATAAACCCATCACTTAAGTGATGTAAATATAAAGTCAATTTAACTTTATATTAAATCCTTTGTCATTTAATTAAAATATATAACCACTGAAAACTGAATAACTCCCTTAAAAATGAGAATTTGGCTTAACCGTTTGGAACTGGAGTTGGTCTAATAATTTCCCATGTGATCAAATAATATTTCTAAAAATAGCAGGGGTCCATCTCTATGGCTCAAAAATAAACCCAAATATAGAAACCTTTGCTAAAAATAGCAAAATCCATATAAATGAGCCAAAAACAATCTCTTAAGCCAACTGAAAACACTGAACTCTACCACTACTGAACCATCTAAAAACCATACCTTTACTGTGCCTGAAAAGACCCCCTATCCATGCCTACGAGCCTACAAGGATCCACTGATAGGCTAATCACTTACTAGCATGATGTCGCTAGCTAGAAGGGGACATCACAGTCCGCCCTTCCTGAAATTGCTTGTCCTCAAGCAATCTCTACTGCAATGTAACTCCACTCCACCAGAGGTCCAAAAGATGAACTGCATCATGTCCCATACATCTCGAACCAACTCTTGTATTACCAACATAAACACAACTGCGCAAGGACAATCATCATGCCAACTACCAACCCCTATGCACATGAATAGTGCATCATAATCAAAACATGTTCAAGAAGGCCAAGGATGAACCAGTATACTCTCCGCACACTGAACATGCTGCAATGCTCAATTGTAAACCCTATCTGAAATCCAGATCCACCCAAAGAATCCCAAACTCTACACTCAATGCTCAATTGAATATCCCAATTCACTCTGTAGAGTACTCCATACAAACCATGTGGCATCAACATAATACCATTGTATGCTGCAACTAAGTCAACCCCAACCAAAGGAAGAAGCAATCCACTAGCTAGAACAATCTCTGGATCCCATAGGCAATATGGAAGTCTTCCAAAATGAACTTCCTCAGACTTTTGTTGTTCAACTTTGATCCCAACTTCACCATACCAAAAGTGGTGAAGCCAGCCAATGGGACTCACCAAAACTATAGTGCTAACTCTGTTGCCACCCGAGTCCCAATGCAAGTGAGACTCACATCCATCTGTATTGTGGAGATAAGAACTCCTAAAGGTATTTGTATCACAACCACTATCTCCATCCTCTGCTAATCTATCATGGATATGATCACTTTGCAAGTAGCTCCCCACTAACTTGTAGCTACTGATTCCATCTACTAAAGATGGTGAATGCCCATCCCACAAAGGATGGTATAATCCTAGAGCCAATCCACATCGACATATAACCAAATCCTCTACATGTGGAACAAAAGAAAAATGATAAACACTCCTCACTATATAGTTTCAGTAAAATGCTCCGATCTCGATCAAGGGCTCATCAATAACAACTCAAGAATCAGGTGGCTCCAATCTCTAACCCCGAATAACTGATTGGGCAGGATCATTGATAACTCTCTCTACAAACCCAACCACGAAATCTTTGTGAGGGAGCATTGCAGTCAAAGTATCTACAATTGCTCCTTCCAATTGCCAATTCCCGCAAGAACCTCAGATGAGAGTACCCTCAATGACTCCAAATGGTCCCTCCTGCAACTCTAGACTCTCAAGCAGGTATTCAATAAATGTATATGTGCAATAGAAACGATATGATGCAAAATCAATCCTATCCTTTGAAACCTGCAGTTGATCACTCAAACCCTGTGATACAAGCTGTTTATCACCATCAATTGCAAGAGATGAGGTAACTAACCTAATTCTGGGAGAGGGAAACAAATCAACATGAGAGCTATACTCCCAACCAGATGACACTGTACCAACCCCCTGTGCAAATGGAGTAGTTCCCTCTGCTAACACAAATCTTTAATAAATCCACCACTGCCACACAACAACTATCAATAATCTGTTTCGCATCATCTAACAACGTGCTGACCGTTGGAGAACCTGATACAACAAGAGGCTCTCTACAACTCTCAACCAAAGTACTCATCCCAATTGAGTCTATTGCACCCAAATCTGTAATGGATGTACCTAATTCCTCACTACAACCTGTGAATATCAACTCATCACTAACAACCACTGTAGGAAGCTGAACTGAATCTATAGCTAGTGAAGGTTGTAGTCGGATCAATTCCACGATAACATCATCTAACTGTAACTGCGACTCCTGAAGAGCCAGCTGAGTGCTCTCCAATATCTTTGTAGTCACCTCAAGCTCGTGAGTGAGTTCAACTACCTCTTCTTCCTTTCCCATCAATGCATCATAACAATTGCAACCGCACTCAAGAAGGTAATCCCTGTCAGCTAATAACTGTAATTAATTATATTTCATTATCCTTACAAATTCTCGTAGTGAATGGATCTCTACAAGGGAAAGGCCACTATCACCGTGCTCATCCAACATAGGAGTACCCCAACCACATATGGCTAACATCTAACGAGCAGCATCATAGTGCTCAATAGCTATAGCAATCTGACTATCACTCACCTTCAATTGCCCGATCAAATGATGTTTTTGAACTCCCCAACTCCCATGTAAGCTCTTTGACCCACAATCCACACTATGATAGGAAGCTGTATCCTTAATGCTCATCTCATGATCAACAACATCATGTGTGCTATCATCTCCGCACACATCAACAACCGAGATACTACTGTTAGGCACTTCAACAAATGGCATGTCTGGTAAAGTGGAAGTTGCCGCTACAACAGTCTCCTCACACACTCCCACTTCCAATGTAACTATAAGTCCCTCTGAAGAACAATCCTGGGGCCTATTACCAACAAATAAAATTTTTGAATCATTTTCTAAAGTCTGATATGAAAAATCAGACTAGTTGCAGCATGAGTCATCCTCATAAATTACATCAGTAGTACCCAAATCATGAGTACCAACATCATCCACCTGTAAAACCTCTACTATCTCATGTGGATGCAAACATAATTCACTGCTGTCATAAAAATCAGAATTATTAGTACTCGTATTTTCTATTCAATCCTCAAAAGTGACACTCCCATCTTGCGAGTCAAGACTCAAGGAGACACCCACTACATCTTCCGCACTGGCCCTGTCATCAACAACATCATTATGCTCAAATGAGGGACTGCTGTCATGAAAATCAGAATTGTTATCATGGCTGATAACAACTTCTGGATCGCTGAAAGTACCAACATTCTCCTCAAAACTCACCTTCTGATCTTGGACATCTATTAGAGTTTCATAAGTATGAACAACATCACAAGAAACTTTATCTTCATGTGGCTGATTGAATGCAACTAGTTTATCTTCAAACATCACCAACTCCTCCCCAGTCTGGAAGTCATCATGAAGTGTTTTGTGCCCAACATCTCCCTTAATGTAAGCCTGATTTTTAATCTCTAGTGGATCAGCTACATGACGATCACTAGTTGCTGAAAGTTCATTGTAAAGATTTCTTGATGTCCCACCTATAGAGTCCTCTTTTTTCTCTTCCTTTTTGTTTTGTGATGTAGACCCCTTAAAAATGGATGTCATATGTCGTACTAAACTGTCTATGGTAGTCGAGTTTGAAAGCAATTCATCTATTTTTTTTGATTTTGCTTAATTTTCTCTAAGTTTTTCATTATGGCATTTGTCTGCTTCTTGGAAATAATCATACTATGCAATTGGTTTTCCTGTTTAATTGATTTCTTGGAATTTTCCATAACTGAGACAACTGCAAGAGTGCTGGACACTCAAAATCAAATGTGTGAGCTCAATGATTTTTTTAAAATCAAACCCCAAAAATTTGTACTACTTGAAAATGGTATGCAACTGAAAAAGTTGACATGCAACTGAAAAATCTGACATGCAACCTCACAAGATGGCAAGAAACCGCTCTGATACCATTGTAAGAAACCCAAATCGGTCCTTAACTGCTATAGATGTTTATCTCAATTTGTTGTTTGAAAGTTTATGATTTTTTTGGATTTTCAAGGGTTTCAGAAATAAAAAGCAAATATGCAATAATCTAAAATTCTGAAACTATTCAATTAACTGCTGCAACTTCTATTTATTTTCCAAATGAAATACAAAAGGAAATCAAGACAATCTTTTATTGGAATATGATTAACAAAGGCAACTACAAAATGCATAAAAAACCTGGGAGAATACACCAGTTGCTACAGGAACTTATTTATTTCAACTCTACAATGTTGTGGCTGCAAATCTGAAAGAGGATAATGGCTGCGACTTATTCCTCCATAAAGTTGCAATTAAATACTATCTTCTTCCTACTGCTGAAACTAATACTGATGAAGCAATATAAAGTCAATTTAACTTTATATTAAATCCTTTGCCATTTAATTAAAATATATAACCACTGAAAACTGAATAACTCCCTTAAAAATAAGAATTTGGCTTAACCGTCTGAAACTGGAGTTGGTCTAATAATTTCCCATGTGATCAAATAATATTTCTAAAAATAGTAGGGGTCCATCTCTATGGCTCAAAAATAAACCCAAATATAGAAACCTTTGCTAAAAATAGCAAAATCCATATAAATGAGCAAAAACAATCTCTTAAGCCAACTGAAAACACTGAACCCTGCCACTACTGAACCATCTGAAAGCCATACCTTCACTGTGCTTGAAAAGACCCCCTATCCATGCCTACTAGCCTACAAGGATCCACTAATAGGCTAATCCCTTACTAGCATGATGTCGCTAGCTAGAAGGGGACATCATAGACACTCTCTAGTAGGAGACAATACATAGGTACTTTGATATCCCCAAACAACAAATCCATAAATTTGGGTGCCTCATACCCATACAATCCCATGCATGGTAACGTCCTGATGAACATACTCACCAAGGTGCAACCATTTAATCCAAGCTCTTTGTTGTCCTTATACATAGTTTATGAAATACCCTTCCACCCATTTGTTCACTATTTATGTCTATTTGTTTGTGGGTGGTAGCTTGTGTTAGGAGTGATCTTAGTCCCCACTCAATCTAAAAAGCTCTTGCCAAAAGAGGCTTGGGAACTTGTTGTCCCTATCGCTCACTATACTCTCGGGTATCGAATGTAAACTGAAAATCTCCGTGAAGGATAAATCACCTACTTGTGCTGCAATATGTCTCTAAAATTGCAAAGAAATGTGCAAATTTGGCCAAAAATTCGACCACGACATATTTGCAATCCTTGCCCTCTACCTTAGGTGGCCCAATGATGAAGTCCACAAAGATACATTCCCATTTTTTATTAGAAATGGGCAAGGGATGAAGTAGACCACCTAGGTATGTGTGCTCATTTTTATTTTTCTAGCAAGTCAAACACTCGCTAACATACTTAAGGACATCATTTTTAAGTCTTTTCAAAGTGAATCTTTCCTGGATCTGGCTAAAATCTTGAAGAAACTTGTGTGATCATCCATAGGTGCATCATGAAAAGTCCTCTCAATCTTCATCTTAAGCTATGAAGTAGGCACCAAATAATTTCTCTCCTTATAAATTATCAGCTCTTTAACCACAATGTGCCTATCATCATGGATAGTGCCTTCGATGATCATTGGTGCCCAAGAATCCTTAGCATGGTCTACTAAAATTAACTCTCTCTAATCAGCTATAATCTCAACTAGAACATAGGTGAGGCCTCCTAGAAAGTGCATCAACAACTACATTCTTTTCCCCCTTGACATAGATAGTGTCAAAATCAAATGCCTATAGCCTACTAACCCACTTCTTCTACCTATCATTGAGATCCTTCTGGTTCATGAAGTACTTGATGTTATTATTGTCCTTTTTGAAAAGGAATAATACCCTCTATTACGTATGGTTTGAATTTGGCTAGGGTATGCATGATAGCCAACATCTCCCAATCATGAATTTTAGATTAAGAATACATGTTGTTGGAAGTTTTTCATTGATGAAGGAGAATGTTGTGGACATGCTATATCCATTGTCATTGATGTCAACGTACTTCTATTGACTTATCCATTTATTATTTCAGAATTTTAATGATTCTGGTGATCTTGTTTTGATTTGCATTGCTCCACAATTACAATTATGGGTATGTAGTTTTGACAATATGTTTTGGTATATCAGATGCTTCTATATTCAAGTTTGTATGTGTTTTGGGTTTTCAGTCAAATTGCTACTTGATTCAAAAGTTTGGCTTGTCAGTTGCATTGTTCCTCTAGAACAAAATAGGTTATCAGTGTATCCTCATTTCTTCTATCAGATGTTTTTGGTCCTGTGATTTTGGGACAAGAATAAGCATTAGATGAAATGTGTGAATTCAAGTTGGAATCAATATTTGTTTTGATTTGGCCGACCCATAAAAGTAAAACATATGGAATGCTTTGGGTACATGAATCATTGTAGCTGACTACTTGGAGAAGCGTGTTTGGCCGACTTGGAATATGTTTGGTTTGGTATATATGCATATGATTGGTTTACTTCTTTTAGTGGTAATAGAAGGTGTGCAAGAATATGCGAAGGAATTTTCAATGATATGTGACTGAGTCAGATACAAATTGCAGGAGAACAAATGAAGTGTGTTAAGTCTATTTTCTGAGCTTCATAGGAAATGATTTCATGCTTATGTCAGATGCAATTGTAACAATTCACTTTGTCTATCTATCCTATATTAGGCAGTGAACCCTCCAGCAGTAAGCATTTGTAATATTTGATAACTAGTTATACTATATTGAGAGTTAACCCTCTCTGTGGTTTTTCCCATTTGGGTTTTCCACAATAAAAATCCAGTTTTCTCTTGTATGTGATGTTTTTACTTCATTTTTTTGTTAGATTATATATTTCTTTTTGTTGCACAGATGTTAAGAAGAATCTGAAAGTAACAAGTAAATTAAACATAAAGAGGTTAAGGGAATACTGAGTCACCCCCCAGTATTCCAGCTATTCAACACATGTTAATTCTGATTAGTTGATTGAAGATGAATAAGAACACTTTGCATATATAAATTCATCTCACATAGCAATGACAATCTTCATGAACACACTATCTGATATATTCTTTGTGGAGTTCAGGTTTGCAAGTTTGCTGATTATTGTATTTGAACTCATACATGTATATTGCATTAACATTCATATTCAAATAGTGAATGAAGAAAATATTTGATGAATTGAACACAAAATGAGCATAAAGTTGCAAGAAGATGCTAACATCTGCCATAGGAAAGAACTCCCACAAAGGATGGATAACAATTGCATTAGTCTTTTCGATGTCTTAGCCTAAGACTTCCCAAATAATTTCAAAAACTTCAATCCCTAAATCCAATTGTGAGATCTAAGTAACTCTACCTAAGGCCAACTTAAGGTGGATAGCTTCACTACCGAAACTGATCTTCCCAAAAGATGGCTTGCACAGGGTGTTAAGGAATATAAGATCTTTGAATATATTTTCTGCTGTAATAATGTCTGATTATTATATATATAATGACTGTACAAATACTATACTGTAATACTGATAATGCTGTGATTGCAGATTGAAGAAGCTATGCCGTTGTGATTGATTGTTCTTTCAATCTGCGATCACAGCATATAAGTATGCTGGCAATGACTACGGTAACAGACGTGCCCTATGTTTGAATAGACACGACTCTTTAAGTCGCTGATGCATTAGCATAAGTGACTGTCAACAGTCGCTTATGTTAATGCATAAGCGATTATTGATTATCGCAGTCAGCAGAATAATATCGACTCATTAGTTATTAATATGAACATCAAACATATTAATATGAACATCGAACATAGTTCGATTTATTCCAATGTGATATTAATATTAATATATATTATTATGTTATTATCATTATTATATTTCATCAATATAATAATGGTAATAAGATAATAATATAAGCACAACTTTATTTTATAATCATTGTATAAATAATATATATATATATATATAATACGAATGAAGCTATAACTTAACACAGGGTGTAGCTAACACCCACCACAGGAAAGAACTCCCCCCAGAGGTGGATAACAACCCGACAAAAAACTCACACTTCCACCCAAAGACATATACTCATGCCATAAGAGTACGTTCACGCCAAGGATGCAAACGCTCTAGTTGCAAGGTCCTAGGCTATGAGAAATATGGTGAAACAACCAAAGGAAATGCTTCCAACAAGGAGACTTGTATTAGATAGAAGAAGTTGGCACTCAAACAAAACAACTAACTTGTGTTCTAGCTAGGAAGCTCACGATATTGGATGTTCCAACTAGGACTATGTTCCCTTCTTGATGGTTCATATCTTGCTAAAGATACTTACGCCAAGTGAATTAATACCCGACTTGCATATGAAGAACGTGTCTTAGAGTGATTTCATTTTCCAAGGTTTGTATTCTCACATCATGAATAAGAACACCTTATGTTAAAGAGGCGCCACTCCTAAGTAATATAGGAAATCGCACCAAAGTGCAAAAGACCCTTTGATGATGATATCAGTGCTCAACTAGAGAAATAACCACCCTCGCCAATACTAGGAATGTTCATGTCATGAAAGGGAAAATCACGCCCAAGCATTAAAGTTCCACCATTGCAGAAGATACACCACTACTGGCTATTCAGCTTGAAGTTGTGCGAGGACAAGGGCATCAGAAATTGACCTTCAACCTGTACTCATGCCTTGCTCAAACTTAAACTCAATTTACAAGTTGTGAAATCGGTATATGTCCGATTGGAATAACTCGTGCGAGAAGAGAAACAATCACACCAATATTTTCCCTCAATGATTTGTTTGAATGAAGCGTCTTCACTGATACAATTAAAACTTAAGAAATTTCTATAATTCACATCCCTTCTAATCTTTTCAATTCTTATTGGAAGATTGAATCTCTCAATACTTAAGTACCCATCAAAGTAATTAAGTTGATTTGACCAGTACCCTTATTTTTCATGCCAAACTTATAGTAATTGTCCTTTTTCATAAACTTACTAAAGTCAAATCCAAAATTATAAAAACTAATCCATACTGATAATAGAATAATGCAAAGAATACCCTAATATCATTAAACCTCCTTATTCTACAAATTTGTTTCCACATGAAACTTCCAAAAATTTTAAAACTTCAATCTTTGAATTGAGTTGTGAAATTTGAGGATTCCTCCAAACATCAGCTAGGGTGGATGGTTTCACCACTAAAGCTAATCTTTGTTAGTGAACTTTGTTGGAAAACAATCCTCAAGTGTTGCCTTTGGCTACTAGTGGTAAAAACAATCTTCAATGTCAAATGTTGATTGGTCACTGAGACATCATATTCTCCATTTACTAAGCAGCTCCCGATCAATGGATCTCCCAAGTCAACATATGGTGATTGACACTTCTATAATAATGTTTGTGATGGTATCTACGTGTGCAAGTATTTAATATGATACTTACGTTTCCTTTAAATCATGCTATCTGACGTTGTAAGTCTACTTGAGATTTAATTTGAATCTGATATTAGAATAAAAACATCCATATCGGGGACATGACATTTTGCTCTCCTAATCAGTTTTTACACCACTTCTCTCTAAATCTTATTGCTATTTTGATTTTTCTAATGCAAATTCTTCAGTAGAAAAGTACTCCAACTTCTTAGCCTTTGCCTTCACATTGCACTTCTCAGATGTGTCCCAAGGTTCTCTAGAATGGAACCATAATTTCTTCTTCCGAAGGTCATTAAGCATTGATGAAGACCAAACCATCCATAAAAAGTACCATGAGTCTCTTTCTAAAATGTTTGTGACCAGCATTGCAAGTCTTTGAAAATCAGCTACATATGTGTCTACAGAACCCTACCACTTCATTGTGCTACCTCTTTAAAATGCAACTTTGGATCTTTCTTGTTAAGCCCCTCTATCAATCTCTCTTCAAACTCTACATAAGAGGTGATTTGATCATGTCCCATGGTTATCATCCCATGGTGCCACCACTCATGTGCAATGCCATCCAAATGTATCATCAAAATGGGCAATCCCAAATAGCTAACATGAACTACAAATACATTTCAAGCATACCCATTAACTCCAACAACACATAAGTTTGAGCTGACACTAAAATCAATAAACTAGCTCTACCAAATTTGCATGCCACTCTCCAGTAACACCTCCAAAGGCCATGATAAATATTGGAATGATATAGCATGCTCAAAATGCCTCCAAGCAGAAACAAATACCTCCCCAAACCCTAGCCATCACCTCTTTAGATACACATGCCACTCCTAAGGCCACTCGACCAACAAGAAATGATGTGTGACCACCTTTGATGCCCTCCAAAACTGCAAACAACACAACATACCCCCTCAATCTCCTGTAAATGATCTTTGATAATGAAAGCCTTGAAATCTCAAGAAGGTTGAATCAAATATCCATTAAGCTATAATGATATTCTCAAATGAAACCACCCAAAATCCTCCAGATTGGGTCTCTCACCAACATGGAAGATGTTCCTTGTAAGGGATTTCATCTTCACAAACCCTCAGGAAGAGCAAGATCATTTGGCAAGAAGAATACCAAAATATCAACTCAAGCATACCAAAAGTGAGCTCCAAAACACTCTAAAATAGGCTCTCCAAATCCCATTACCAGCTAGGGATGTATTTTTAATTTATTTTAAATCTTTATCTCTCTCATAAAGTGGTGCCCACTTCTATATGGCTCCTTTCATTAAATATTTACACTTTGCCTCATAATTTGGGTGCCCATATTGTCCATAATTGAATAAGTAACGATAAAGTTAAAAATTTAGTTTAACTTAAGAATTTTATAAATTGGCATTATTTAAAATAAAAGTCTTAGACTGTATCAAGTATCAAGTATCAAGTATCAAGATATCGATATTAATTGCTTCCAATGACATATCCAAAAATAAGAACACTAACTAATTAGTTTAGTGGGTGCCCAAAACTGACTTACTAAAAATAGCAAGTATTGGAAAACTGAAGCAAAACCCCTCCAGAAAAGGGTGGTATGCACATCATAATCACCGGAGCTCAAATAAACGGATTTCACTACCAAAATGTTGCATAAAATGTCACCATGAGTTCCCTAGCCCTAGCACATTAGCCTACGGGAACTTGTTGAATAGGCTAACAGTCCACCATACTAAACTAACTAGGAAGGGGACATTACAATTAGGTAGTTGTTTTTTTAGGCCCTAAGGGTTGCTTTGAAGGTGGAATGGAGTAGAAAGGATGGGCTCACACACTTGTTTTTTTATACAGTGAATATTGTATTAATAAAGACAAAAATTACAAAAGTCGATGACTAGGAAGGGCAAAACCTAGCAGAGAGAAAATCGCAGCAATTGTCAGACTCGGTACATCAAGATGTGCTAGCTGCAGTAAGAAATTATAATAAGACAAACAAAAGGACTATTGTTACTGTCCTGATATTACTTTGTTTTTCCAAGACAAAAGATAAAACTAGATATCACCGCTGACAGTAATCAGATTAGTTATAGCCTTATAGGATGTGTGTAGATGCCAAAAATTGTTCAATGCCTGCACGGTGATATTTTGCTAATCTTCATGTCTCAATTATTAAATAATTTTATTTTTTCATTAGGCTAATATCATTCTCTATACCTAACTCCATTTTTCTACAATTAAATAATTTTAATTATTTAATTATTACTTCTAGTCTTTTATTAAACAATTTATTGTTTAACGTGATTGTTCCTCTATGATTAAATACTTATTTTAATTTTTTAATCCTCCAGCCTAATTTCTTCTTAAATAAATAAATTGTTAATTTATTTAATTATCTTTTATGGAAACGAAAATAAATAAATTTTATTTATTTATTTTTAATTCCACTTACCTATTTCCCCACTCACTTGCTCATTCCTCTTACCACTCAACTCTTCCATTCTTTTCCACTTAACTCCCACTTGCCAATTTCATGCTCCACTTAGCTCACCTCCCTTTCCACTTAACAACCCCTCTCCTTCGATGTCCTACTCAATTTCCTAATCATCTTTCAATCCTAGCCCTCCATCAAGCTCAAGTTCTCTATATAATCGATTCTCCTCGCATTTTCAAATCCAACCACATCTTTGATAGCTTTTCAAATCAGCAACCTTGAGATTTTGACTTGTGAATTCATGCATACATAATCTGAGAGAATTTGAGAAGATTGAGAAGAACAATAGAGATTTTGCGAAGCAATGCAGCTTGGGTTTGATTTCATTGTTGCATTTGATTTCGTTTCTTCATTTGTTAGACTAGGATTTTTGCATGAAACTTGGGTTCGTGATTGCTCTTATGCTTCATGCTTCCTATGAATTTTCAGAGTCAACAAGATGTGTGTGGGGGAGGGGGAGGGGAGGTTGACTATTACTAATGAAGAGCCTCTAGTATCGAAGGAGGGTCTTGCAAAGTGAAATTTTTGAGAAATATCTAAGTGTAAGTGGCTAACAGTATTCATGGATTTGTAGAAAAGGAAATCCATGAGCCTAGTGAGGGAAACTTTCCTCGAGTGTCTTGTTACTTCAAGGAGGTAGAAGCCATGGTGTCGTGCTGGCACATGGAGGGACATTGTAAAGTGGTACTCATTACAGATGCATTGATAGAACCCAAAATTGGCATAGGGGAATTAAATAGGCTAAAAGGGACACACTTCCGGCTACTCAAAGGAAGGGGACATTACAGTTTGTCTCCTGATTTTGTCTTTTGAAAGTACCTTATTCAGTCCAGCAATAAGAGTGTAATTTAATCTAGTTAAAATTTCACCCAATCATCTACTGCACCAAAACAACATAAAGTTAAAATTCAAATACTAACAATAAGAACGGCCTGCAACAAGGATACAATTCAGTTTTAGATGACTTGTAGTTGTGTGAAATTGGAGAAAAATGTTAAGTACTTGATATAATTTTGTACCTCGGATTTGAATTAAATTACATTTTAATGAACAAAATCTGATGCACCTAATCAAAATTCAGAGAGGCGATAGAGAGGAACAACCTTCTTGGCATAATCTCTTAGAGCCTTTTATGCAATAATTAGCACTTAGAAAAATAAATAGCATGTTATAATAATAATATTATAGGAAAACAACAACAAAAAATATTAATCGAGATACACAGAAATCAGTGTTGCTCCTCTCTTTTTGAAAGATTTCATTTGTATAGCAAATTCTTTGTTTGGAGAGGCTCATTTGGTCAATTTTTAGATTGTGATAGGCTATTTTGATGTGTAGTGAAGTTTATTCATACTCAGTAGGTTCTTCTTTCATGCTTGACTAATCACTTAAGAGATGTGGCATGGATGGGCTCTAGATGCATCTTCAATTGGTGCCCTCCCTGTCGAATAAGAATAATACTGCCCCACTAACATATGGATGAAAGCGCCTTGAATCCATTAATAGGCGTGCTATCTTAAATCTTTTCACTATGATTTGATCGTTAAACCAATGAGAATTACCTTGACTTGATTTTCACCCTCCATTTAACGTATCTTTATTTTCACACACAAAACTAGCAAAATAGGAAAAATGAATAAATGTCATCATAGAAGGTATCTAACTTGCTACCAATCATATCATATTCTATAAACAGGAATATTGAATGTTGTTCTCAACGCGAATGATTTACAAGCATCATTTCTAGACCAGTCTTCACATCACAACTTACAAACCTCGTGTTGAGGAAACAATCAACTGGCATTACCAAACACACATTAATATATATATATTCAAAGGATGGCATAGAGATCCACAAGTAACAGGAGGATTTTCATGTGTTCTTAACACATGGTGGTGAATTGACATCTGACCTGCTTAATCAGTTGTATTTCACACCATTTGGAAGATATGAACTGATATTTCTTGCTCAAATGCATTTTGAGTGCATTATCCTACCTTTCTTGAGTCAGCTTAGATGTCCTCACTGTGGGAGCTGAAATGGAAATAATGGCTTTATCATGTGTTTCAGCTCTTTTTTTTTGGCATGATACTGACCTGCAATATTATTAGATAGTCCATATTATCACTGTAAGTGTCTCCGTGTGTGTTCAAGGTGGGCTTCACCCTCGTATTTTATTTATTTGGGAGTATCAATTCTCTTAAGGGGGTTAGCACTATCTCTCATTATTTTGAGTATATATGTTGCAATCTATAATATAGGGTGATCTGAAATGTTGATGTTCAAAAAACAATGCACAGTTCAATTCAAAAGCATACTCACACATATACATGTTGCTTCAAGACTTGAGAGAGGTTCATTGTGTGGATCTGGAGACTCATGTTTTTTGGTTAGACCTTGGTAGAAGACCACCAAGAAACTTGAGATTAAAAATGCATGGGCTAGGCCAAAATAATTTTAATTATGCAAAGCCATAGAGATTTTGTATCCTGAGTATTCAGTAGTTTTAGATCATGATTTACAGTCAATCCTGCTCAAGTAATTTGTGTTGTATGCCAAAAATGGTTGTAGCAATGGTTAACATTTCGGCACAACCCACTCAAGCACTAAAGGGGCTGTAATGGTCAAATCAGTATTCAACTCCTTAATAGGATATCTGACAATTCACAACTACCATAGGTTATAACATCAATTATGCAAAGCAATAGAGATTTTGTATTCCGAGTATTCTGTTTTAGTTCACGATTTTCAATTTAGTAATGCTCAAGTAATTTGTATTGTATGAAAAAAAATTATGGCTTGTGCATCTCTGTTGCCAGAAACGCGACAGATGCATGCCATTTCGCGTTTCAATGGCAGCAACGCGTTTCAACTGGAGAAACGGCCATTTCGAGGCTGAATACATGCAGTTTTAAATATATATTTTTCATTTTTATTAGTTCAACATACAGTTAAAAATAAATTTCTCTGTTTTTATTAGTTCAAGGGAGAGTGCATGCGGTTAAAAATATTTTTCTTTGTTTTTATTAGTTCAATGGAGTTTTGAGGCTGTCTGCATGCAGTTAATTTTTTTGTTTTTATTAGTTTTAAAACTAACAGTTCATCGTCACTAATAATTACTGACTGTTTCTGGCTTATCATGACTTTTAAGAATTAAAGTTTATTACTTGTTTATTCATTAAACTTATAGTCACACACTCTTGCATAACAAAGTATGTTATTTAAAACACTTGTTAATCTGATTTTAAGTAGGAACTAAGTGAGGTTAACAACAGTTTGACATTATCATAGATTATTCAAATTACCTAATAAATCCCATTAAGTCAATTTTACAGCCCTATATCTCAAACAATAGACTAATAAAATTATATATATATATATATATATATATATATATATATATATATATATATATATATATATATCTCCGTTTCTTATACGCAACCTTTAAAAATTCCGTTTCTCATTACGTTGCCGTTGCCGTCACGTTTCCCGTTTCTCATTTCTGGTAACATAATTGTGCATCATGGCAAGAAAGTGAATTACCACCAATTCTAGAGTACCACTTCCCTAGGGCTGATTTGCATACGTGGAGACAAAAATGGCTGTAGTAATGGTTAATGTTTCGATACAATCCATTTAAGCACTAAAGGGACTGTGATGGTAGTAAATCAGTATTCAATTCCTTAAATATAAGATAGTCTTACAATGGACAAACCACCACAGGGTATAAAACCGCCACATTTACTCCAAGGCTCCTTCCTCCACTGTGAGTCGGGGTCACGGTTTGTTGCTCAACCAGCATTGTCATGCTCTCTCATTTAGTAAATAGGCAATAATTCAAAAGCATCATTTGAACAAATATAGCAACCCTTATTATAATTATGAAACAACTTTCTGTAACTGCAATTATATAAAAGAAAGAAGGGTATAAATTTTCGGCTGATTATATTATAATTAGCCTTTTAATCTCTTGGTATTGCCATCATGTCCAGGAATTGCCAACACTAGTACTCAACATATTTCCTCTACAACGGCTAGAAAAGGATTATCTGATGGTCCAGGTGCGCGGTTCTCAATCCACAAATGACATTCTTGGTGAGTATCCTGGAAAATTTTACTATATCTTGTCTGTTATATATGATTATGCTCAATAATACCAAAGCATGTTCAATTATAGCAAAGTCATAGCCCAAGTTCAACAAAAAGTTCGTGGTTTATTAATACAAATTTTGAAAAATCTGGTACAAGGACCTGTTTTATATGTTTGGTCTTTAAATGGTGCAGGCTATGCTGTCATTCCTTTAGCATCTGCAGTTACTGCATTCAATAAAGGGCCTCGTGAGCTTAGTACTTTTAGAGTGGAATTATCACATTGTGGTTTGCCAGCTGGAACTCTCGAAGGTGGCATGAAACTGACCTGGGAAAGGAATGTGATCAAACGGAGATCCAGATTTGCCAGGGAAATCATGGCAAAAACATTAAGCCTACGCAATAGCTTGAGGAAAACAATGTCCTTGGACAAATTTGCTCATGAAAACGGCTGAAGTTGTTTCCCCGTGCCTGTGAGTTAGGGGCTTTCTAATGACCAATGATGCCTGTCCTGCCAAGATTCCTTTTTGGGAGTTACAGAGTTCTCTGGTTGCCTGTTTCTGTCCATATATGCAAATTTTTCCCTTCTCTTACTGCCACGATTTCATTTCAGTTTATAGGTCACCAAAAAAGTTGTTTACTCTTGTCTTCTAAAAAGTATCAATCCCCATAAGTCCCTTCCTGAGTTAAGGATTTTGCTTTTAGCTTGCGCATTAGATGGCATATTGAATTCTTAAAGTAAAATAAAACAGTAACAATTGTCACTTTAGGTCTTTAACTGGTACTGTTTAAATCTGAGATATCACATATACTGGCCTATATCCCATAGGCTATTTTTAGCCTTGTGGATGTTAAAATTTTATTTACCTACCAATCATGTAATTTGAGATGTCATTTAGTATCATGATGGGATTCTTTTCATATGGAATTTTTAATGGATATCTTATGTCTGAAAAAAGTTGAGTTAAATGGTTGTCAATGTCCAATCTGAAATTAAAAGTACAATATTTTAAAGTATTTATGATAAAAAATAATTATCAAAAGCTTTACTTATCATTTGTATTGAAAAAAATGTCTTCTTCACTCACATTTATAACATTGATATGCTAATAATACAAGCCAAATGTATTTGCATAAAAATCCTAGAAATTTAGGAAGTAGTGAGACATATTTTACAAGCAATATATTAGATAGTATAGAATAGAACTGATTATTTTTAAAAACTTAGAATATATATTTAATTGTATTGTTAATTATGATTTTTTTTTTCAAATTTATAAAAAATATAATCTTTCAATTATCTTAAGTCTGTTATTTTTTTATGTAAAATAACTCGATGAGTGGCCTATCTAGGTTTGACATTAAACCTTCCAACAATTGAGATGGTGTATGGTCTCACTAATATCTAGACCTTTTGGTGTGGAAATGCTTACAAGCAAAGTGTTTCCCTTGACTTTTAATTTGTTACTTTGAAATGTGTTTCTTAATGGGATGTTTTTTGTTATTATTATTTCAATATGATAGACATAGGATTTATGGATTATGTGAATCAATCTACAAAGGAAATAAAAGGAATGATGCTTTCGTGAGGACTTATCTTATAAATGTCCAAATTGAAATATGGTGCTCAATTTTGCAAATTGGAGGGTCTTCTTAATTGAGACAATAGTGGAGGGATTTGATCCTTACTAATTATTGGTCCTTTGTCAAGGAATTATACTAAATATTATTTGGTTTATTGTAAGGTTTTCATTGTAATGGGGTTGAGTAGTTTTTTAACATTTATTTAATTGTTAATATTTTAGCATTGAATCTTCAGAGCATCACTATTGCATTTACAAATCCTGGTGAAAGGTGGTCATTTTGCATTGTTAGTTTGAGATAGAATGGGTTTGGGTGTTATTTTACATTTGACAACATAATTCATTAAAAAATAGAGTCAAGTTTGTAATGGTGAATAAGTTTTTAAAAAATTATTATGCCAATGACACTTAACCATAAGCATAGTATGCTTAGCATATGCAGACCAAAAATTAACTAAAAATGGAAATGTACCTCCAAAGGAAATAAAAGGAATCTATGCCTTCATGAGGAGGCATCTTAAAAACTTCCAAATTAAAATATGATGCTCAATTTTGCAAATTGGAGGGTCTTGTTAATTAAGAATAGTGGAGGGATTCAATCCTTACTAATCGTTGGTCCTTTGTCAAAGAATTACTCTAAATATTATTTGATATTTGTATAGTTCTCATTGTAATTTTTGTAAGTGTGAAAGGGATTCTTTAGCTATCTAATTATTTATTAGCTAGTTCTCCACTTTAACTCTCTTCACACTTAGTTAAGTTTACTTAGGGACTTTTTCACTTCATCCCACATTGGTTGTGTTTTTAGTCTCTTGGATTGTAAGTGCCTTATATATTCACCCATAACTCTTTAATGAGCATCAAATTCTTTCGTGTTAGATAAAGTTGCAATGTAATTACATTTTGTAGGTTTTTCTCTTACATTCTCCTAATGTTACTTTGCTTCTTTAGCATTTGCAGTTCTCTCTTAGAGGCTAACTCTGCGTTGTTATTTTGATCTTGTATCATTATATTAACAATTTAATTTCTATTTGTGTGCACTAGTTTTTTTGGGTTATTCATCTTTTCAGATTCTAACATGGTATTAGAGCGATTCTAGTGCAAGAATAGATTTAGTTTCCTTATTTGAGAGATTTAGGGGGGTAGTAATTTTTCTATAGGTTCCCCAAAAATCTAGTATGTTTTTCTCTTGCACTTCCATATAATCTGGAGAATTAGAAAAGCTTAAGAAAAACTTTAATCTCTAGGGTTTTTGTACAAAAGTATTTTGTAAACTCTAGGTGTTTGCAGCATTTTGGTAGTCCTTGTGGCTTTTGTCAGCTATTCCATAGCATCTAGGAGGTTCAAAAAAGTTAGATATGGCATTCATTTCACCAAAATCAGAGACAAAAAAACAAAGAAAGAGTGGAGGCACTTTCATTTTTGCATCAAATTCAAGTCTTCTGCTCGTCAAATCAAAAAGTGATATTTGGGTGTTTTTCACCGCCAAAAAATATTTATAGGTTTATGTTATCTTTTTCATCTAGTGAAGAGATTTTAACATAAATAAAATTAGAAGTATAATTTTTTGGCTGTGAGAAAGTTGTTTTAGCAATATAAATTCAGTTTTTCAAAAATTCATAACTTTTACCTTGGATATCATATTTCAACAAACAAGATATTGTTGGAAAGATAAAGATAAGTACTTACCATCCATATTGAGCTTGATCATTTTTCTAGTCATTCTTTTCAAATAATACATGTTCAAGTTGGTACTAAACAAATATACTTAGCTTTTTTTCTAGATTTTGTGTTACTTTTTTAGCTTTTGTGGGCCATAACACTATTGTAATTTGAGAAAAGCTTTGTAATTGTGTTATGCTATAAAGTGCCAACATTGTAATATTGAGGGAGTGGGGTGATTTCTGATACTAGTGAAAAGGTGGGAGTGCATTGGTGTTCTTATGTTCTCTTTCTTTCAACACTTCTTTCTACATTTCTACATCATAGATTTGTGAAGTATGAAAAGGAAAGCAACGCAAAAAGGGTAGATCACCTATCCTTTTCAATATTGCACATTCAGAAGGAAGATGCCCCAATAGGCTCAAGTGGTGACTCAAGTGCTAAATGGGACAATGATCCTTCGCTAAGTATGTAAATTTGAAATAGAAAATGATAATAAGGGCATAAATGCATATTAGGAAAGATTCATATGCATTTAGAAACAAAATAGGAAACAATCTACTTCAGATCTAAATAACAAGCTACTTGAGATCCTGACATTGCAACCTATCTACCTATCAAATTTGAGTTTGTTCTAGAGGGTATACAATGGCTAAGATGATCTATACCTGGGTATAGAATGGTTGGGTCGTTCTATACCATGGGTATCTTCCTAAAATGTTCAGGGATGCTCCAATTGTTCCCAATCTACCTGAAAAAGTTTTGACATCTCTATAGCTTGTTCCTGTGCAACAAAATGGGGAAAAGGTTGGGTAAAAGGGGTTTGCCTTGGTCAAACCCCTATTTAGGAATCAACCTTGAAAATGGAAAGAAACTGCATAAAAGGAAAGTATGCAGTATGCATAAAGGTAAGTGTTTGATTCACCTTGCTTAAACCCTCATGGGCGAATGTTAGAATCACTCATACCCATGAAGATTCTTGAATGTGCTTGGAATCAAGGATTTGGCCTTGATGTGTAGAAAAGGAATTAAGGATGCCCTAAAAAATGCATGGATCTATGAATGCCACTCATAGATCTTCAATGTAGATATGTTTGATAATAGCTTGCAATGAAGGAGAGATAAATGCATGTGGAAGGATCTTCTTGCTTGATTGAGAATCCATCTACTTGGTTATCATGGGAGAGAAACTTGCTTCAATGGAGAAGATTGTCTTAGAATGAACTTGAATGAATTGGAGAAACTAGATCTTAAATGATTGTCTTCAAATCTTGAATCCAATTTCTCAATCACTCTTGATCTCTTAATAACTCTTGCAAACTTGATTGCAAATGCTTGAGTATAGTAATTGATTACAAAATAAGGAGAGATAGGGTACTTTTATGTCTCATCTATCATTTCAAGACTCAAAATTAATTTAGGCCAACCATAGGATCTTTTTTCCCATTAACACCTTGACTTAGGGCTCTAGGCCAATTTTGGGCCTAAATCCAATGGTATAAAATGACTGCGCCAATCTATACCTAGATACAGAATGGCTGAGCCATCCTATTTCTAGGATTTTGATCTTAGGTTTGAATTGGGTGTTAAGATGATGAAAAGGAAGCAGGAAACAAGGAATCAAGCTGCTAGGATCAAGCGTAATGAACATTAGGCCTTGAAATTGCCAAAATGGAGCCTAATAGAGTATCCAATTATGGGTGCTAACTTTTTGGGACTATACATTTAGCCCCCACTGTAGTAGGAGTATGGGAAAAACTCATGTTCATAGTAAAGTATATCAATGGATAAGAACAATCTTATCAAGGTCAAGGAGACAAAGAAAGATCAAGACCCCAAGTGACTTAAGTCTTCATCAAATGCAAAACCAAGAAGAGAGAGAGAGAGAGAGAGAGAGAGAGAGAGAGAGAGAGAGAATGATGACGAAGACTAGCCTAGTAAGGTATTTTCTTACTATAGATCATACAAAGAGAAAGTGTTGCTACAAAAGATGGCTTTGATAGTCTAGCAAGTTGTATTGTGTTAGTCAATTCATCAAAACAAAGGGATCAATCCTAAAGGAAAGCATTATCTTTATTAAGGGATCTTAAAAAGGTGATAAGTCCTATGGAAAGCATTATCTCCAAAGGGATCTAGAAAATGAGGATCAATCCTTGAGGAAAGATTCATCTCCATTAAGGAATCCACTGAATAATGCATAGGGGCACGATAAGGAAAAGATGAATGTAAGGAAAGCATTGTTTCCTTAGCCATCTCCATAAGAGAGTTGCATTAAATTGTTGTGTATGTGTGTAAAAAATGTAAAACAAGAAGAGGAGTGTATGCCCCCACATTAAGCAATTGCAAATGCCTTAACATGAGAAATGGCTTTAATGGAGTATACATGCACCCACAAAAAATGTTTTCACTATGAGATGCCCCCAAGAAAGGACAAACCAAGGGAAATGAACACATGACAAAAGAGGCAACAAAAGGGATCTACTAACTCAAGAGTCAATATGATCATATGATAACTCATGTATGTCATAATTATATCAAAAATAATCATCATCATTACCCAAAGGTAGCAGAACTACAAGCATAATGGAAGAATGTCACATAAGAGTTACGAAGAAGATTATTTTTGGGTTGTCATCAAGGAGACCAAAAAGAATAGGTAGCTACTATTTTGATTAATCCCCAATCAAACAACACAAAGACATATTTACAAACAATGGTACATGCATGACATAACATGTAACAACATATAGAAGAAGTGGGATACAAATAGAGGAATGTCACAACAAGTTGATTCCTTCATCACCTTGTGCCAACAAAGAAAAAAGGGTCATCTAAAGAAATCTAAGCAAAACATATAACAAGCAACACATCACAGGGGAAGAACATTAGAACAAGAAAACACAAAAATCCCACCATACAAGAGGAGCTAGCAAATCATATCCTGGGTCCCCCTTCCCCCAATCTCGGTTTGTAGTGTTTAGGGAAGGTGGAAAACATGCAAGAGGAGCAACATCAAGCACAACAGATGGAACAATAGCTACTTCCAAACAAGGACCATGTTGGAAGGATGGGTCCCTTTATTTGTCACTAGGACTAAGAGATAATTATTTTACAAACATAGATGATAAATCATGATTAACATTAATAAACTCATACATATCAACAAAATCACTACCATAAATATCATCATTTGCATTATGAACATTTAAATCATCATCATCAAGAGTATCTTCTTCATCAAAATTAATTGTAATAGGATATAAGAACTGAATAGAATTATCATGTTTGTTCAATTTCATCTTTTTTCAAATTAACTTCCTCACTTGGGCTATGCATAGGTTGGTCAAAGGGAACCAAACCATCAGTAGGTGTCTTAGGGGAGAAAAGATTTTGGGAAGCGCACTCACAAGCTCTAGCATGACGTTTACAACAATAATAACAAAAATAATGGTTATATTTTATTTTTCTTTAGATTTGGTTTGGTTTAGGATTAATCGACATTGGGTCCTTTTCTTCTTTAGGAGGAAGAACAGAAGGCACCACACTAGGTTGAGAGATAACATCAATGGAATTTTTATAGGATATAAGAGGTGGAATATAAGTATATAGAGGAGGTGTGGAAGGTGTAGGAAGAAGTCCAAGTCTAGGGAAAGGAGATGGCACATCCTTTGGATTGCTAAGCTCGCAAATCTTTTAAATTTTGAATTTTTATAAGATTGAAAAATATTGTCTTTGTGAGGTTGAGATAGTTGAGGCATAGAAGGTCAAAAGAAGTTGAGGTCAAAGTTCCCTCGAGGTGCTAATGGTTGATAGAGATTATGATTAATCATGATTATTTATCCATCATGGGGGACTTTCAAATGCTTGTGAATAGGAGAAACTGCAACTTTCATGGAGGTGAGCCAAGGAAGACCAAGCCTAACTTGAAATTGATTGGAAGTCAAGATGACAAAAAAATCTATAGTTTTACCACCAACCTCTATTGGAAAATTAATGGAACCATGGGTATGGCAAGTGAAACCATTGCAGTTTTGGATCATCACATTAGATTTATTATAGAAATCTCATTGCAATTGTCTAGTGTAAATATGTTCTTCAATTATAACATACACCATGCAAGTGGGATCTATAAGGATGCCAAGAAAAAAAAGACCATTAACCTTTGCTACGATGTAAAGAGGATCATCAAGTGCTTTAATCATCTCTTTAGGATCAAATGTAATGCAAAGCTCAGGTTTAGGTTTGGATTTAGATATGGATTGATCAATAAGGTTGACAATGTTGTTTAATTCAATAAACTCATCATCATAGTCAACAACATGGGTGGAAGAAGGTAAAGACTAATTAGACTCAATGGTATTGGTCAAATGAGAAGGCGAAGGATTGGTATAAATTTACGAGTTTTGGTTGGGAGGTTCTATGGATTTATTTCCTTGATCATTAACACCCTAAACAAATATATCATTAGAATCAATGAGGTCTTGAATAACAAGTTCCAAACACAAACACTTCTCAGTATCATGGCTAGGTTGATGATAGTATTAACAAAAAGCTTTGTGATCAAAGAATTTGGGAAAAGGTTTGGATGTTTCAATGAATTTAATGGAAAAAAGTTGTACCACATTAGCATTAATCAACTTCAGCATCACATTATGCAAAGATTTAGAAAGAGGAGTAAAAGTATGAGAAGTTATAAAAACAAATGACAAAGGACCCACACCTTTGGATGTTGTTGCCACTTTCTCATCAACATGATTTGATGAATTATTGATTTTAATGAAGCTTTAGGTTTCTAAAAAAATTTATAAGACTGAAATGTGTTATCATTCTTATCAACCCGAGCCATTAGAGAGGTTCTCTCAAACTAACTCACTTGAAACTAATAATTATGAAGCACTACACATAATTAAGTAAAAGAGAAGAATTCAAACAACAATATCTTATCCCTGATATCTTTCTACAAATTAGAAATGAAAAAATGTTGAATATCCACATCAAGCACAAGATAATAAATTCGACCATGCAAATGCTTAAATCTACTAATGAAATCAAGCACCTTTTCTTTAACACCTTGTTTACAATGCATCAAATCAGTCAAAGAAGTATTAGGACCAATATTATTTTGAAATTATTGAATAAAGGTATATCACTAATCCATATATGTTTAGCCATGAACCTATGATCATGAGAGTAATCACTACACAATGTTTGAAAGGTTTTCACATAGGTCAAAGGATTGTCCTTACCATTATAAGTATCTAAATGAAGAATTTCCCTATATTGAGGAATGATGACACAAATGATGTTTAAGGACAAAGGAATAACAATGTCACAAGTAGGAATGTTAACTAGGATTGAGTCATGGATGCAATTTTTTGTTACAAAGATGAAATAATTAGAACCAAACTATTGATAGTAGATTTAGTAGAAAGAGTGGTAGAAGATATGTGTGAAAGGTTTGGACCATTACAGAAATTGGAAGGAGTGGTAGAATATGAAAAATGAACACTATTGTAAGTGGGGATGAATGAAGGTAAGGTCAAACATGGAGTGCTTGAAGGAGGAGGAACAATAGGATTGGGAATGCTAACATGTGTAGGATTGGTGTTTTGAATGGAAGTGGTTACGCTAGGTGGAGCATAAGTATACATGTTAGGTATCGAGGTAGGAATAGAAATGGAGGTCTCAAAACTAGTGGTATGTGGAATGAAACCTAATTCTTAGGCACAATCTCTAATAGGCTTGACATTGTTATGAATGATGTAAGAGATACTTATATGCAAGATATTAACACCATGTTCATCATTATGAATTATCTTCCTCAAACCCTCTACTAAAAATATGACCTCGAGATTGGAGTTTTCTTGTCCTAATCATTGTTCAAATTTTTCAAAATCATGGGAAAGATTTTAAACTTACATATGAGGAACTCTTAAGGTCTCATATTCATCATGAGAAGAGTGGGAAGAATTATTCTTAATAATAGGTGGAATATCATAATTAGGAATGTTGGCCTCATCAAAATTCCTAAGAATTAAAGAGGACTCGGGATCAAAGGAAATCATAAGTTTGTGGATTATCCTAACTAGAATGCTATAAGTAGGACTCAATGTGATAACACTCATGCACTAAAAAAGCAAAGATATATAGATCTAATGTAAGTATGAACTTTGAAAGAGATTCTAATATCAAATAAGTCTAATTAATGAAAACAACATCTAACTATAAAATCAAACATGAAGATTTAATGCATACAATGGAGAAAATACAATTTAATTACCAAAATCAAAAGAGAAAATGTTATGATTTAGGCTCACCAAAATGTGATGTATGAAAAGGGAAGCAATGAAAATAGGATAGATTACCTCTCCCTTTTAAAATTGCACATTCAAAAGGAAGATGCCCCTATAGGCTCAAGTGGTGGCTCAAGTGCTAAATGAGAGAATGATCCTTCACTATGTAATTTTGAAACGGGAAATGATAATAAGGACAAAAATATAGATTAAGAAAGATTTATATGCATCTAGAAGTGAAATAGGAAACAAGATACTTTAGATTTTAATGACAGATAGATGGTCCCAAAAGTCCTTGTAACAACTTTTTAAAGATCTTGAAACGGCAACTTGCCTTCCTATCAAATTTGAGCTTGTTTTGGAGGGTATACAGTGGCTGATTCAATATGTACCAAGTTCTAGAATGGATGAGCCATTCTATACCTTGTTTTTCTACCTTAAAATTTCAAGGATGCTCTGATTATTCTCAATTTTCCCAAAAAAAATTGACAATTCTATACAACCTATTCCTACACAGAAAAATAGGGAAAAGGTTGTCAAATTTGAGCTTGTTTTGGAGGGTATAGTATAGTGGCCAATTCAATATATACCAAGGTATAGAATGGATGAATGCATAAAAGGAAAGCATGTAAAAGGGTAAATATTTGATTCACCGTGCTTAAACCCTCATGGACAGATGTTGGAATTACTCGTACATATGAAGATGTTTGAATGTTCTTGGAATCAAGTATTTTACCTTGATGCGTAGAATAATAATCATGGATGCCCTCACAAATGCATTAATCTATGAATGCCACTCCTAAATATTTAATATAGATATGCTTGATAATTGCTTGTAATGAAGGAGAGATGAATGTGGATGGAAGGATCTTCTAGCTTAATTGAGAATTCTTGTACTTGGCCTTCATGAGAGATAAAATTTCTTCAATGGAGATGATTTCCTTGTAATGAACTTGAATGGTTTACAAAAAATAGATCTTAGATGCTTTCCTTCAAAAATTGAATCCAATTCCTCTTGATCTCTTGATTGTTCTTCAAAACTTGAGTGCAAATGCTTGAGTATAATCATTGATTACAAAATGAGGAGAGACAGGGTGTTTTTATACCTGATCCATCATTTCGGGATTCAAAATTAATCCAAATTGACTATTGGATCTTCATTTTCATTAACAACCCAACATAGGGCTCTAGGCTAAATCTGGGCCTAAATACAAGGGTACAAAATGACTGAGCCAATCTTTACCTAGGTACAGAATGGTTGAGTTGTTCTATACCTAGGATCTTGATCTCATATTTGAACTAGGTGATAGGATGTTGGAAAGGAAATGGGAAAAGAGAAATCAGGTTGCCAGGATGAAGCATAATGAACATCAGATGTTGAAATCACCAAAATGGGTCCTAATAGAGCATCCAATTATGGGTGCTAACTTTTTAGGATGGTACAAGATCAAAATGCAGTTCCCATTCTAAATCCTTACAACTATTTTGAGTGGAAGTCATGAATGACAATATACTTAAGAAGATTTGGTTTGTATAGGATAAAAAACTAAATCTACTAAAGATGCAGAAAAGTCTAAATGGCTTAACATATGTGATGAAGCATATGCAATGTTTTTTGTCTATTTCTCATAAATTACTCTTTCATATTGAATCTTTGAGTACCCCTCATGAAGTTTTTAAAAAGTTAGAGTCTATTTGGAACTCAAAATTCTATGAGGTATGTTGGGAAATGAACTCATAAGCCTAAGTCTAGGAAATTTTAACACAATCCAAAAGTTAGAGTCAATTGGAACTCAAAATTCAATGAGGTATATTGGTAAATGAACTCATAAGTATAAGTCTAGACAATTTTAACACAATCTAGGATTTCTTCACAAATTTAAATCAATAAGGTTGTAGTTAAAGTGATGTAGAATTGACAAGAAAGTCAATAATCGATTCTTAGTATTCTCTCTAATAAAAGTTTTGAATATTCAATATATGTTTCTACTTTTTATGCTACTAAGAGTACACTTGGGACTCAATTTACCATGTAATCATTGGATGATTTTGCAATTTATCTCACATAGGAGAAAGATAAGCTAATCCATATGGGCACTCTAAAATACTCTAGATCACATGCCTCGATTTCCAACCGAAGTGTAAAAGAATAGAAAAGACAAAGTGATCAAAATAAGGCTAAGAAACAAAAGAATAGCAATAAGAAGAAGGATTAGAAACAAGATGCTCCAAAAGTGACTAATGAGACCCAATATTCTAATGGTAATAAGACTAAGAAAGATAAATTAAAATGTGCCTATTGTAAAAGACTCAGTTTTGATGAACATAAATGTTTGAAGAAAAAAATTGATCACTTGACACACATTATTGAAAATAATAATATCAATGTTCTTGAAAAAGTAAAACAAAGTTCAAATGAGGTGTCTAAAAAGAATAAATAAAATAGCAAAGAGAAAGGAAAGAGAAAGGCCCTTGTATCATTTTCATCACCACCATCCACTTGGGATCTTGATTCAGGTGTCTCGCACAACATGACTTCATCAAAGGATGAACTTGAAATCTTGGAGTCATGATCTATGTCTTCTATTTTGATGGGTGATGAAACTCTTGTTAAGGTGTGTGGGAGAGGGTTTGTTTATGTGGGGGATGGGATGTTTCATGATGTTCTTTGTGTGCCTAATTATCAACTAATCTTGTATCAGTGTATCAAATCATGCACAAGGGTTCAAACAAGCAGGTTGAATTCTCTCTTGATTTAGTGGCAATATGAGTTACACATTGATTCTACAGTTTTAGTTGAGAGAATGGATCATTAGTCATGATTTTATTTATTTTCTTATTTTGTTCTTGATCCTCCTTCATCTATTTTTCTCACTCATTCTGATGAAATGAGTAACTTGTGGCATTATTAGTTTGGCCACTTAAAATGACTCTAATTAGAGCAGCTCGGTCAACCTAACATGGTTATAGGGTTTCTTCTAGTTCACTTTTCAAATGGTGTTTGTCAAGGATGTATTCTTGGCAAGCATCCAAAAAACAAATTTGACAAAGAAAAATCTTGGAGAGCTTCACAATATTTGGAGTTGGCACATAGTGATTTGGTTGGACCATTTCTACATCCATATTTTAGTAGAGCCCAATGTGTTTTGACCTTTATTGATGATTTTTCTAGATACACTTATTTATTTTCTAAACAAAAGTTTGAATTATTTGATTCATTATTGGAATTCAAAGCATGTTTAGAGAAAAAACTATGGTAAAACTATCAAAGTTTTGCATATAGATAATGGGGGGAATATGTTAGCAACATATTTAAGCAATTTTGTACTTTAGAGGGTATTAACTTGTAGCATACATTTTGCTACAGTCCTTAGTAGAATGTAGTTGTAGAACAAAATAGTTAGTCCTTGAAATAAATATCCAATTGTATGATACAGTCCAAATCTGTGGCACCACCATATTGGTCTGAAGCCATTAATTATGTGTGTTATATCTAAAATTGATTCCCTCATTAAGATATGAAGGGAGTTACTCCCTTTGAAGCTTGTACTAGTTAGAAACCCTTAATTAAGCACTTTTGAGTAGTTGGTTCTTATGCATGTGCCCACATTCCAATAGAGAAATACAAGGTTGTGAATTCATAGAGGAGGCTTTGCATATCTATTGAATATCTAGATGATGTCAAAGGTTATAGGCTTCTAGATCCTACCATTCATGATTTTTTCATTGAGAGGAGTTTTCATTTTGAGGAGTTTCATACTAGCTCTTCCTCTAACACTTCTCCATCCACTATTACTTTAGAGTCATTGCAACATGATGATAGGTATTCTAAGGATTTTATTCCTCTTTCCTCAAATGAAAAGTCTTCTTTATCTATTTTAGATGGTGACAATACTGATGAGGATTCACATTCCTTCCTCATTCATTATTCAAAGGATGATGGGATGATGTTTCTCCTCCAGGTTCTCTAGTCTCAAGACCTCTTTGGGCTTGAAAGGTACTAGATTCAGTAGGTAATTGGGTTGATGATTATTTAGATTCTAGAAGAACAAGCTCACAATTTTATTAGGCTTTGCATCTTTTCATTTCTTCAACTTCCAATCCATAATATTTTTGAGAAGCTTTAGGTATCTCCAAGTGGGATGCAACTATGTAGGATCAATTCCTTGGAGAGAAATCAAACTTGGGATTTTGTCACTCTTCCTAAGGGAGAAGAAATTGTTAAATGGAAATAGATCTATTAGAAAAAATTTCTTCAAATGGGTCAATTGATCAACATAAGGCTCGGTTGGTTTCCAAAGGATTCTCTTAGGTTCCTAGGGTTGACTACTCTGAGATTTTTGCACCAATTTCTAGAATGAATTCCTTCTAACTTGTCATTTCTATTTTTGCAACTAATAGATAGGAATTCCATCATATGGATATCAAGAGTGTATTTCTTCATGGTGACCTTCGAGATAAATATACATATAGCAACCACAGTGTTCCACTCAGGATCCTTCACTTGGTTTTCATCTTCAGAAGTCTCTCTATGGCTCCAAACAAGCCCCTAGGGCTTGGCATGCCAAGATGGAATTCTTCCTTCTCACTATTGAGTTCACTCATTTCTATTTTGATTCAAATGTCTACATTTTGTAGTAGGATGATACTCTCACTTTTTTGGTTCTCTAAGTTGATGACTTGTTCATCACAAGGAATCCCTCATCCACCATTCAAGCAGTAAAAATTTCCCTTCATGATTGGATTTTTATGTCAAAATTAGGCCTTTTGCACTACTTATTGGGGACTGAGGTCACTTTGTCTTCTTTGGGGATATTTTTTTCATAGCCTAAGTATTCTCTCTAGATTTCACATGGCTAACTATAAGCTTGTCTTGACTCCATTTTTGTCTGGGATAAAACTTGAGGCTAAATGTTATACACCTTTGGTAGATAACACTTTGTATTGACAACAAGTTGGTAGTCTCATTACTTAACTCATATGAGACTTGATATTTCATATGTTGTCAACATGGTATCATAATTCATGTAGGAGCCTCATGAACTACACTGGAAAGAAGATAAGAGGATTCTTCACTACATCCATGGAACTCACAATTATGGGATTCACTATATATGCAACTAGTGTGGATTTTGACTTGGTAAGATACATAGATTCAAATTGGTCTGGTGATTCTTAGGATCACAAGTCTACTTTGGGATATTTCTTCTCTCTTAAATTTGGTTCATATTTTTGGTTTAGCAAGAAGAAGTCTACAATTTCTCTTTCATCCACAGAGGTTGAGTATTAACAAGAATTTAATGCCACTACTAAGGCTTTTTGGCTTCAAAACATTCTCACTGAGTTTGACATTACTTTTCAAAATCCTATAGTTATCCTTTTGTGAAAACCATAGTGCCAAATAGATCTCTTATAATATGGCTCAACATTAGAGGACCAAACACATTAAGATCCACATGCACTACATTCAGGAGTTGATTTATGAGAAAATAATTGATCTTAGGCACTATTAGACATCATATCATATTGCAAACATCTTTACCAAACTCTCCACTAAAAGTAAGTTCCTTCATTTGTGAGATTTGTTGTAGATGTGATAGTTACCCACTTTGGAGGGGCATACTTAGTCTTTTTTAATCTCTCTCTTTTGGTTGGGATGGTGTTTTCTCTCCATATGTAGGGGATCATCTCTTATTTATTAGGGGGGACTTCTTGTATATGGGTACCTCATCAAGCCTTGTTGTTGAGATCCATCTTAGTTTATATTTTCTCCTAATTTGCACATAAAAGGTTGTGTGAGTGGTATAATTGGGTCTCAAAACTACAGTTCAAAAAAGGGCACAAATTTTAAACATTTATAATCTTGAACATATAATTATGGCCAACAAACAAGAATCACTCAAAAAGGGCTAATTCCTCTACTCTTCTCGCTCTCCCACACCAAGGCGGGTGTACCTATTTCTCAATATATTTCCTTCAAGATGGTTTCTTCAATAATATTTTGGCAGATTTAACTTGTATCCTTAAATGATTTTCCCAACTTGGCATATTAGTTGATAAAGATAAGAAATGTTTTGATTACGTAAAAATAGGTTTTGAAAGGACCCGAAACCTTTTACATAGAGATAACAGATAAAACATTTAAGCTCCAAGAGTACATGTGCAACATCACCAAAAAAAACAACACAACCGAGTCCTTAAACAAAAAGAACAGTCAAAAGACAAAGGACAAAAAAAAAGGAAAGCAAGACAACAAGCTGCTATCTAAACACATTTCATCAATTATGCAGCCTGATTAGTAAGAATCTACATGTTTGTAGCAGACAACTTTAGATCTTCCATGTTGTTCTTATTGCCATCCTCCATCATCTTGAACCTGGATCTCGTACGCCTGCTAGGTCCCTAATCCTCTTTAGTCTCTCTGATCTCTTGGTTCCCTTTCCCATTATCAAACTTGTCAACCAAGATCTTCACGTGCTCATTTGAAGCCTTGAGGATAGAAAAGCTCTGTTCTGCAATATTCCCCATGGTCTTCTCTAGCTTGTCAATTCTCTTTTCCATAGTCTCAACTTTCCTGGTTATAACATTACTACTCTGAATTTTCTCCTCCATGGCAGTAAGTCTGTCATTGAAGGCAACAACACCCTCAGCTCTGGTGACAATGTCAGTGAGCTCATCAATTGCCTAGCCCATAGTTTTCTCCCCCAGGTTCATCCTTTTAATAACCCCCATCTCTTTTTGCAGCTGGTGGATGTTGAACTTCATCGCAGTGATATCATTTTTCATTATGCTAAGGGTAGACAAGAAGGCCAAGCACCCCAGATTCTCAAAATCCTTGTTCCTCCCCTCATTATTCTCAAAACCCTTGTTCTCTTCCTCCATGTTCTCCTTAGGATTGTCCACCTTCTCCTGTTCTAGGTTGGCCTTGTCCTTCTCATACCCATCTTTCTCAATATTAGTCACATCCTGTGCAACCTCTTGCAAGATTTTTTCCTCAACCCAGATATCTTTACCGATACCCCCACTCTCTTCCACAGCAGGGTTTTTTTCCACATAGTTTTCCTGGTCATTCTTTTCCTGGGAAGAAGAACCCTCATCAAAAGATATAAAAACCCTCCTTGCAACTTTCTTCTTCCCATTTTTTGTTTTGGTACGATTACCAATAGGTTTTGATCTCTTTTTCCCCTGCTTCTTGGAACTCTCCTCCCTACTCTCTTCTTCCTCTAATTCCATATCAATTGTAGAATCCTCCATATTTCTTTTATTTTTATTTTCCTTAGGGTTGACCTCCTGGTAATCCTTAGAATCCCCCTCTTCATCTTTCATTTCCTCCATAAAAGGCTCCTTGGACTCTTTCCCATTAGTGTCATAGTCCTCCAGGGCTTTTCTATTAAGCCGAGTTCTTTCCACCTTCTTTGACTTCAACACCTCAAATATGAGGACCATGAGCCCTTCATGGTAGGCATGATCACCCTCCAGATCCCTTTGCCATTGGAGGAGGGAAGCATTCAAAGAACTTAGCAAGAAAAAAGGAAAATTAATCTTAACCTCGTGCCTAAAGTGGTTCAAAAGAGTAAGATGGTGGTTGTAAATTTTAGTATACCGACTATCAAGGGTAATGTAGCCTATAATAACAAATAAAATAAGGTGTCAGGGCCTAGAAATGAACTTAGGGTTAAAGTATGAATTGTCCACCTTAACCATATGGTTTCTCTCCTGCTTCATGGGTGCAAAAGCCTCCAAGGCTTTGTCCAAAATCTTCATGTCCCTGTAGAAGTTGATGCCCTCAGTCATCAAGCCAGTCGCTTCAGCAATCACTTCCTTGGTCACCTCCATACTTTGCGTGCCAACCAGAACACTCCCCTTATTCCAAGTGTTAATGAAATTTTTGGTCATCGCAACTTTCCCTCTATGTAATCTCTCCAAAAATTTTGCCAAACCCCCTTCTTTGACAATTTTCCAAATTTCCTTGTTCTATTTCCAGTCACTATAGTCCGTCGGCTCGTATCTCCTCTTCCTGCCTCCCATGGCTATGTAAGATAACAGAAAGCCTTTGTCCAAATGAATCCCCACTCTCTGCAACTTAGCCTTTGAGCTGAAATAAACACTATTAATGTTATACACAACCCACCAATCATGCCAAAGGACCCCAATAATTATCTCAGAATCAGGCCATTGTCCTTCATGATAGTCACGCAGATTTTTGCACTCAATACTCATTAATGATCTCTTCATTCAAAATGTGTTGCTTACTCATCATCCTCTCCTTGTTAATTAATGATGATCCATCACAATGGATATCTGAACCATCATTCCACTCAATTTCCACCTGGCTTTTACAAGCCACATTCGCAGCCCAGTTAGCCACCAAATTTGCCTCCTTGAAAACATGGGTTATCATGCATTTTTCAAAGGTATCAATAATTTTTTTAGCCTTACTTATAACATTGGCTATGGTCCATGAAGGGGTCATTGTATTCTTCAAACAATTAACTATATTTAGGGAATCCCCTTCAATCCATATTTTAGTATAATTCTTCCTTTTGGCTAGTAACAACCCATAGAGAGTAGCATTAGCCTCCACCACCTGATTGGTGTTGAAACCTATATGAATAGCCATAGCCCCTTTGCAGTTCCCAAACTCATCTCTGATAATCATTCCACAGCCAGCAATTCTAGGGTTGCCTTTCGAGGCACCATCAAAATTGATTTTGACCCATCCATTAGGAGGACAGTCCCACCTAGCCTCTTCCCTCATATTTCTTTGGATGTTAAGAGCCTTCCTTCCTTCAAGCTTCCACTTCTTATATACTTTGTCCTCCCATTCATTCTTCGAATCTTGATAGTTCTTTATCAACCCCAAATTCTCCAACAGAGAACTCTTAATCTTGTGAAAAATACTATCCCAATTGGACTCCTTATCCCTGAAAATTCTTTCATTCCTTTCTTTCCAAACCCCCCAGCACAAAAAGGGTAGGAAGAAATTCCAAAAGGAGATTAAAAACTTGTTGTTAGTAGGTGGTTTCCAACACATAAACAACTCCTGAATGTTATGAGGAAACACCCACTCCATATTCATCTGATCAAATAATTTTCCCCATATTTGACTAGTAAAAGAACAATGAATTATCATATGGTTGATATTCTCCTCATCTTTTTTGCAAAGACAACATCTATTAGTTATAACAAGGCCTCTTTTCCTGAGATTGTCAATTGTAAGAACTTTATCCTGCAATAATATCCAAAAGAAAACATTAATTTTAGGAGTTAATCCCTTGAGCCAAGCTTTGGCCCAACAAGGTTCAGGACTATCTTCAAAGTTCTATATATAAAGGGATGAAACCGAAAACAAGCCATTAGTATTGAATCTCCAAATAAGGGTATCCTCTTCCTCAATAATAACAATAGCATTTAGAAGGTTATTCAATCCCCTGAGGGAAGGATCAAACCTAGACAAATCAGTCCATTTCCCCTCCCCCCAATAGTTCTCCACTTGAGTGCCCAAGATCTATTTACAAAGGATAGACATCTCATTCCAAATAGGAACCTCCTTTAGGGGTTTATCAAGCAGCCATATGTCATCCCAAAAAATATTTTTCTTACCATTACCAACCTTCCATTTCACCCCTTGCTTTATCATCTCCTTTCTTCTAAGAGCATTGCCCCAAATACATGATCCACCTTGGGAAGATTCAGAATTTAAGAAATTAATGAAATTAAAGTTGTCCTTGTTATATTTATTGTGCCATATAGTGCTCCATTCTCCCATGTTCTTGAAAATCCTCTAAAGGATTTTATCCATGAGATACTCATTTATACTTCTTATATTGCGGAGACCAAGACCCCCTTTCCTAGTCGGTTTACAAACCTTCTCCCACGCAATAAGAGCCATCCTTTTCTTTTTCTCAACTCTGGACCATAGGAAGTTCTTTTGGATTTTCTCTATACTTTCAGAAAACTTCTTAGGTATTTTGAAAATGCTCAAAGCATAGAGAGGAATACTTTGAAGGGTAGCTTTGAGTACAACAATCTTGCCAGCCTGGCTAAGAAGAGCACCCTTCCAACTAGCAAGACTTTTGTGAAATTTGTCAATCATATCCCACCAAAAAGAATCCGAAGGATTGAGGCAAGAGGTAAACCAAGATAGGACCCTAGGAGACATTCCACCTCACAACCAAGAATTCTTTTTAGCCTCTCTTGTCTTTTTTCAGGCACATTGATGAAGAATATAGAGCTCTTATTCCAATTAATACCCTGACCCGTAGCACTAGCAAAGTTGTCAAGGGATTTTTTAATGGTTTTGCCATTTTTGATAGAGGCTTCACCCATTATTATGGAATCATCCACAAACTATTGATGCAAGAACATCAAGTCCTTGGAGGAAGGTTCCAGACCCCTGAATTCACCTCTATTAAGCAGACTGCCAATGTGTCTACCCAAAAATTCTGCCAAAATAACAAAAAGAATAGGAGAGAGGGGATCCCCCTGTCGAAGACCTATGGAAGACTTGAAAAAAGGGGTAGGAGAACCATTCACAAGAATAGAGAATGTGGCAGAGGAAACCAAGCAGTGAATAAGGTCTCTACTTCTTTTATTAAAACCAAAAGCCTCTAGAGTAGCCATCAAAAAATCCCAGTCAACCCTATCATAAGCTTTGGACAGATCAAGTTTCAGCAAAAAGCCTTCCTTCTTTGACATAGTCAAAGAGTGTATATTCTCACGGACCGAGATGATTGAGTCTAGAATCTACCTCTCAGGGACAAAACCATTCTGCTATCCTGAAATAATAGAAGGAAGAAAAGTGAGAATTCTAGAAGTAAGGATTTTAGAAATAATCTTATACACCGAGTTACATAAACTGATGGGTCTGAATTGGTCCATACTATCAACCCTAGTTTTCTTTGGAATCAGAGAAATAAAGGTACCATTCAATTCCTTGAGGATCCTTCTAGGCCCAAAAAATTCCTTGATTGCATTAGAAACATCATCTTTCAGAATCCTCCAGTACTTTTGAAAGAAGAAATGAGGATAACCATCGGGACCAGGGGCTTTATCTCCATCAAAGGAGAACACAGCCTTCTGAATCTCATCCATAGTAGGTATAGCAGTAATAGATCTGTTATGAGCATCATTCAGGATATGGGGTATACCATCCAACAACTCTTCTTGACCCTCCAAATCCAGGTTCTCAGCTTTCTTTAGAAGCTCTCCAAAGAAATTATTGGCCTCACTTCTGAAATCCTCCTCCTTCTCACTAATGGTTCCATTGACTAGTAGTCTAGAGATTTTATTGCTCATTCTATGTTTCACTGTGGTCATGAAGAAATATTTAGAATTCTTGTCCCCTTCTTTTAAGAAAAGCTTTCTCGATCTTTGCCTCCAAAAGCATTCTTCTTTTGAGATAATATCATGATATTCCATTAGTTTAGTATCTTCCTCCTTTATGGTATGCCAGCTATATCCATATTTTTTAATGTTGTCCTGGATCTCTTTTAGTTCTTCAGCAATTTTCTTTTTATTAGTAAAAATATTTCCAAAAGTTTCTTTATTCCATTTTTTAATGTTGTCCTTCACATTTTTCATTTTCTTAACAACTCTGAACATTGTCATTCCTTCAATCCTAATACTCCACCAATCCTCAATCAACCTTTCAAGGTTAGGGTGGATTGTCCACATTTTCTCAAATCAGAAAGGATAATTCCTTCTCAAGCCATTGAAGTCAGCTCTTATGGTTATTAGATAGTGGTCAGAACTAGCTCTGATATGGGTAGATAAGGCAAAAGAATAATGGTTTAACCAAATGCTGCTAATAAGAGCTCTATCAAGCCTAACCTGAATAGGCTCATTTCCCTCTCTCCTGTTGGTCCAAGTATAGTTAATACCCTGTAGATCTATGTCATGCAACTCTTGACTATCAATAAATTCCATGAGATCAGTTCTGTTGTCTAGATTGGGTTGACCACCTCCAAATTTTTCATTTTCCTTCAAAGGAGTATTAAAGTCCCCCATAATGATCCACCCATCATTAGAAAAATCTCTCCTAAAACTAGAAAATTCTCTCCAGAAAGATTTCCTACCCCATCTGGTGTTCAAAGCATAAATATTAGTCAAAACCCAAGAAGTGCCATCCTTAATATGCCAAAATCTAATATTAGTCACATTGTTGCCACCAGATAACACTTCCCCTTTGATAACATTACAATTCCAGCTAGTCACAATCCCCCCCGAGGCACCTTCCGCATCACTACCATGGGACAGACCATTACAAAAAAACTAGATTTTCTCCACTTTGTCCTTAGACATCTTAGTCTCCTGTAGAAGAACAATATCAGACTTTTTGTCTCTAATCATGTTTTTGACCATTGCTTGCTTGTGAGGATTATTTAATCCTCTTACATTCCAGGATATAAACTTCATTGTTTAAGGAATGGGCCAAACTCTAGGATGGTTTTTTGACTACCATCCGCTAAACACTTACTAGTCTCAAGTGCTCACTTTTTTTTATTTGAGGGTCTTCCCAGGGAAACATGGGGAGCCCCCATATCTCCAAACTTATTTCTTCTCGTGCTTCTGAGGGTTGAGGAGACATTCTTCATCTATCCTCCATCTTTATTAGTAAATTTCTTAACATTTTTTACTATCTTTTTCTTCTCCACTTTGGACCATCCCTCTTCATTCAGTTCTTCTGATCCCAAAAGGGCCTCCATTAAATCTGCCACATCACTTCACTTAGCTTTAGAAGGACATGGTGCTACCTTATCTAATCCCTCGAAGAACCAAAGGTCTTCTGAGACCTATCCTCTAAACAGCCCAGAATCGGGCAGACTTGGGCATCTTGCCATATTACCAGACTCTGAGAGGGGGGTAAGAGGCCATAACCTCCTGACATCTCTTGCTCGAACAGGCTAGCATCAAAGTTATTATTACCCTCTTTTGTCCCTAGGGGCCTGCTCTAGATATGTCTAGCAACAGAGTCATCAGAGCTTTTAGTTATGGATTCCTTTATAACTTCAGTGCTACCCGCTAATTTCTATTCAGAATCTAAATGAGATGTGTCACAACCTTCAATAGGCATACCCTTCCCATGCTCCTTTCCTTCTTTCTTCTCATTAATACTACTCCCCATAGAGTTCATACCATCCATAGCCTTCTTTACCCATATCTTTTTCATTTTTTTCTTTTGGGGTATCATCTTTGGACATTGTTTCGCCCAGTGGCCTGTTTTCTTGCAATGAAAACAAGCAAAGGGTGTAGATTCATACTCTATCTTCTGGACCCAAGAACCAAGTTTGGATTGAAGAGTGATAGATTCTGGCATATCCACTCCTTGTTGCACCCCAACATAGATCCTAGCATACGTAAGGCGTCTTCTAGAGACCGTGATACGATCCATAGACAAGAGTTCTCCAAAGACATTAGCAATGCCCTTAAAGATTTCTTCCATCCAAAACTCAAGAGGCAAGCCTGGAAGAGTTACCCAGACTGGCGCCTACACATTAAGATCCTTTTGCATATCCAGATTAGGACACCACTTATGAAGAATCATAGAATGCTTTCCTATCATCCAAGGTCCTTCACATAGAATAAACCTTAAATCCTCCTCACATGAGAAGGAAAAAACCAGACATCCTTTGGGAAGAGCAACCACCTCCACTTGACCTTTCAGAATCCATTTCTTTTTAACAAATGCCCTAACCACCTCGATATTAGGGTGAGATCCCAAGAATCTCCCCACAAGGGAGTTAGCCATTCGAGATATATTAACATATATTATTTGATCTGGAATGGATATAGCAAAAGTTCCCTCCTCAGTGTTGGATAAGATTTTTACAGGTGGGAGAGAGGACTTACCCGTTGGTTTCACGCCAAAAAGGCCTGTCAAACTTTTGACAGAAACAACAAATATTGTCCTGTTTTGATCACATGGCCCCTTCATGGGTCCCCCTCCCAGGTCCCCTATCCCAAGTTCGACATCAGGAATCTTGCCTTGGGTCCTGTTTGTGTCTATTTCCTCCAGTTGACCACCACACTCTGAAGGACCAGCATCAAAACTGCCATTCCCCTTGCTCAACATGCTTGAAATTTGAATTCCTCCTTTCCCACTCCCTGTTTCACCTGCCCGCTCCATTCCAAGAACTTTATCACTATCTATAAAGATAAGAAATGTTGCTTCTTCTTCTAACAATCAAATCAAACTCCTATTTTCTTATTAAATAAATAAATAAAACTTTAATGAATGTGTAAAACAAACTTTAATGAATGTGTAAATATTTTCCCACTCAATGAAACAATACAAGACCATTCCTTTATCCATTGGGTTACAAAATCTCTTTCCACCAAACCTTTACATGCAACCCTATGAGACAATTTCCATTCATACAAGTTATCACCTATTTAATCCTATTAATGGGAGTCTATCAAATGTGCCACATACAACCAGTTTAATTAAATTTAATTCCTTATAGAAAACTAATTAAATAGAAAGAAATAAGACAACACTTCATTATATCTTTCTGATAATCAAATATATATGCAAGACAAATAAAACTCCACACAAGTCTTGAAAACAACAATTGAATCTATATATTCAATCATCACGGAGGACTCAGTCTAGTAAGAAATAACACATATAACACTATTTGAAAAAAGGGGTCTGCTCATTTATATTAATTTCAAAAAATGGTACAACTGATTTTTTTTGCTATCGGTTGAATCCCCCCCAAAAATCCCCTCATTTCTCTTAGTCATGCCCAATTTATACTAAACAGTTGTGGTTTCCCCAGAAGGGGAATCGACAAGCTTCCTACTGTTTACAATTCATAATGTTTCCAAAAGTATATTTGTAATTATAAAAGTTAACCTTTCAGAGGCAAACCCTACATATCTTAATTGTTATAGTATCCAGATGGTTGTTACATGATATCATTAGGAAGGAAAAAGACTATTTCATAACGACTTTCAAAACGTGAAAATTAGTCAATGCGAAGTCCAAAAAATAGTCGGTTCATCCCCTCCTGGAACCCCTCCTGGTCGAAGTCATGATCCTAAAAATTAGTGTTCATCTCTTCCATTTCATGTTCGCTTTCTAGTTCAAATGTGCCACATACAACCAATTTAATTGAATTTAATTCCTTATAGAAAACTAATTAAATAGAAATAAATAAGACAACACTTCATTATATCTTTCTAATAATCAAATATTAAAGTTAACCTTTCGGAGGAAAACCCTACATATCTTAATTGTTATAATATCCAGAAGGTTGTTACATGATATCATTAGGAAGGAAAAAGACTATTTCATAACGACTTTCAAAAGGTGAAAATTAGTCGATGCAAAGTCCAAAAAATAGTTGGTTCATCTCCTCCTGGAACCCCTCCTGGTCGAAGTCATGATCCTCAAAAATAGTGTTCATCTCTTCCATTTCATGTTCTATTTCTAGTTCAAACATATCACCTTGGCATTTGGCTTAACTGGTAGCATGTTCCCATGCTGTAGACATGAGATGACTCGAGACATCTTGTTGATTCTCCTCATTGAAATCCAAATTTGGTTGGAGAATAGGCTTTGGATTCTCATTTTATGATCCCTCAACTAATGGAAGACCCATTCTATCATCCAAAATTAGGAAGTGTTGTGTGTTGTACTTCTCCATTTCCGCGAGTATATAAACAAATTAATCACCAACTTGGAAGCCACATTAAATTTTGAAGGAATATTTCACATAAGGTGGCTTTCCTTGGAAAAGAAAAATAATGAATTTTGATGAATCACATCTCATCTCCCGTGGAAATTATCCTTCTTAATGTCTAATCAAAATCTTAGATTGGATTATGGAAAAGTGAATAATTTATAACTGTTGATAAGTCTCATTGATGTCCTTAATTGCAGATCCCACATCCAACACTTCTGCAATATCCCAACTGATATTTTCTCATTAAATCTATACTAACATACACTACCAGTTTTCAGCACCCTAGAACCACATGATTCGACATGGCAAAGAAAATATCATAGTTTTGTGACACTTAAGCTTCACCTTTGTGAAATACTTATTGTTTTGTTATTTTGCAAATCCTTGACACATTGTCTGTGATATAGCGGAATATCGCTATTTTGCAGATCATGATTCTAACAATCTGCAAAATAGCACTAAAGGCTATTTTTGGCATTTTGATCAATTGGAACCTTTTTTTGAAAATTTCTCCCAATAAAAAATAGCTCCAACAGTGGCTCTATCTGGCAGATGCATACCCCCTGCGTATATGACAAGAATCTAGCTATCTCTAGAGGAGTAGACCACGATGTCTTCTTCAACATACTTTATTTTAGAAAAATAAAAGCATGCCTTATCTAGTAGCCTGGGGCCACACAAAATTAGAACCAATATTTTCCTCTATCAAAAATCTTGTTTTCATCACATTCTAGTGGCACCAATCTAAAGATAATACTGAGATCTTCTTGATAAAATATGTTTACACCTTCCCTCACCTAGTCGCACTTATTATAATCACAATATTCAATGATCTTCACTCTCAAGATAGATAAATCATACCCATATCCCTTGTATCATCCTATGAGTGTCTAAAGGCCAATGAATTCATTATTATCACCACTACTCTGATCACCTTTTTACTACAAAAGCACATCCCTTCCCATGAGATCATGTTCATCCATGAGATCACCATCCTCTTTATGCATGTTTGAAATCTCCACCTCATCAATGTTTCTTTCTAAAGTTTCTATGATGTCAAGATCCAAAACATCATATATTTCTTTGAAACCCTCTTCTAATGATGATATCACACTCTCAAGACTACATTGTTCATTCATAAAATTAGGTACACTGATATTCCTCTATTATTATCGATCTATCCTTCTCAAATTGTTCTTGCACAACATCATTGACACACTAGAGATCACCATCACCTTATTTGTCAAAATTGAAGATTATCTCAACACTCTAGGATCACTTAAAAAAACAATGATAACATTCTACAAGAGAGTATGCAAGAAACAAACTTTCTTGATATCAATATGTATGAGATAACTTATAATGTACAATAGTGTTTATTATAAAGGAAAGGTGAGTAATAGGATTAAACAAGATGTTGACATGTGTTTATTATAAGATGTAATACCCCAAAAATGGGCTGTAAGTTCATTAACCTCCAATATCAATAATTCGAATGAAATTGACATCAAAGTCCTAACCTAAGGCACATCTAAACATCATCGAATCCTAATTGATTATCTTAAATTCTGCATCGGAGAATATTCCTAGTAATATTCCTAATTATCTTAATTATCTTTAATTTAATGATTATTTGGCGATAAATCCACATTTATCCTAAAATTGGATTAATTAAATATTTTTCATATTTAATTAATTAGATTTAATATTTGCCACTTAATTGTGTAATTAAATTTAATTATATCTATTATTAATTGTATTATTTAATTTTGACAATAAATCAAAATTCCTATCTTTAATTGATTAAATTCTTATTTAATTAATTAAAGCATGTTTTCATTATTTAATAATATAATTTTTAATAAAAGTTTGATAAAATAGTTAATTAACCCATAAATTAATTATTTTATTTCAAAAATCAGTTAAGTTGGAAATAAATCACTTTATTATTAAATTAATTCATAAATAAAACATGCACAATCATAAAAGCAGACAATTGTCAATTATCAATTAAAGCTAAACTCTATTTTGAGTTAAAGCTTAGCTTTTGTATGTTTTTGTGACTTGATTATCTGTTATTATCAGATAACTCAAAAATCAAGCTGAGTTATTTGAGTGATTTATGGCTTTTATCCATGCACCTCCAAAGCCCTGGATTTCTATAAATTAAAGGCTCAGCTCTTCACAATTCATCTCATATTTTTGCACAATCACGCTGGAGAATTGGAGGCTGAGGAATCAACTTGCGAATTCAAAGCTTTGTGAGATCAATTTCAATTGCATAGTTTTTATATCTTAGCATAAAATTTCATAGTTTTCATATCATTGTTAGAATCTTCATTGTTAGATCATTTAGCATTCATTTCATATTAGTTTTCAATAGCATTCATAGCACATCAGTTTATCATTCTTATTGCATAGAAAATATCAAAAATATAGATTAATTGCATTCAATTTCATATCCATCTTTTGCATTCAAATCTTTCATTTAGGTGTCGTCTAGGTCACTGATCTCGATTACAATCTGAGAACATCAATCTCGCACCTACTAGAAGGCAGTAAATCGCTTGGTTAGATAGTTTTCAATTTTGCACGATTTTGATTATAGCTAACCTCTAATGTTTTACTGAAGTGTTGTGTCTACAGATCAGGTACAATTTTCACACACACATTTCTGGCACCCACCGTGGGGCCTTGAGCCTCATTCTCTTCATTTTTATCTAATTTTATATATTTTTGGTGTCACTTTTTCATCATTTTTGTGCAAACAAGAAAAATGCCGCTTACGAGCAATCTAACGCTGCTTACGAGAAATCTGATCATGCCTACAAGCAATCTGTTCACGCCTACGAGCAATTTATTCACGCTTACAAGTGATCTGATCACGCCTATGAGAAATTTATTCACGCTTACGAGAAATTTGTTCACGCCTACAAGCATTCTGCTCACGCATGTGACAGTTTCAGTCACGCATCTGACAGTTTCAGTCACGCATCTGACAGTTTGAGTCACGCATCTGCTAGTTTGAGTCATGCCTATCAGTATTTAAATCACGCCTGGGCACATTTCATTCATGCCTATCAGTATTTAAATCACGCCTGTGAGTATTTAAATCATGCCTGGGCACATTTCAGTCACGCCTATCAGTATTTAAATCACACCTGTCAGTATTTAAATCACGCCTGGGAACATTTCAGTCACGTCTGTGCTCATTTCAATCATGCCTATGCCTATTTTGGTCATGCTAGCTTTTTGTTTTCAGATTTGTTTTTTTTTTTAATTTTGGCATTTTCAGAATCCGTGCCACTCTGGAAAACTGGCACCCATTTTTTTGTGAAATTTTCACATATGGTATTGAAAGTTTAAATGTGATATATCATTGGAAAGCTCTTTCCAAGCCAAATCCAAGCATGTTGGTTTCATTTTCAAATTTTTCCATTTGATCACAGAATTTGCATATTTGTGCTTTTAGATTATTAATTTCTAACGCTTACAGTTTGCTGTTGATTTGTCTTGGTTTTGTACTTTCGGATGTGTGCTAAATTTTGGATTGCAGAGCGTTGGATCTAAGGTATTCTTCTCAAGCTAATAATATTTCAATTTGGATCCTAAAACAAATCTCTTATGTGTCTGGCTTGTGTGCATCTTTTCATGCTTTGATCTATTTCTACACACTTGCATAATTGATACTAGGTTGTGACCCCTTAAGGATTCATTAAGTAGTCTTAGATACTTGTGATTGATCTTGATTGCTATCTTGGGTTATTGGACTCGCTAATCCGCTGGCCCCTCATTTCCGCCCCATGGTTGCAATCTCAGCACCATAAAGGGGAGGGGTCAACAGGATAGAAGCATTAAGTGTTCCACTTGGCAACCCTTTTGTGCTTTTAGGAACTCACTTGTTTTCTAAGTTGGGGACTCATTTTTAGCTTGTGTGAGGTGTTAAGTGTTCCACCTTGTGGACTCATCTCATATTTGCTTTAATCGTTAAGTGTTCCTCTTTCTACTTTTTGGATGCTTTTTGTAGATTTGCTTTCGGGAATATATCTATGCTCACATAGTAATTAGGCCCTATGAACACTATTTGTGATTCTTGAGAGATTGGATTCCCAGCGAAATCCTTCTTGACGACAAAATCCTTGTAGGTAGGGAGGATACTTAGTGCGTTTCACATTCAACTTGGTTAGTGAGTCTTCTCTTATTGATCGACAGATTCTCTCTTCGGAGAGGTTGATAGATCACGTGGGGTTGATATCACGAGCTTTGGTGAATCAAAATTGGTTAGTGCATCTTCTCTTATTGATTGATACATTCTCTCCCTAGAGAGGTTGATAGATCACGTGGAGTTGATATCACAGACCTTGGTGGAACAAAACTTTGTCTTAGCGTGTCGGATTAATATGCTTGCTTTGTTTGGGTTAAAAGTGAAGAGGTGTCAAAACCTTGAATCTGGAGCCAAGTCCCCTTGTGGTATAAATCTGTGAGTCACCTTTAGAGAGGGTTAACCATAGCAGACAATCCCTTCATAGGGAAAACTGCGTTGACGGAACCTCAAGCGGTCATAGCCATTTTCGCCATGGTAGTGACAACCGCTATATAAATGTCCTTGTGGAAGAAATCTCCACGGGTATGGTTCATTGTTGGGTTGTCAGATCTCCCTAGCAGCTCTTGAAGATTAAGTTCTTGGACTGTGTCAAAACCCTAGTGCGCCAGGATTGGAGTTCACCCCTTTGAATCATAAAAGTTGCAGAGTCAAACCATTACTAAAAACCCTAGAGAGGCCAATTTTTCATTCTCAGGTATATGTGTGTTATTGCAAAACTTTTCAGAACATACACGATTAGTACTCTCAGGGATTAGCACAATTTGGTCACTTGATTGTTCATGCACAAGGTTGCTTTTTCCCTTGTTCATTGTTTTCAGACGTGCTTGGAATCACTTGCTAGTTGTTCTGTGTGCTTGTTTATCTACTTGGCTATTAAAAATGATCAAATCTGGTATAACCTTCAAAATCTAGATGGTACAAATTTGCAAACAATTCAAATCTGAAAACTCAAAATTTGCAAAATCTGAAGTAAAATTCTTTTCTGGAGTCAAAAGTCATCTCAGGAGGTCAGAAAGTCATACGAGTTTTGTCAACTGTCGTTTCATTGCTACCCAACTGTTGTATGAGTTTAGCAACTGTTGTTTCATAGACTACCTAGTGTCGTATGAGTCTGCAGAGTGTCATTTGGAAAAATTTGAGAGAGTTGTTAGAAATTGTCAAATTGCAAGATATCCAATGTTTCCAGCCTAGTTCCAGAATCTGTCAAAAATATCATTGTGTCAGGAACAAAGTAGTAGCTATTGAGCATTCTACCATTTTCTGAGATTAATCTTTTGAATCTGATCTAGCCTTCTGTTTGATCAATTTGAGTCCTTTTTATCTCGTGTCAAAACCTTGTCATAACTATCAATCTTCAATCAATCTTCAAAAATAGACTAAGTGTTGAGAACTCATGTCCGCTATCTTTTGGGCGATCTATCCCATACATCCAAGGCACAGTATCCTTCACCCACGTCTCATCAGATCTTCTAAACTATCATAATCTTGACAAGGTTGCGTCATCTGATTTTCTCGAATCAAATTGTTCTTCAGTTGTCTTCGTCCTTTTCTTCTATTTCATTCAAAGTTAATGGTGGAGACCAGAGCTTCTTCACACAAGAAATGAGAAGAAACATCTCAGAACTTACTTTTGACCAATACCCCAGGTCCAACTCTTGAACAACTCATCAAGTCAGGTATCTACGAAGATGACGGTCTCGGTAACTTTCGATTGAAAACTGGTTACATACCTCCTCTATCAACTCATAGAGGTAATCAGCAAACTCCTCCTCAATCTGTTCCAGGGAGCCCAAAAACTCCTACCATGTCTCAAGCAGGGACAAACCACAGTTCTCTAGGAGGAGGATCCCAAGGACACCATTCTCAACATAATGCTGACCAAGAACCTACACCCTCTGAAATCCATTGATGTTAGAATGACGATGAATTCAAGAGAATGATGAGGCATTTCTTGAAAGTGGATAGAGAGGCATACTTTTTGCAATTAGCCTAGGAAGGAGCTAAACTTCCTCCTCACTTCAATGTTGAAGATATCATCACGCATGAGGAAGAAACTCTGATGACAGCCATAATGAACTAGCTGCACGCTATGCAGGTCAAAATGAATAAAATTGAGAAAGTGAAGGAACCCAAGGAATTCTCCATGGAGGCCCTTTGTCCTTTCCCTTTTGACAAAGACTTGTATATGCCTCCATTCCCAAAAAGAGTGGAGATGCCAAAGTATGACAAATATGACGGACACTTTGATCCTCAAGATCATGTCAGAGAGTTCTGTATGCACTCCATGGAATTCATGCATGAACCAACCTATCTAATGCATCTTTTTCCTAGATCCTTGGGAGGAGCATCCATTCAATGGTTTTCAAGATTACCTTCTATGATCAAAACTTTTGAGGAATTGATTAAATTGTTTTATCAAAAATATTCCTACAATATTCAACATCCAATTACCATGATCGATATCTATAACCTCAAGCAATATCCAGGGGAATCATTCCTAACTTTTCTCAAGAGGTGGCGAAAGAAGTTTTCTCTATATGCTAAACCAATTCCCGAAATGGAGAAACTTGAAATCTTTATCAATAACCTTGTTCCAGAGCTCAATTATCCATTACAAATGCAAGATCATGTATCTTTTGATAAAATGGTGGATAATGCAATCAAGATTGAGAAAGTACTTGTTAAGAAAGGAGAAATCACACTTCAAAAGGACAAGTTTGAATCTGGATCTAGCTCAAAAGATAAAAACAAGAGCTGGAATAGAAACAAAGGTATCATCTCTGATGGTGTTGTTGACACTATCTGCACCCCATCAAAGGCACCGGCCTACAATCTCACCCTTGCCACCAAAGCCATTGAAGCTTCAGAGAAAAAATCTGCTGAACCATCTCCAAAGAAGCCATTCAAACAATGGGATAATAAATGAAAGTTTACTCCCTTGGGAGAATCTTTGGAATCTACCCTGAGAACCCTGATCGCTAATAACATGATCTCTTTACCACCAATCTAAAACCCTGATCCAGATCCAAAACCATATTGGTGGAAAGATAATGAATTATGTGCTTTCCATCAGACTAAAGGCCACAGAACTAATGGATGCTTCCACTTGAAACATACCATTCAAGACTTGATAGATCAAGGGGACATCATGATCGATAATCCTACCAGCAATAATGATCACACAGCATTTACAGAACCATTTCCACAACATGGCAAGGGAGTTTCCACTTCTCAGCCTAACATGGGGGCAAAAGTCAACTATGCCTACCCTGGAAACAATGCTGTCATCAATATGGTTGAACCATGTCTCTCTGAGAGCTGCAATGTCATCACGATTGTACGAAGAGACAAAAATCATTCCTCAGCTAATACGGTTACCAGATCACAAGCTCAGGCTCATCTGAAAGGACAAACACCAAGTTCATCTAATGTCCCTAAGATACCTTTCAATCTCACATCTGCTTCTTAACAGAAGGCTGCCTTGAAATCTTCCAATCCATAGGATACAAGACCTACATCTTACAGCATCATCCAACAACTCCAGCATACCAATGCCAAAATCTCTATGTTTGAGTTACTTCAAATATCTCTAGCTCACAGAGATATCCTAGACAAAGCTTTGCTCAGCTCTAATGTTCCTGATGATCTAGATCTAGACAGGTTCCAAACTATGGTTGGTCATCTAATGTCTCTGCAATATATCTCCTTTTCAGAGGAAGATGACAACTCCCTAAGTCACCCACATAATCAGCCCTTGCACATAGAAGTCTTGATCCAGAACCGTCGAGTCAAATGTGTGTTGATAGATGGGGGCGCAGGCCTCAACATTTGTTCTTACAACTTAATCACACAATTGGGATTCTCAGAGATGGCTATTGATCCTCGAAAGAAGATCACCATAAAAGCCTATGATGAACAAGAAAGAGCTTCTAAAGGCACCATTGTCTTACCTATCCAAGTGGGTCTAGTCATCAAAGATACCACATGTCAGGTGCTTGATCTACCATTGGCTTACAATATCCTTCTAGGGAGACCCTGGATCCATGAAATGCAAGCCATTCCTTCTACGTACCATCAATGCTTGAAATTTCCCTATGAAGGGGTAGAAGTTACTATCCTAGCAAATCTGAGTACAACTTGCAATACATTGAAGGAAAGTGTCGATAAGCTTGTTACCAATAACAGAGAATCTTCCATCAAGCAACAAAATGTGGCTTCCACATCCAAGATGGAAGACATTGCTAAAGAGATCAATATCAAAGAAAATGGGATGGGAGAATACACTATAGAGCTAGTCTTGTCTTTGACATCTCTCCCAATCTCACCTAAGTCGTATGGACAATCCTTGAAGAAGTCTAAATCAGAACCTAAGGAACCTATGGAAGCATACAAAAGAAATTTTGTGGTGGAGCAAGTATCCAAACAAGAATTTGAGGAAGATGAAGCTGTGCTTGCATGGCTATACAAAGAGGATTCTAAATCTAAAATTGTCCAACCTAGTGAATCTATAGCACCTACAATCCCTTCTAATTCATATGGTCCAGGGAACAAATTAATAGCTAAGATGGGTATTCCGGTCAAGGACCTCTAGGAATCAGAGGAAAGGGTCTTGTGACACCCATTCCACATACTGGTAGAACAAACAAAGATACTGCAGGCTTAGACTTTACAAAGAGACCTTATCATCTCAAAGGTGGTTGTTCTCATGTCATAGAACAAATTGCACCAGGAGAACCCCTTCTCAAGAAAGAAGAGACAGAACCCTCAGATGATGATTCAAATAGTTCAGAACTCATCCCCTATGAAAAATTGCCTAAAGAGATCAAAGATCTTCTTTATGATAAAGATGATCCTATCAAAAGAATTAATTTAGTAGAAACACAAGAACCTACTGTAGCGCAAGAGATGGTTGCACCACAAGAACCAGCCAATCTCAAAGGTGATCAAACTGATCCAGAAGTAGAGAGTAGTTATTCTGACACTGATTCCCATGAATATGAATTCAAGTCAGAGACTGAGGGTAATCCTTCTTGGGGTATTCATCCTGATTTCACACATTTTCTAAGATTTCCTAGAGATCCTGAATCAGAAGCTGAGTCAAATGACTATGAATGGGGTGCCATTCCAGAAGAAGATGAGCTTATAACAGAGAAATATATTGATGTTATTCACCAATATGTATCTCAACCCAACGTAGGTCTAGAGCGAAACAATGAACTTAACATTTTTGATCCACCTATGGCTAAAGAGGACTCCCATGATGATGTTGAGCCTATTCACAAATTGAACATTTTGAGCTGTACTATCACCTTTGAACTTGAGCATCAGGTTATGACCAATGATGACATATCCACATCTATGAACACCATATCCCAAGCCTTTCCTACTTTAAATATCCAACACCCTGATCTTATTGACCGAACTTCCATGAACCTGAGCCATGTTATCTACACCTTTCCAAGTGACTATGCCCTTGCTTGTTACCTCAATGCAATCGAGCCTATGAGGACTTCCATCAGTGAACCGAGCGTCAGCATGACCGAGTCAGACATCAAATATCTTAGTCAAAAAAATAAAAAGAAAAAGAAAAAGAGTTCTGAGGGTGAAAACCATTTTGTGGCAGTCTCAGAACCTACAAAAGTAAAAAGAAAAGATGTATCTGAAGGTGAAAACCTCTCTAAGGTGCCTAAGGATGAGATATTTGATGTCCTTCCAAGTCATTTATAGGATAGATCTCCAGTTCTGATTGAGCCCACTCAATCCATCAATTTGGGTACAACAGAGGAACCACAATTGGTACATGTAGCACAATCTCTATCAGAAGAAGAGAAATAGAAATTCACTACATTCTTATCAGAAAAAAAGATCAATTTTGCATGGAAATATTCAGATATGCCAGGATTGGATCCCAATCTCATTATGCACCATCTATCCATTGCTCCAGGGGTAAAACTGGTCAAACAAAAATTGAGAAAGATGCATCCTCATGTGGCACTCTTAGTCAAAGAAGAACTAGAAAAACTCCTCAAAGCTGGATTCATCCGTGTCATAGACTATGATGAGTGGATCTCTAACATTGTACTTGTTTCAAAACCAGATGGTTCAATCAGAGTGTGCACGGACTTTAGAGATGTGAATAGAGCATGCCCTAAGGATGACTTTCCACTACCTAACATTGATATGATAGTGGACATGACTGTGGGCTATGAAATGTATTCCCTTATGGATGGTTTTTCTAGATACAACCAAATCAAAATTGCTCCAGAAGACTAAGAGAAAACTACATTCACATGTGTGTGGGGAACCTTCTGTTGGAATGTTATGCCATTCGGACTCAAAAATGCTGGAGCTACATATCAAAGAGCAATGACATCTATTTTTCATGATATGATGCATAAAACAATGGAGGATTACGTGGATGCTACCTTGGCAAAATCCATGATTAGAACTGAACATCTAACAAACTTGAGCATGATCCTAGACAGAATGGAACAGTTTAGTCTCCGACTAAATCCTAAGAAGTGTTCTTTTGGTGTCACTTCTGGAAAGCTCGTAGGATACATAGTTTCAAAGAAAGGCATTGAAGTTGATCCAGCTAAAGTCAAGGCTATAATAGAGATGCAACCTCCCACAAATATCAGTCAAATGAGGATGTTGCAAGGTAGAGTACAGTCCATTAGAAGATTCATATCACAGTTAGCTGACATATCACAACCTTTTACAAAAACATTACATAAAGGCGTGACCTTTGCATGGAATGAAGAATGCGAGAACAACTTTAACCATATCAAGAAGTATCTATCAAATCCGCCTATCTTGATGCCTCCTATTCATGGGAAGCCATTGATCTTGTATGTCTCTGCAACAGCCACATCACTAGGGGCATTGCTAGCACAACATGATGAAGACAAGAAAGAAAGAGCCATCTACTATATCAGCAAAACTTTAGTGGCGTATGAGAAGAACTACTCAATGATAGAGAAGGCATGTCTAGCTGTGATCTTTGCATCATAGAAACTGAGACACTATATGTTAGCTCATACCACGCATCTAGTAGCAAAAATTGATCCACTGAAATACCTACTAAGCAAGGTGGCCCTCACCGGTAGACTAGCTAAATGGGTCATGCTTCTAAGAGAATTTGACATTGAATATGTTGAAAGAAAAGCTATAAAAGGTCAAGTTATTGCTGATCAACTAGCAGATGCACCCATGTTTGATGATACACCCATGCAAATGGAATTTCCTGATTCCTCTATCATGCACCTCTCTTCTAGAGCATGGTGGTTATTCTTTGATGGCTCCTACACACAAAATGGATCTGGAGTAGGCATATTGTTCATCATTCCTCAAGGATACTCGATACCCAAAGCATTCAGACTAAAGTTTCCTTGCACAAACAATATTGCTGAATATGAGGCACTTCTCAATGGTATGAAAATGGCAATACAGTGGAGAGTTACAGCGATGCACATCCATGGAGACTCACAATTGGTTATCCATCAAGTCAATGATGTGTACCAAACCAAAGATGAAAAGCTCATTCCTTACAAGAGAATGGTAGATGATTTAAAGAAATACTTCATCTCTATCACATTTGAGCAAATACCCAAAACGGAGAATAAGGTTGCTGATGTAATGGTGACATTATCTACTCTCTTACAGTAGCTCTAACATGAACTATGCTATGAGTTCCTGGTGGGAGCCCTATCCTATCCTGCATATGACTCCCCTAAAACCCGCATGATCTGCACTGTTGTAGGTTATGACTCATCTCACTACAAAAAAATTTTCTCCTATCTCCATGATCAAATCATCCCTGAGTCCTTTAACCATTTTGAGAAACGAAACCTAATCCGATCCACATCCTGACATGTCATCATTGGTAATGATCTGTACAAATGAGGTCTAGATGGTACACTGCTTAGATGTTTAGAATGGGAAGAGTCTCAATGTGCATTAGAGGAAGTCCACGAGGGTATATGTGGGTCACACTCAAATGGTTTAACGTTAGCTCGAAAACTTATTAGGGCTGGGTACTATTGTCCTGAAATGGAGAAAGAGGCTATTAAATTTGCTAAAAACTGTCAACAGTGTCAAGTACATGGCAACTTGATTCATGCTCCAGGGAGAGATCTGATTCCCTTTACTACATAATGGCCTTTTCAACAATGGGCATTTGATCTCATAGGTGCTATCCATCCACACTCTTCTAATGGACATACCCATATAATCACAGCTACAGATTATTTTACAAAATGGGTAGAAGCAGTTCCTCTAACAAAAGCAATGGGGAAACAGATCTCTATGTTCATCCTGAACTACATCATTTGCAGATATGGGATCCCTCACTCTATAATCACAGATAATGGGGGACAATTCAAAAATAAAGATCTAGATGACTTATGTGCTAAATTCAAGATTACACAACATTGGTCTTCTATTTACTATCCTCAAGGGAATGGAAAAGCTGAGGCTTCAAATAAAAATCTCCTGAAGATCTTGCACAGAACAGTAAATAAAACAGGAAGAGACTGGCATCTCATGATCAATCCAGCTCTCTGGGCATACAGAACTAGTATCAGAATGCCTACAAGGGCTACACCTTTCACTTTAGTTTATGGGTCTAAAGTGGTACTACCTATTGAGGTTGAAATCCCATCACTCAGAAGCAAAATGCATGGACTTGTCACCGACGATGACTACAGAGTGTCTAGGTTACAAGAACTGGAACTACTAGATGAGCACAGACAAGTAGCATATGATCATCTCAGAGTATATCAGAAGAGAATGTCTAGAGGCTACAACAAGAAAGTCAGACACAGAGAATTCCAGATTGGTGATCTAGTCTTGAGAGAAAATCCTAAAAATCAATCCCATCAAGAACGCAAGGGGAAGTTCAAACCCAACTGGCTGGGTCCCTTTGTCATCACTGCTACTTTTGGCTCTGGTGCCTATCAACTCTCAATGACTGAAGGAGAACAGCTCTGAGAACCAATCAACATTCTCCATCTGAAGAAATTCTACGCCTAAGGCATTCAGTGCTTGGTAAATGTCCTGAAAAAATCTTAAAAATCAAAAAAATACCTGAAAAAATGAACATCTTGGTGAAAACCTAGCAATAGGTGCATTGATGATTCACGAAAAAAATCAAAAAAATATCAAAAGTACAAAAAAATTGAAAAAATAAAAAATACAAAAAAAAAATGAAAAAAAAGAAAAAGTGCCTTGGTGAAAACCTGGAAACAGGCGCCTTGGTAGCAAAAATAGAATCTCTGCCAAGATGGTGAAAACTCGGCAAATGGGTGCCACTTGTTCCAAATGCTCCATCTATCAGCACAATCTTGGTCTTTCCCAGCTTTTAGTCTTGCTTTAGTTTGTACATATCTCTCGGTTTGTTTCTGCATTTCCAGTTTTCAATAAGTCAGTTTGTACACCAATCAGTTTGAGCGTCTGTATCCTATCAATGTTCAAACTTGGGGGCAATCAATGTCATATCCTATGGCCTCCAATGTATCTTAGACATGTCCTATCTAGTCAGAATCCTTTAAAGCTTCATGTGAGTCAATCAGTCAGTCTCGTCTCCAAAAAGGATTTTGCATCTATAACAACGCAATTAAACTCAAATTGAAAACAATCTGTGCTTCATGCTCTTATCTCCTTGTATGCTTACTGATTCGCATTGATATTTTTGCATATTGTGTCCCTTCGAGCTCTTCGATGATGTCCTTTATAGGATTTAGAGAGTGATGACTGGGGGCATAATATTTTCTTTGTCTTCTGCTTGTATGTGAAAATCTAACAACTTTGGAAATTTTGGATTGAAATGGTGTCCGACTATAAGAGCCTCTATCTCGAATTGGATGGCCATGCGTACCTCAACCATTGATACCCAGACAATTCAAGGAAGTTTGATCTAACTATTATCTTTTTGAGTAAGTTCTTTCTCCTACTATGGAATGCAATCTTGCCTAAGGATGCGAACGATAAAGGGTCACTACGGGTAATTCACATTGGATTTAGAATGATCTCTTGACTATTTGATGTGTTTGCAATGCAAGGTGTATTCATGTCATCACAATGTTTATGTTTTGATGCATGTACAAATTGCTATATCAAAATGGACATGATGTTCAAGTCATCTTGGCATTTGTGCCTTGGTGCTTATATCTAATCCGACATTCCAAAAATCAAATCAATATTCATATGTCCATGGTTGTATAACCAGTGGGTGTTGTATTGATTCTTGCGCATACAAATCGATATTCATATGTCTATGGTTTCATAGCTAGTGGGCATTATATTGATTTATCCGATTACCAAAAAGTTCAATGATGATAACAAATCGACATATGATCAGTGACTAGGTCCTCGGTCTTAGGTTGCATTTCATTTTGCATGTCTCTTTGCATTTTGCATGTTGCATGATCTCACAATGGCTAAACGAACTTCAATACTTAAATGATTCTTCAAATCCCATCTTCAAGTCTAACAAGAGCTGCATCTCACACGAAGGTTCCTCCAATGAAACAGCAAGTAGAATCCTTTTTCGGGATCAAAATCAAAATCTGAGATCATTTATCTTATTCACTGCTTGCATAATCAACATTCCATCATCACAGAAATCTAAAATTCAACTTAACTGATTATCTTACATCAAACTATCAAAAATTCAACTTGGTCAACCATGGTCAACTCATGGTCAAACCTAGTCAACCTTGGTCTCTAGGACCTCTAAACGATGCAGAATGTGCTCTTGAATGTGTATAACCACTTTTCCAATCAATTAACATGCTTCTAAACTATCAACGCTGACTTTTCTTGTCAGATTTCAATTTTAATCCCAAAGGAGGCATGGTATTGCACATCAATTCAAAGTCTGTAAATCAAAATTCTATCGATCAAGTCTATCAATATCTTTCATCAGTGATCAAGACAAACAATCACATCTAGTTACTGATTCATCAAAAGTCCTCATCGCTTGGGGCAAATCTATCATCACTTGGGGCATATCAGATTTGTCGATCCATATCAATCTCGTATTCTCCTAATCTTGTAAACTGTATCAATTTTTGCAACCATCGGATCAGAGTGTTCTTTCCTTGGTTCTTCGGCAACTGAAGGGTTCGGATGTGATACCTGCTAGTTCTGCTAAGACAATCGAGTCTAGAACGGGTCACTCACTTCTTATCAATCCTAAGGTTCAGAATCAGGCATTTTGACACTTTTTCACAATCATAGGTTCATCGCTGCTACAGTGAACATTATCTTTGGTCATTCAGGACCTCCTATCTCAATATCTTTCAATCAGTTTCTATCTTGAGATTGGTTTATCTTTTGAATCAGTTTCATATCTTTATCAAACACAGACTATCTTTGAATCACTGCGCCTCACACAGTAATTCAAAGAGGGGCAAAATGTAATACCCCAAAAATGGGTTGTAAGTTCATTAACCTCCAATATCAACAATTCGAATGAAATTGACATCAAAGTCCTAACCTAAGGCACATCTAAACATCATCGAATCCTAATTGATTATCTTAAATTCTGCATCGGGGAATATTCCTAGTAATATTCCTAATTATCTTAATTATCTTTAATTTAATGATTATTTGGCGATAAATCCACATTTATCCTAAAATTTGATTAATTAAATATTTTTCATATTTAATTAATTAGATTTAATATTTGCCACTTAATTGTGTAATTAAATTTAATTATATCTATTATTAATTGTATTATTTAATTTTGACAATAAATCAAAATTCCTATCTTTAATTGATTAAATTCTTATTTAATTAATTAAAGCATGTTTTCATTATTTAATAATATAATTTTTAATAAAAGTTTGATAAAATAGTTAATTAACCCATAAATTAATTATTTTATTTCAAAAATCAGTTAAGTTGGAAATAAATCACTTTATTATTAAATTAATTCATAAATAAAACATGCACAATCATAAAAGCAGACAACTGTCAATTATCAATTAAAGCTAAACTCTATTTTGAGTTAAAGCTTAGCTTTTGCATGTTTTTGTGACTTGATTATTTGTTATTATCAGATAACTCAAAAATCAAGATGAGTTATTTGAGTGATTTATGGCTTTTATCCATGCACCTCCAAAGCCCTGGATTTCTATAAATTAAAGGCTCAGCTCTTCACAATTCATCTCATATTTTTGCACAATCATGTTGGAGAATTGGAGGCTAAGGAATCAACTTGCGAATTCAAAGCTTTGTGAGATCAATTTCAATTGCATAGTTTTTATATCTTAGCATAGAATTTCATAGTTTTCATATCATTGTTAGAATCTTCATTGTTAGATCATTTAGCATTCACTTCATATCAGTTTTCAATAGCATTCATAGCACATCAGTTTATCATTCTTATTGCATAGAAAATATCAAAAATATAGATTAATTGCATTCAATTTCATATCCATCTTTTGCATTCAAATCCTTCATTTAGGTGTCGTCTAGGTCACTGATCTCGATTACAATCTGAGAACATCAATCTCGCACCTACTAGAAGGTAGTAAATCGCTTGGTTAGATAGTTTTCAATTTTGCACGATTTTGATTATAGCTAACCTCTAATGTTTTACTGAAGTGTTGTGTCTACAGATCAGGTACAATTTTCACACACACATTTATTATAAAGGAAAGGTGAGTAATAGGATTAAACAAGATGTTGACATGTGTCTTAATCCTATAACATGACACAACTATCATAACAAATTCTAAATAACCTAGGACATAAGATGTCAATGACTTAAGATTCCATTAACAACTAAGACTTCTTGAAAGACAACTTGGAGCTAAGTTAACATATAAATACCTCACTAAATAATTATACAAATACAAAACCTTATTCACTCTAACATACCTCTTAATTGTAACTTAGTGAGGAAAAAATCAATGAAAATGATGCAAATATGCAAAAATGGGTTCCAACTAGGAAACCATTTTAGGTACATGTGCATAAAATATTTTTCTTAAACGGAGTATCGAAGAAAAACCACATAGATAAAAATACCTCCAAAAGAGAATGAAGAAAATAAATCATGTAGAAGTGACAAAATGATTGATGTGTGGAGTACTTAAATGAAATGATTGATATATGGAGTACTCATCAATATCCCCTGAAAAATATATCTATCATGGAGATACAATATAAAATTCCCCTCATAAGAGGAAAAGATAGAGATTGTGTAGTCCTTCCATAATGAAGTATCTCATAAGACACTAAAGAATAACTCGAGACGGAGATGCCAATGCCTACAAACAAAAATTCTCCCCTTCAGAAGAAAAATATTAACTCAGCAGTGCTAAATAAAATCCAAATCCATGAAGAAGCAAGAGGGAAGAAGCCTTAGAAAGTGTGTTTTGTAAAATTGATTAAGTTCTTAAGAGTATATCTCAATAAAACAAGTGTTACCCCAATTTAAGAAGAAAATAAAGCAATAAAATGTGGAAACTAAAGAGAAATCAATTATATTGAGAGGGTGGGATGAATAAATATAACAAAAATCATTTACTTATTCAAATCTTGAATAACCATATGAATAGTCTTTCAAAACTTAATCATTCATACCAATAACATAGATGCAAGATCCAATAATAAGGAACATATGATTTACATGGAAAACTTTGTAGGAGAAAAGCAGCAAAATATTTCTTATAAGATCTTCTTGTAGGCACCAACCTACTTCATTAATAATGCTTCTTTCATAGGGCTCAACCCATAGGGGACACCAATACCCTACAACTAGACACCAATCTCTTTCAATGAGAGGAACCAACATCTAAATATCTTAATATATAAGGTGCCAACCTATTGGTAGGGATTCTTGAGGTAAACATTTCTTGGGTCTTGTCCTACAGATTTATCCGGTTTGCCCCAGGGTTCCATGTTTATTTCCTTAAAATCTTAAAACCCTAGCTGTGTTGGTAAGTGTTATGTTTCAATGTCACTTTTTATAACTTAAGAGAAACATCATGAGAAGGGGGTTGTAGCCTTTATAGTGTTAAATATTCTATCTTATTTAAGTCTTCCCTTTTTAATATTTCCCTATGTCTTAAGTCCTTATCCTAAGTTGACCGACCTTTGTTATGAATTAAGCTAAGGTTTCTTACCATTTAAAAGTGTGGGCCATGTGTCATTTTTTCATGTTCCCAAGATGATGTCACCCTATGTTTCAAGCCAACCACGAGAACACAAAATGTTTCCACCTATCTCTTCTTATGGGACCAAGTTTTATGTTATTTTTCTATTAAGTGGTTTTCTTGGTTAAGTCTCATTTTACTAATGTCCTTATCTTTGAGCACATGTCCAATTTGAGTGAAGATCCTTTATCCTGTCAAAAATAGTTGTGCAAAGAATATGTTCCTTTGGCACTGCTAGGAGATTAAAGATTGAACATAATAAATGGTTGGTGTGTTCTCGTGATCAAAAGTGATCAATTATTATTCATGACGGGAACACAAGATGGTGCCACATGTCCTAGACCAGCGATCGATTGTGAAGTGGGACCACAACATGTGACATGCAGCAAAAATTGATTGGTTGATTTTACAAAAAAAGGAGTTTTATGATAAAGTTGTTGATTACATTGAAGATTAAAACATCGTGCAACTAAGGTGCTAATATTTTAGTACATGGGTAAAATCAACAAAGATGTTTTATTTTCAGCATGGATTTTCTCAATGTTTATTATCCTTTGATCTTTCATGCCAGTTATTTTCTTGTAGAGATTAAAATAATGGTTGTCATGATTCTATGACCCAAGATTCTTTATTGATATTCACTATGGGATCATGCGATGTTGACACATGTCATTCCTTGCCAAAGAACAAAGGATGGTCGACCAAGTTACTTTTGTGGATACTTTGTTGTCGTGGAACATTTCTATTTGACAATATTAAGGTCCATGTGATGTGTTCTAAGTTAAAGGCAGATGGATATCCTTTTGTCATCCGTTGGAACAAGGTAGATGAAACTCTATGGTTGTAGTTTGAATTTGCAGAAGTTGTATTTTGCAAGCTATTTGTTTGCTCATATTAATTTAATGGTGGATATGACCATAGTAAAAGAGCTTAAAAGGGTGTCAAGCTTTTGTTTTTCTTTATTCTGCTTGCTCCAGGAATTGTAAAGCACTTTGCATCTTGTGGGTGATCTAAGGAACTTTATCAATGGGCAAAATTGAGTGAAGAATTGTGCAATTAAAGTTGTAAGTTGTCCCTATTTTTATGTGTTCATTCTGGTGTTTTTAAAGTGTTTTCTGCAAGTGAAGAGAGGTCATTGGTGTTGTCTTGTTGCTTATTTTGGGAAGGGTTTTGTTATTCTTTTTGAGGTTTTTGAAAGCCCTAGTTTCTAAATTTTTAGTCACAAGCCCTAGTTTCCAAAATGACGCAGGTTAGAAAGCATCGAGGAAAGATAAGTTATCTCGAAAGAAACCCTTATGTTGATTTATTGGACCAATTAAATCTCTCTATAAATAATAGAGCATCCGATGCTAAGTTACTTAGGGGGAAGAAAATTGATGAGGGATTGTATGATATATTTGGAAATGTAGTAGATGTTCGACTACCAATATTGAGGTTAGATTTTTCAAACAATGATACGGTTAGGCTAATCTCCCTAACCTTGAGTCAAATATTTGGCAATTTGACCTCGGCAAGCCAGTTATTCCAAATGTGTATTTATATGTGGACCTTTTCCCAGTAATTGTAGATACATATGATCCAGTAGCCAGGGTGATTAGGGATATCAAAGGAGAGGTCTTTCTTACTATAAGTGGGGATGAGATCAGAGAGGTGTTTGACACTAGTGATTTATCATCTACCCTAATGGACATAGACCTAAAAATGTTCTTGGCCTAGTATAACAGAACTAGGGATATGGTCAAGGGTAAAATTCTCCCTACTCACCTAACCAAGGCACAATCAATAAAATATTTTGTAGGGCAATCGAATCAAGAACCCTTTTCTATGGAAGCCTTTTCTAAACATCTTCAAGATACATATTATTCATTGTGTCAGTTATTGGGAAGACGTGGCGGAAATAGCATGCCACCCCAATACATGTATATGGCTATCCAGATTCAGCATCCTGGCTTTGTTTCATTATATTATTATCCAACTTATATCAAAAAAAAGATTCATACTAGTTTGATAGTTTTGAGGAAGATAGGTGGTGATATGTTTTACTAGTTCTCTTTCTTGATGCACATGTTTCTTTTCAAGAATGCTAGCTGATTATTTTGCAAAATTTATGAAGTTATATAGGGATCTAGATGGGGGACCTATGCTTGTACAAACCTGGACTAAAATGATATCCAAGGATTGGGAGGGATCTAGTTATGTTATCTTTGACTTTTTTATGGGATTTGTGGCTCAGACGGTCCAGACTATCACAACAAGTCTGTAAAGCATTCTACACCTACTATAAAAAGTCAAAGTATTACAATGAAATTTAAACATGTGCTTTGAGGCTTACCTCATCCAGTGGCATCACGTCATCTATGACATGTCTCGAGACCTTGATTCTCATCGAATTTAGCTCCTTCTTCCTTGGCATTTTCTTCTTCGACCTTCACAAGAGCAAGCAACAAGGTAAGAAACATAATGAGCTCTTCAAAAGTTAATTCTCTAACTTAATATCACTTTTAGGTTCCTTTTATCTTTTAATCAATTGTTTAAGTCATTTAATACATACTTTCACTTAATCAATCATAACTTTAGCTAGAAAGATCTAATTTCCACATTGTTTCAAGTGCTAGAATCCTGATTTATTTTACTAACTATCCAAGTTATTTTTCAAATGTTTTGAGTTCATCTTGAATCATTTTTATAAGCATTTGTCAAAAATATACATACACCACTCACTGCAGTATACATGATTCCTATTTCATCTTCCTAATAATAAGCCAAATAGGGGCCATATAGCTACTTGTGAATTTCATCATTTCTTTAGTAAGCCCTAGGTGATTATGCTTTTTCACTGACATGTGGTTTTATAGTTTGTAGTCCTTAACATTTTCTTGTAGGAATTGCACATTGGGGGCTTTGATATATCCTTTTCATTTACTGATTTCTTGTACTTTATCTTGCATATGCACATAGTGTCATATACCGCTAAAGTGGGGGCTAAATGTATTGTCCTAAATTTTAAGAACCTGTGTGCTCTACAAATTTATGATTTTTTAGCACCCGCCTTACTTGTTTAGATTATAGATTTCATATTAGGACTTCATAATTGCACTTAATGCATATCTAATTTAAATATGGGTCCTTAATCTCTCTAAACTTGTGCAAAATTGAGGCAGGACCTTATTTCTAAGTGCCCTCCTCTATTTGTCTCCAATCACAAAATTTATTTCATCTCGTAGGCCCTATTTAGCCTTTTATGGCCTCATAATGCAATCTCAACATCGTAATTAGTTATTTTTTTTATCTTGCATCCATGAACTGATGGGGAGCCATAAAAAAAAATTGGCATGTTCTAGGTGGGATAAATCACCATCGACAACATGTCCCTAGAACAAGTCGCCATTGACGGATTATCCCTAGGGTTTTGAGCCTAGATTTGGGGTAGGGTCATGTCTCGAGGTATTTGTGAGATTTCTAGATTTACAGTTAGTATATTCAATTCTATCTCCCAATTTCATTATAAAAAAAACCCTCACACCTCATTTTTCCATGATGAAATTAATTGCAAGGTTGAAGCCCCAATTTGAAGATATCCCATGAAGTGAGGATTTGTGGTTTAAGGATACATCTACCTTTATCAAGAATCTACATTCTTTCTCAAGAAATCAAGCATTCAAGACATTATTTTCAACATCATCATGGAGCCACAAACAGACCATGAAGATGGCTAGGAGATTGTCTTTTACTCTTCCTATCCAAGGTTGGGTATGATTCCTTGTTATTTTAAGATATATGCATTTGTGATTCATATTTACATGCTTCCATCTATGATTATTTTCATGCATTTAATCATACATTTATTGCATTTTCATGCTAGGGTTTCACTCTATCACACATAGGGTAGATATAGGCATTTACTTAGGAATTTTATCTCATAGAAAATTGGACATACTCTAGATTCACAAGCACTACACATTATCTATATCATAATGGCTATCTGTGGAGGTGAGAATCACCAAAACGGGGGTTGGCCAAGGAAAACCCCTATATAGCCACACACACACACACACAATCTCAAATTTATAGGTGCAGATAATCCCAAATCTAGTTGTAAATATAGGAATCCCTTCTAGACATAGAAATAGAGCCACCCTAAAATTTGAGTTGAAAAGTATAGGAACAAGTTGACGTTGCATACTTTTCCCTCCCAAATTTTAATGATATTTTAGGAGCAAGAAGTTGCAGGACCCTATTTGCTAGATCTAGAGTTACAGTAGGTTCTGAGACTCTAACAGTTATGAAATTTAGATCCAAAATACCATTTTCTCCATCTTATTTCTAGGTGCACTTGTTCTTACTTTTCTCTCCTTATACTTTATTAGATCATATCTATCATTTCCAAGTCATTGCAACAAAGCCCACAAAGAATAGATTTTGTATTTGCACCCTTACTCTCTTGGTTGTGCTATCAAATTCACTTGTGGTAGTTTTTTATTCCAATGTATGTAAGATTTGGGATGTAATATCATTATAGCATTGCTTCCCATTTTCTATTATAAAGTCATATATTGAGAAAGAATATTGTTGCATGAATTAATCTTCAAATAATGCATATTGTTGGAATTATAAATGATTTTATATCTAATGTATCTAGGTATGTTCTCAAATGCTACTGGTATGTTTTATTCCTTGGTATCATGTAGCAGTTACTCCCTCTAATGTGATTGATAGTAGTCACAATGTTATTTGAATGTATTTCATGTTTAATGATTTATTTTGTTTTCTTAATGGATTTTCTTTTGTGTTGTGTGGGCTGACATTGGATTTTGAGTTTCTTATGTTCAGACTAGTCACCAAGACTTTGTATCTATGTATTTGTGGCATTTGTCATGCTTGATTTACTATTTAATCATGCACATTTCTAGAATTTAATGTTGTACTTGATAATTCCCCCACTTGGGTTTTTCCTTTTCAATCCCATGATGACTATTTCAAATGTTTTAGGTACTCTTGGCCATATTTTATGATTAGTGTGATTCTATCATGTTCAATACAGCCCTTTGATATTATGTACATGGGGGAACATCATAGATAATTTACGATAATTCTATTTGTTTTTAACCAAAATGATGAGAGATCAAAATATCTTTTAATTGGATTATGAGAAAAAAAATTTATGCACATGAAAATAAGTACAAATCATCAATGATGTATGTGCATGTTAGCATTATTGTAATTTAAAGATGCATTAAATTGTAAATCCTCTTTTGTATGGATGTTAGTAGATGCATTGTATAATTGATTAGTAGATAAATTGAAAGATCTTTATGTAAATTGTTAATAAATGAATACTTGGTCTTTTGCAAACCTCATTGTGAGCATTAGTTAGAATAGTGATAAATTTTATTTTTAGTAAATTTCAAGGCATATATTGTGTTTTAATGGTTGAGATTAAATGGTTGCATTGGATTTTTATGTTTATTCTTATAGTGTTTCTACTTTTCTCCCATGCCTATGATAGTAAGATCATGAGTATTCCTATTGGTTGGAATAACTTATTTTGGGTGGTTAAGTGTGACTTAGTCCACCTATATGGTTTAACCCTTGTTTTGGGTCTTGAGACCACATCTTTACTTTTTGTTTACCTCTTTGGGAGTGATTTTGGAGGTGCTTGATGCACCACTATTTTGGTTAGTTATTGTTAACAAGCATTGTTTGGGCCACTTCTATTGTGGGTTACCTAACTTTTCTTTTGGTTGGCATAACATGGGGCCAAAGAGTCTCATTTCCCATTATTTGACACTCCCTTGGCCATATCTTTTTATTACTATATATATGTTATCATGTCAACTATTTTATCCTTCTTTGTGACACCCCATATTGGTGATCATTTTTGTTAGAGGAATTCTAGGTATTGTGTTGTTCCTAGCCTCAATCTTCAAGGAAATGTAGTTTATGTGGATGTATATTTCTATATAGATCTTGGTTATGGATGTGAGTGTAGGAATCATTTTCACCTTTTTGAAGGTGATATCTTGGTCTATTTGTGTTGGGTAACCCTTGTTTCAACTATGAGTGAGCTCTCAAAGTTAGATAAATTGTATTTTCTACTTTTCTCAGTGTTTAGTTGGAATTTGTATAGACCTTCTTGGAGAAGAGTTTGTTTGAGCCTCCATATTGTGAGTGATTTCTCTTGAATGTGTGAGATAAACTCTTATATATGTACCTCTTAGTGCCTTGAGATGGGCATAGTATCCCTTAAAGAAGTGGACTTGGATAGAGAATCCTTACTTCTTTGGATTCTTGAGTGAGTGATATTTTTGTAGGAGTAAAGTATGCTTTAGTTGAGCGTGTTGGTACTTTCTTGTCCCTAGGGATTATCTTGTCCTTTTTCTTGAGTTGTTGACCCAAGCTTTTTGGTGCCTTGGTCTCAAAGGAGACCCTGGAAGGCATTTTTGTGAATAGATGCCTTGTGATGAGGTAGAGTGGTGGGTATTATGCCTCATGTGGAAATGATTGTGGCTAGACACATTTCTCCTAGAACGAATTATGATTCCTTCATAGGAATTTAAGAGTTGATGATGCTCTTTTCAGTGGTGTTTGTACTTTTAGCAGTTGTGAGGTTGGCTAGTAAGAGTTGGTATGGTTTAGGAAGACTGGTGGAGTCTTATGGATATTTTAATGCTTGGCTTTAGTTGTGGATCTTGCACTTTGCATTCTCTTTTGGTTTGATTTGTAGGATTCCAAGAGTAAGCCTATTCCTTTGGGGGATGATGTAGTGCCTCTCCTATTTTCTTCTTCCATGAGATCCTTATGGATGTAACTTCAACATTATGTTGTGGTGTTGCCTATGTGTAGTTGGAAAATATCTCTTTGTTATGCCTTATTTTGGCTCTAGATGCTTCATTATTTATTTATGTGATTGGTTGAGATCCCCTTATTCTTGTATGGATATATGTTTATACTCTAAGATCATTTTGGACCTGAGAGGCATTGGTGCTCTCTGTAAAATATGGATTATGCTATTGCAATGGAAATTTGACTTTCTCTTATGCCTATTTGTGATAACCACTATGTTCTATATTATTGCATACCTAATTTCAAATCCTAGATTGTGTTGTGTGATTCTATCACTATTCTTGTGTTATGGTTTTATGTTGGCATTGTGAGGTGCACCTAATTATAGTACATTATTATGTTCATTTCTAATATCATTGTTGGTTCTATGATGTTATTTGGTTAATTTCATATATGATGATATTTTGAATATTATGATGTTATTACTAAATCTCTATGATATTGTGTCTTATCATGTTGATAGATATTTTATTCAAGGTTTTTATTGACATATGCTTCTATTGTCCTAAATGTTGTTTAATGCTTTAATATAAATGACACTAGTAAATTTTAGCTTGATTTTCGATGATGATTAGTCAATTTTTAGATGCAAATTGGTCGACCAAATGACCATAACTATTGTCAAACTTTTCTCATCAATTATTCAACACATAATATGTTTGTCAAAAATGCGACCTCTATAGTTGTCAAATTATCGACTGATCTGCCGTCGAAATAATCACTTCAATCTGGAAGAATTATCTAGCATACCTTTCATCTATTTGATCAATGTTGGTCAAAATAACAATATAATGTTGGTCAAAATTAAGGTATTTCGGTCGACGTGGTTGTCAAAATAGCGACGATTTATGGTCAGAATATTCATCGAGTGTATAGTGTTCTCATCAAAATTATGTTCTTTGGCCATTTAAAAAGTGATAGAAAATTCAATTTTAAAAAAAAAAAAAAATCTATTATCAAATCTATTAATGTATTATAGTGATTGGAATTTGAAATTGAATGGATGTCCTAGCCTACATTATGCTTAGTAGACACCTACAACACCATCCTCCTCCTCTAACTAATATTATTATACTCATAAATTAATATATATAATAATTTCATATTATAGTACATTTATCTTAATAATTTTATAATACTATATATCAGATTTGTGCCAAATCTTTAGATCTTTGGTGTTTTGCAATTTTAAACATTAAAAGTATGTTGTATGTATTTTAATCTAAAAAAATATTGACTTAAGATATCTATATAAATCTCATATGTTATAAATAAGACTAAAATATAAGGTATTGATGAATACTCAATGCAACTACATGAATTTAATATAAGGTATTTACTTTTTTTTCTATCGGTAATCAGTAATGCCTCCTCGATACATCTATATTTATATTGCCACACTACTCTCCTTATCTCTCCAAGTCTTAACACCACCTTATCCTCCACCACTGTCAATAATCTCCTTATGTCTTCATCCTTATCTCTCCACCACTATCGACTCCCTGTGGCAACCTCCTTATCCCTCCACCGATGTTGCTGAAAATCTCCTTATGGCTCCCTATGGAACCCCCCTCAACCCACCATCACTACCATTCATCCACGACAGCAACCACTTTTCACCTCCACCTTATCCTCCAAGTCACTGCCATCCTCCATTCCACCTCGCCACCTCACTACAATCCTTCAGTGCCTCTACCAATGTCATTTGCATCCTATGATTCAGTGCCTCTGTCAGTGTCATCTACACACACCACAATAACCAGACCTACTACCTCTTCCCGGCCAACCATCTCGATCTTTCTGTCAACATCCTCCATATACACTCCCATGCTACACGACCACCAATCCACTGATCACTTCCTCCGCTTGTCACGTCTTGACCATCGTGCCATCTACACCACTTTCCACACCTCAATCTCTATGTAGCCAAGTTTCATGAGCCTCCCCATCAATTCACCTTATCCCTCCATGAATTTGAACCTGGGATGTCCCTATTCACAAGGGTTCACAACTATCATTGCGTTGTGATCTCATGCTCATAAGGTATTTACTTTTAGCATAAGGTATTTTTACTATATTTGTTTTCCTATTTCATTGATCCATGAATTTTTGTTTCTTAATTTGAGTTTGGTGTAAGAATTATGAGAAGACTCAAACAAATGTGGTGCATCATTCCCACCAGTTATCTTAGTCATCTTTTGTATTGAGCCCTATTGGACAAGGCACAAGAGGAGTTTAACTTTGATCACCAAGCCATGCTTAGAATACCTTGCGAGGTGAGCATACTTAAGCAAGTTTGTGGTTTCTAGTCAATAGAGACAACCCTAAAAAATGATACACTAAACATTAAATATGAACAAAAATATAATTAAAACTTTAAATTAGCACACATGCACACATGGTGTCATGGAGTAAACAATTTTAATGGGGAAAAAATGTAGAGTTTGCACAAAAAATATTGCTAACAAATCATAATGATAATGGCTTGATTTCTTTCCCATAGCCTTCAGTGGGTGAGAAAAATCATCAATTCTATGATAAAATAGCCATTTGGTATAAAAAGAACAAGGACAAAATAAAACCCATAAGAATTCAGAGAGATGCGTTCATCAAGAGATGAAAAAGAAAAATGGTGAAAAGGCAAAAGAAACATATTGTTCTTTTGTCAATGGTGTGTTTGTCCTAGAGAACCCTATCAAGAAATCCATTTCTACTTCTACAAGAAATATACAAAATCCTCTGTGTAAAATAGCTGAAACCCTTACTGATGCAGACGATGGAGATTAACGTTTTCTTCTCATCAACTTTATAAAAAATTTCATACAAAGATTATAAAACAACTACTCACAAAAGGTTTACATTGTTACTAACCTTTTTCATGGTTGGATATCTTATTTTTTTTTTTTAAGCAAAAGTGGGGTAGCCACCATATTTATATTAATAAAACTAATTCAAGGACTCCTCTGTGGAAGAATTAGGAAGAAACCTCAGAATCATTGTCATATACAAGTATGAAGTTGATATATGTCGGATACAATACCTACTAAATCACTGAACATTGTCCAAGAAAAGCCCACATACCGGGTAGTATAAAGATATCAAGTTACAAATCTATGCACCACTTGACAGCATATACCAAAAAACCCCATCAGCATGCCAAATAAACAAAATATCCTTACATTATGTTATTGGCATCAAAGTATTCAAAATCTACAAAATTTTGGGGTTGCCAAAGTGTGAAACACCTACTCAATCATATCATCTGAACCCCAACCCGAAGCAGGTACCTCTACAGGGGACTGTGGGGACTAGCCTAAGGACTCTAGAGAAACACCCAACCCTAAATCTGGCAAAGCCAGATGCACAAATTCACCCATCATAGAAGAAACTGAATGCCAACCATGCAATGAGGCCATGTCATGAGAACAAGAAGCATCCAGGCCAGCAGCACGATCCTGTTGTTATTATATCTTGTTATTAGTTGAAAGTAAATACCTGACACACAACATCTACATAGTTAAAATGAGTGTTTGTTATTGTATTAAAGAATAAAATGAATCAATCTACACAACAAAAATAGCATTCCAAGATGGTTGATAAAATTATTTGAAACACAGTTAACTGAAGAATGCAGAGAGAGTAGGAGTACAAGATGGGTTTCTCCAAAACTTGATTAAAGTAAATTATATATGATGTGCACAATTTCTTATGATACCCATATCAAAAGAAAAGGAACCAAAGAACAACCTTTACCTTTGGGGCTGAATATTCTTCTCAAGAAGTAGGGATGTATGATCGTGCCTAAGCTTTAAAGCCTTCAATCAAAGCATAAATGTCGGTCAAGCAATGCATGAACAACAAGTTATGTTTTAGTGCAAATTTTCAAGTAGAACAAGCATTTTCTACATAAGAACAAAGGGTTTTCATCATAAATACCAGTCCATAATGAGTAAGCAGTGAGATTCATTCAAGAAACAACAATAAATAGAAGGTTTCTCATTAAGAATAGCAGATATATGATAAAGAAGTGTATTCAAAAGTGGAACAATAGGTTTTATCAAAGAAAAGTGGGTATCATGGTTCTAAACATCAAGATTTATATGAGAAACATCAAGTTTCATGATAAGAGGTGGGGTTTCCTTTGTTATAAGATCTTAATGCTTTAGATAAAGATTATTTTCTAAGCTCTCATTTTTTAAGACAATGATTAGTTTTCTTGATACGGTAGATTCATTCAATGGGTTTTTCACCAATTCATGGTGTTCATTATTCTAACACTAGACATCATTGTCCTTGGGATAATCTCATTGTTTCAAAGATATGAGATCTTTTCATTGCTATCAAAAAATAGATCTAAACATATGTTTAAGAGGAGAGTAGTCATGGTGAAAAAAATAGAGATCAACAAGATCATAACAGTCAAGGATAGCCAAATGCTAGGAATAAAGAGCAGACATCATGACAAGAGTGAGTGACACTTTTAGACAATTTTACCTCCCTATATGCAATATTAACATGTGAAGGTGATGAATGAAAATATATATGGGGCATCTCTATCCTTAATGAGTGAGATCAACTTGTAACCTGCACATTATACAACACATTAAATAAAACTTATTGATGCAAGAGCATTTTGGGTGTAAGAGCAATCTTGCATCACCCAAAAATATTTCTGGTTTCTTTTCAATAAGGGCTATCTTATGTAGAGCTGCTATTTATGGAAACTTACTATTTTTAGTAAGTTTTTTATATGATCTCAGAATGTTCTGATTTCACGGTTGGAGGTTCATCTTAGTCATATCAACCTACCAGTTGAGTTTCATTGCCACATCATCTGTATTGGTGAAGTTATTGAGGTTTTTGGGTACGAAATCTTTCAGGTTAATTTTGAAGGCCTTAGAGGCTCCAGATCGTGATCGACCCCCGACTGACTGGAGCTTGCGCAAGTCAGGCACTGTAGATCAGGTTCTTCCATTTCTAAAAAAGTGGTTACAATAGAGAAACAGAGCTACGGTTAGAAAGTTATGGCCTCCAGAAATTGGGCTACCTAAAAATATATCTTGTAACTATTTGGATCCGACCCTATGTAAAAAGAAAAGAAAAGAAAATAATTCTTAGGATAGTCGGCCTTAAGGGCTAAATTTTTGGAACCTTCTCGGGCGGTGGAAATTGCCTATATAAGAAACGTTCGTAGTGTTGTCTAGGGAAGTTCTAGTAGATCTAGGTAATGATTCGAGGCTTTTTCCTATAGAATATTGTAAAGGAAAATGCCCATGTGGCTTTGCCTATTGTAATTCTAGAATTTGTAATTCCACATTTGTGGAGATAATAAGAAGCCCATTTTTTGTTCTTTCAAATTGTTGTTGTTTCTTTATTTCTATTATGTGTTTGTGGTATTAAGGGGAGCACCCTTCATCAAGTGGTATCAGAGAAGAAGTTCCTGAGTGTGTAAACAGATTGCCAACTATGAGGCAGTTTGCACCAAGACCATGGTTTAGGGTTTTAGTGAGCAGCATAAAAATGACTCCACAAAGTGAACATGGCGGAAGAGCTGGTGGTGTGACACCTGAAGTTAGAGCACTTCAGAGACAAGTGCGGGCATTGCAAGAAAATATTCACTGAGGAATGAATCTTAATGTCAGAGACGAAAGTGAGGATGAAGCCAAAGAAAGAAATTATGATCAAGAAGGAGAAGGTGAAATTATGAACCAAGAGGAAGAAATGCTTTTAAGGGCCATTTCCAAGATCGGGAAAAGACTTGAGATTGAAGTTCCTACATTTTCAGTAAATCTTAACCGAAAGGAGTTGATTGATTTGATCAATGAATTAGAAGAATATTTTGAGTATGAAGACATTGAGAATCCTGATCGGGTCAAGTTTGCGAAGGCTAGACTGAAGGGTCATGCAAAGATCTGGTGGCAAGAGATTCAATTGAAGTGAAATAGAAGAGGAAAGGATAAAATCACAAGATGGGATTAGATGGTGGATAAATTTAAGTGATGGTTCATTCCTGTTGATTATGAGCTTGATCTACTAAAGAAAATGCAAAGTTTGAAGCAAGCAGCAAGATCTGTTCAGGAGTATACAGAGGATTTCTATTGAATCCTCATCATAACAGGTCATGCGGAAGCTGATAAGGAGAAAGTTGCCCATTACCTTAATGGGTTGAGGCTGAGCATTCAAGAGGAGTTGAGTCTGGTTTGGATGAACAGTATTGAAGAGACATACCATTTTTCCCTAAAAGTAGAGGAAAAGTTGAACAAGAAGTTTGAGAGCAGACAAAGTGGAAGAGGTCGTGGTGGAAGATCTGGTGGACGGTCATATGGTGGCCGAAATGAAGATCTAAAAAAGAAGGATGAGGCCAGTAGTAGTCAAAATCAGAGAGGAAACAATTCCAATCATTTCCATGATTGGAATAATAGAGATCAAAGAGGAAGAGGATAAGGTTTAGGGAGAGGAGGCTTCTGTGGAACATGTTTTCACTGTGGAGAAGGTCATAGGGCATATGAATTTCCTCAATGCCAAGGAAGGATAGATAGGAGAAATGAAGGCCAGGCTAGAGTTGCACATGTAGATGAAGATGCTAGATCATCACATTCTGAAGATGTTGAAAAAGGAGAAATGCCAATTAACAAAAGACTCTTGATTGGTGAGAATGAACCTGAGAAAAGAACAAATTTGTTTCACACCAGGTGCAAGTGTGAGGATAAGTGTTGTGATATGACTATAGATAGTGGAAGCACTAAAAATTTCATATTAGAAGAGATGGTCAAAAACTTGAAGCTCAAGAGGCAAAAACACCCACATCCATATCGGATTTCCTGGGTACAGGATGACCACAAGGTCATGGTAAGTGAATAGTGCCTAGTAAAGTTCAAGATTGGCGGATACCATGATGAGGTACTATGTGATATCATACTTATGGATGCATGTCATATGTTTTTGGGTAGACCATAGTAGTTTGATAGGCATGTTGTACATTATGGTCATGCAAATACCTATTCCCTGACAAAGGATGGAGTGTGACATAAGCTAAAGCCATTGAAGGACACAAAAGTAAAGGTATGTGGTAATGCAAGGAAAACTTTTGTTGATAGAAGAAAATTCCTAGAGGGTATGAGGCATGAGCATATGTGTTTTTCTTTAATTCCAAAAGTTGGTAAAGAGGAAGTAGAAGATGTACCTGTAGAAGTTGTAGATTTGTTGAATGAGTTTCAAGATATTATATCTGATAATGTACCTGATGGATTACCACTGGTAAGGAAGATCAGTCGTCAGATGGACTTGATTTTGGGAGCCAGTTTTCCAAATAAGGTAGCACACAAAATGACACTAGTAGAATTTGAAGAGTTGAATAGACAAGTACATGAGTTTTTATAGAAGGGGTTGATTTGGGAGAGCCTGAGTCCATGTGTTGTACTAGCAGTATTAGCACTGAAAAAGAATGGAGAATGGAGGATGTGTATAGATTCTAGAGCAATAAACAAGATCATAATGAAGTATAGGTTTCCATTGCCATGAATGGATGATATTATGGACTGTTTGAGTGGAGCTGTGTATTTTTCAAAGATAGATCTGAAGAGTGGATATCACCAGATTTAGATCAGAGAAGGAAATGAATGGAAGACTACTTTCAAGACAAAGGAAGGACTATATGAGTGGTTAGTCATGCCTTTTGGGCTAACCAATGCACCGTGCACTTTCATGGGGCTTGTGAATGAGGTTCTAAAATAATTTCTGGGTAAGTTTGTGATTGTTTACCTAGATGATATTTTGATCTTCAGTAAGACATTGGAGGAGCATATGATGCATATTCGTATGGTGTTTGAGAAGTTAAGGGAAGATTAATTGTTGATTAATTTGAATAAGTGCAGTTTTGTGAAGGAGTTAGTGTATTTGGGATTTGTAGTTTTAGTAGAAGGTCTAAAAATGGACCTAGAGAAAGTGTAGGCTATCCTTGAATGGCCTACTCCAAGGAGTGCTACTGAGGTAAGATATTTTCATGGTTTGGCTAGCTTTTACAAAAATTTTATCAGAAGTTTTAGCAGTATTTGTGGACCCTTCACTTAAACAATGAGAGGGGATAGAAAAGAGTTTAAATGGACTACCAGGGTAGATAAGATTTTTAAACTGTTGAAACAGAAAGTTATAGAACAACCTATTTTAGCACTTCTAGATTTTAATAAGGTGTTTCAAGTAGAATATGATGCTAGTGGTACTACAATAGGAGCTGCTATGAGCCAAGAAGGTAAACCTATTGCTTATTTCAGTGAGAAGTTAAATGATGCCAAGAGAAAATATTATGTTTATGATCAAGAATTTTATGCTATAGTTCAAGCATTAAAAAAGTGGAGACACTATCTACTTCCTAAGGATTTTTTTTTGTATACTGACCATCAAGCTTTGCAATATTTGAATAGTCAAGAAAAGTTGAATCAAATGCATTTGAAATGGGTTGAGTTTTTGCAAAGTTATACATTTATTTTGAAACATAAGAGTGAAAAGTCTAACAGGGTTGCAGATGTGCTTAGCAGAAGGAAACTATTGCTGACATAGATGCAGATTGAGGTGGTTGGGTTCAAGGAACTCAAGAATTTGTATCCAGAGGATCTTGATTTTGGTGAAGCTTGGAAAGCTTGTAAAGAACTTGTTACTCTAGACAAAATGAAGTGGTTGGATTTCATCATTCAGGATGATATGCTATTCAGAGGGAGTCAGTTGTGCATTCCATGAAGTTCTATGAGGGAGAATCTCATCATGGAGAAGCATAGCGAAGGATTGGGTGGACATTTTGGTCATGATAAAACCCTTGCTTTGGTTAGTGAGAATTATTATTAGCCACAATTGTAGCAAGATGTCAAGAAGTTTGTATAGAGTTGCAGAGTATGTCAAATGGCAAAGGGAGTAAAGAAGAATATAGGGTTGTATCAGCCAATACCTATACCAGAGAAGCCATGGGAGGATATCAGTATGGATCTTGTTCTTGGTTTACCAAGCACTCAGCAGGGACATGACTCAATTTTTGTTGTGGTTGACAAATTTTCAAAGACGACACATTTCATTCCCTATAAGAAGACTAATGATGTCGTTCATGTAGCAAAATTGTTTTTCAAAGAAGTGGTGAGACTACATGGTTTGCCAAAGAGTATAGTTTTAGATCGAGACACTAAGTTTGTTGGATATTTCTAGTTCACTTGTGAAAGAAGTTAAAAACATATTTGAAGTTCAATTCATCACATCATCCACAGGCTGATGGACAAACAATGGTGAATAGGAGTTTGGGGAATTTGCTGAAATGTTTGGTTGGAGATAAGTCAACAGGATGGGATTTGATTTTACCATAGGTAGAATTTGCATACAATAATTATGTCAATAGGAGCACTAGTAAATCACCATTCCAGATTGTATATGGAAGTAGTCCTAGAAATGCATCTGAGTTGAGGAAGATAGATAAAGGAGAAATAAGTAGTGTTGAAGCTAAGGATTTTGCAGAACACTTGAAGAACATCCATAAGGAAGTGAGGAAGCACATTACCAGGATGAATGCACAGTATAAGGCTAAGGAAGATGAGAAAAGGAGGCATAAGGAATTTTAGGTTGGAGATGAAGTCATGGTTCATTTGCAGATGGAGAGATTTCCAGTTGGTACATATAACAAGTTGAAAATGAAGAAGTTTGGGCCATGTAAGATACTGAAGAAGCATGATTCAAGAAATTCCTATAAGGTTGAGTTGCCTATAGAGCTGAATATTTCACCAGTGTTTAACATTTTAGATTTGATAGAGTATCATGAGGGAAGTGTTGAAGATGAGATCACATAAGCACAATGGACTATTCTAGCAACTATTTCAGCTACCAAGGAGACTGAGGACATAATGAATAGTCATGTTGGCATAAGCACAAGGAACAGGATATATGAAGAATATCTGGTCAAATGGAAAGGATGACCTATTGAAGATTCATCATGGATGACAAAGGAGGAGGTTAATCATCTTGGTTTTCCTCTTCACACCTGAGTCGTGACAGGGTCACTTCTCAAATTACCCCGGGTGTCTGATGCAGGATTATCCTAGGTGTAAGAGCAATCTTGCATCACCCAAAAATATTTTTGGTTTCTTTTCAATAAGGGCTATCTTGTGCAAAGATGCTATTTATGGAAACTTACTATTTTTAGTAATTTGGTCATATGATCTCAAAATGTTCTGATTTCACAGTTGGAGGTTCATCTTAGTCATATCAGCCTACCAATTGAGTTTCATTACCACATCATCTGTATTGGTGAAGTTATTGAGGTTTTTGGGTATTAAATATTTCAGGTCAATTTTGAAGGCCTTAGAGGCTCCAGATCGCAATCGACCCCTAGCTAATTGGAGCTTGTGCGAGTTAAGCAATGTAGATCAGGTCCTGCCATTTCTGAAAAGTGGTTACAATAGAGAAACATAGCTACGGTTAGAAAGTTATGGCCTCCAGAAGTTGGGCTACCTAAAAATATATTTTGTAATTATTTGGAGCCGACCCTATGTAAAAAGAAAATAAAATTAAACAATTCTTAGGATAGTTGGCCTTAACGGCTAAATTTCTGGAACCTTCTCGGGCGGTGGAAATTGCCTATATAAGAAAGGTCTATAGTGTTGTCTAGGGCAGTTTTGGTAGATCTGGGTAATAATTTGAGGCTTTGTCCTACAGAATATTGTAAAAGAAAATGCCCATGTGGCTTTGCATATTGTAATTCTAGAATTTGTAATTCCACATTTGTGGAGATAATAAGAAGCCAATTTTTTGTTCTTACAAATTACTGTTGTTTCTCTGTTTCTATTATGTGTTTGTGGTATTAAGGGGAGCACCCTTCATCACTTATCAGTAACAGTGCAGCCATAAAATGAAGATTAAAATAATGATTTCAAATATGTTGAAGAAAAAAAATATTTATTCATTGTAATAGTGTATATCAACAGTGTTTTAAGATAGGTATGCACCTCTATGACAATGAGATATCAATAAAAGACAATGATGTTCAATAAAAGTTACTGCTATGACAAGCAAGGTCATTTATATTATAGAGATCTTGAAGATGATAAGAGTAGTTAGGATCATAGTTATGAAGAGTTGTGACAAAAGGAAAACAACTAAGAAATTAAGACAATATCAAGGGCATGATGAAAACGTTGAAAGTATGTGATAGCTATTAGAAAACATATGAAGTAGATGAAATAAATTTTTACACAAATGTTTCTAGTATAGGAGTTCTTATGATAGATTTTCACTTTTATTAGCTTTCATCATATGAATGAAGTTCTAGGTTGCATTGCTTGTGAAGAAAATATATGTGATTCTGGTAAACTTACTATTGGTAGTTGGTTAAGAATGACACCTAGCATCAAATGGAGGATGATTGGGTTGATCTACAAGTCCATGGAAAATAGTGTCATTCAGAGGGACTTTACATGAAGATTAGGTCCTAGATGATATGTACCATTACAAAAATAAAAAAAATAAAGTGACAGTCATGATAAATCAGTCAAAAGGATGTTCAATAGAGTATGAGGTCTTGTGAATATGATAGTGGTAAGAAAGAGATACAAAAGGAAAGAAATAGATACTCCAAATTTTCTAGATACACAAGGAAACTAAAATTTCATTGGCTAGGACTAAGATTACAAATGAAATTCCCCAGCAAAGCATACAAAATGCAAGATTTACAAGGTGACTTGTTACCTACACACTTTAACAATAACAAATTAAAACTTCATCATTCATAATCAATTAAAAAACTCATAAGAAGGTAGCTACCTAAGACAAGGTAGTAGGGAAGTAAAATGGGTAGGAAGAAACATGAGAATGAGTCATTTAGAGGCAGCTAATAATTTTTCATCTAGATTTTTAGGCTTAAAGTAAAGTGCTTTATAAAAATTCCCCATTCACTCTCTTATCTATAAATCTAATTTGATGAACATGGTGATGCAGATTGGTTGATGAATATGTTTAAGAAGTAAAATATTTCTTAAAGTGAATGAGAAATAATATGGAATAAGAAGTAGGTGTTTTTTACCATTGAATCTACGTCATTGGTTTAGTTTGAGCTTCACTTGGTTTCGAGAATAGTTTAATATTCTCTAATTAACAAGGCCAACCACATGAAGGTGGAAGCTAATTCCCCCCCCCAACATCACTCTAAATTTTCCATTAACATCTAATAAAATTCATTCATCCATTTTTGAAATATAACATTCAATCATTATAATCACATGATAACATTCATTAACACATAAAATTCATTAACACAACATTCATGAATAATTCATTAACACGTCATTCATCAACATTTACTAGTACAAAATTACATCCATTATGACAATTTTCTTTCATTAGCAAAAAATGTTAATTATAATCATTTCTTTTTTGGTTTCTTGCTCATTTTTCTAAAGTAACGGCTAAGCGGAGCATCAATATCCTCGTCATTCCCCTCTTCTACTGATTCAATTTTTATAGTGTTCTTCATATTCAAAACAACATTACATGATTTATTATTGTAAGCCCCCTCTGACTTACACATCTAGAAAATGAAACTACAACCTATTGGGATTGAGAATAACCTTATAAAATTAACAGCAGCAGCTAAGAAGGATCACTTGTCAACATCTGTTGAATACAAGGTACTAGTACAAAATTACATAAATTAAGACAAACCTTTGAAAGTGAATGGTAGAAGTTGGAATATTCTTCATCAATAGCACTAACCAAATGATCACTAGCACATTTCATGCATGGATGAGAAACAATATCCAAAGTTTTTAGATTCTGAGAAGAGGTATGAGTAGAGGCTAAAGAAGGGATATTTGTGAAGGTTTTATAGACCTAGGTTACTGAATCATCATCTCTGCACTGGTACTCAATTTGGAAACCCTCATATGTATATAGCTACTCTAAAAAATCTCCACATCTAGAAAATCTCCACAAAAATCCCTTCTGGCCTCCACTACATATACATCTTCTCAGAATCTAAAAACTCTCCATCATTGATTCTCATCAATGTACGAATAAAATTGTGAGAAAATGCTTAATCCCTAATTCAATCTTTGACAAATAAAATTGTGAAAGAACACTTAAAGAATAAGGAAAGCTCACAATGTTTAGAGACACACTTGACTCCAAGTGCCATGTCCTACAAAAATAATTTGTCCAATTTGGATAGTAAGTCTAATTTAACTATTTAATATATATATATATATATATATATATATATATATATATATGTCAGTCGGGCACAATAAAAAGAGACAACGTAATGAAAATTGAAAATTACAACTTACATTATTTAGCATAAGTTTCGGATGCAACTCCCAAAATTTTACATACAAAATAAAATTTAATTCATAAATACAAACTTCGAGAAAATAGAGTTATTAATGTTTCATCTGCCTTTTCTGAAAGTGTAAGCCCCAATGCTCATATAAAAATCCTCATATGTATGCATACAGCCACTCTATATTATTCAGCAGATGTTGGCAAGAGATCCTTCTTAGCTGTTGTTGTTGGTATGTATTTTAATCTAAAGCAATAGTAGCTAAGAAGGATCGCTTGCCAACATCTGCTAAATACAAGGCACTCCAACCATTTCCATCATGATAACTCTCCATCATTGATTCTCATCATTGAGAGTTTTATACAAGCATTGGAGCTTACACTTTCAAAAAAGGCAGGCAAAACATTAACAACTCTATTTTCTCAAAGTTTGCATTTATGAATTAAATCCAGTATGCTCTTGTGTGATCTAGTATTCTCTTGTATGATCCAAAACCTGCAAGGAGAAAAAGGTATGATGCCAAATGTGTTATCAAGCACTAACCAAATGATCACTAGTACATTTCATGCATGGATGAGAAATAGTATCCAAAGTTTCTGGATTCTGAGAAGAGGTATGTGTGGAGGCCAAATAAGGGATATTTGTGAAGGTTTTATAGATGTAGGTTACTAAATCATCATCTTTGCACTGGTACTCAATCTGAAAACCCTCGTATGTATATAGCCACTCTATATTATTGAGCTTCTCCTTAAATTATTGAGCTTCTCTTTGTTTCAAGAATAGTTTAACATTCTCTACTTAATAGGGCCAACCACGTGAAGGTGGAAGCTCATCTAGCCCCTCCTAGGAGCCTCTTATGACCCTTTACGACATTTTAAGACCTCTAAGATGTATTCTTAGGGATCGTAAAGGGTCATAAAGGGTCATAAGGGGTCCTGGGACACAACAGCTAAGAAACATAAATGTAGGCATCATGGTCACAATTTTTTGGAGACAAAACATAATTAAGTGGTATACCCAGATGATGCAACACAACCACTACTCCTCCAATTCCAAGTTGACACTAGAGGATCCAAAAACCATAGATAAGGAATAAATTTAGAGAGCGGAGGAGGAGGGCCATAATGACCAAAATAATATAGGGACCCTATATTATTTTGGTCATTACGACCCTCCTCTACTCTCTAAATTTATTCATTATCTATGGTTTTTGGATCCCACAGTGTCAACTTGGAACCAGAGGAGTAGTGGTTGTGTTGCATCATCTGGGTATACCATTCAATTATGTTATGTCTCCAAAAAATTGTGACCATGATGCCTACATTTATGTTTCTCAGTTGTTGTGATATCTACATTTATGTTTCTCAACTATCGTGTTTATGTGCATGTTCTTTATGTGTTTGGCTTCTCTCCCTCACATCCAAAATAAGGTTTTCCCACTCTGAATTGAGAATGTGTGTGCAACAGGTATGTATGTTTTATGAAACACCTATCCACAATAGAATGGGAAGCCATCTTTCTATCCTGGGCCTGGATCCTTCGGCAATTAGCTTTATAATAAATGAAGTGGATGAGAGCTGAGAAATTAGCTTCCAAGAAAAATATCATAAATGAACTATGTGTACCCCAATTCTTGTGCCCTCTATGCGTACCTAAATGATATATTTGAAACAACAAGGGTAAAGCTTAAAGAAGTTAATTTTGCATCACATCATGTAGTTTTTGCAGCAGCAGAGCATCAAGCACCACCTTCAGTACAATATGATCACCTATCCACAATGACCAAACTTCATAAAAAATACAGACTTGTCTACTAATCATATTGTGCTGAAGGTGGCGTCTGATGCTCTGTTGCTGCAATAACTACAGACTATGATGCAAAATTAACTTCTTTAAGCCTTACCCTTTTTGTTTCAAATATATCATTTAGGTACGCACATAGGGCACATGAATTGGGGTACACATAGTTCATTTATGAGATTTTTCTTGGGAAGCTAATTGCTCAGCTCTCATCTACTTCATTTATTATGAAGCTAATTTCTAAAGGATCTAGGCCCAAGCTAGAAATATGTCTTCCCATTTTGTTTAAGCCATATTCCTTATTCTTGTCAAACTTCCTTGGTCATTGAAACTCGCTTTGGCATTGCAACATGAATCCTACAAGGGGGCCTCTCTTTCCCATCTCGTAGCTTGGGCATTGCAACATGAATCATATTGAGACAATTACTGATCTTCTTCGACTTCATCTTAATTTCCACTCTCTGCTCCAACAACCTCTCGCATGACACATTCTTCACTGCAATCACCCCTTCTTCCTTCAAAGAACTCATAGAGAGTAGCGCGCCATCATCCCCCCCTGATTCCCAAAGAACCCACCCATATTTTTCCCAGCCTCAGATATAATCTCCGCAACCAATTTTGAATCCTCCTCTAGTAGTATCTCTAGTGGTTGCAAATCAATCTTATTACAAACTACAATAAGAGGCTTATTGGCAAACAAAGGTTTTATGTTGTGAAACAGAGCTACCTGTTGCATAATACTATAACCATAGGACCCCAAAACATCAAGGAAAAACAAAACAACCACTTTCAAATGAGCTAAGGCAATAATATTGAGCATCTCAATGGTGTTCATGTCCTCCAAGGGGTGGTCCAAAATACCAGGGGTATCAATAACCTGATACCTCAAGTACTTATAATTAGTATGCCTGACAAACAGAGACTTAGTAGTAAAAGCATAAGGTTGCACATCCACATCCACCCTAGTAATCTCATTAATAAAAGAACTCTTGCCAACATTAGGGTACCCACGTATCAAAATAGTCCTAGTATTTGGGTCAATAGATGACAACATTTCCATATGCCACCTCACCTATTTGAGGTAAGCCAAACTTGGTCCAATTATCTTAACAATGGTACACATCTATCCAAGTGCAACAACCTTCAAAGATTTGTAGCGGTAAAGAGAATCCCCATATTTTATCAACTTAAGATAGTCTTTGGCTACTTTGGCAATGAGATTGCGAGTAGTATTGATATGGCCAAGGGCCAACTTGTTCCTAAAATTATATTGCACCATTTTTTCTCTCTTTCTCTTTTCCTACGTTGATTCTTCCCCAAATTTGATCACTTAGTCAGAAAATAGAAAAAAAGGGCGCTTAAACTCACCAAGACTCTTCACAAGACTTCTAATGTTTGTAAGCTATACTTGAAAAAAATTGCAAGTTTGTGGTAATATCTTGGTAGTGATTTTGAAGTTACTATTTTCCCTTGTTAACACCAAATTACAAACTTGGAATGAAGGTTTCATATTCAACAACATTAGTAGTGCAATAGAAATGTAATTTAAAAGTTGGAAGACAAATAATACAAGGCAAGGCCAATAACTGGTGTCGTCTAGTGCACCATTTCCTATGTCTTTCACCCAGGATAGTCATTGTTCCTTGCCTCCTTTCACCTTCCCTACATAAACACTTATAGGCCTAGGTAATAAAAGGCAAGGCTTTTCCCACAAGTCACATTAAACACAAAAAGTGGGAGAGCCTAGGAAATCATTGGTTCTCAAGACAAAGATTGTTTGCATGCCAAGCACTATACAGGAACAATCAATAAAAGGACTAAAATTCTTTGATTTTAAGACTAAAAAACAATATAATCAGTACATGGAATGATCAAATTAGAGAGTTTAATAATATAAACACCAGATTGTGTCTTCACGAGCAGAAAAGTGACTGTTTGTAAAGAATTAAAAGTTTATTGCTTGGTAGTTCATTACATTGTCTTCTTCGACCATACGCACCTCCCCACAAATTCAAAGGCTCCTCTCCCATAAAACTCATGTACAAAACTAACCAAAATCCCCTTACAATCTGATTTTCAACTTCTTCTTAACCTGCATAGTCGGTTATATGACTGTTACAGTTAGTTATTCATTTGCATTGTTGTCTAGTTGACAACTAGTTGTTAACTTCGACCACTTTAATCTTTCTTGCATCATCTTTAACCTTTCAAAAGGTTTTAGGTTCCTATCCTAATCCCCTACACTCCCTAAACCTCTACTAAACCCTCATTTATCCCTTTAGACCCTAATTACATAAAAATGCAATTTTACATCTTTTTGGAATCTTTGAATTTTGAAGTGCAATTACATGATAATAATGGCATCAATGGCCATATAACAAACTTAGATATACCTATAGGTCCTTGACCCTTACATAAATCCTTGGATCACTCAAGTGACCCCAAGGTTACAACTAGCCCATCCAATACCATTTAATGGGAGTTCTATTGGACCTTTGTTGTAAACATGCCATTGGTTCAATTTTGTAAATTTGTTTTTTGTGTTAAATGCATTTAAATGGAACATTAAGCATAGTAATAATATGCTTAATCTATTAGTAATTGGCAGATTAAATCCAGATAACACCTTTATTAGTTTAGCATGTTTAATGCATAGTAATTACAAATTGATTCTTATCAGCATTGTTATAAATTTATTGTTAGACTAATTCTATAGGGTACTAGACTTTTGCTTGCATGCGTGAACTTGGCCCTAACTCTACATAGTAATAATATACTTAATCTGCCAATTACTAATAGATTAAGAATATTATTACTATGCTTAATGTTCCATTTAAATGCTAGTATATAAAAGGGATGATCAACAAAGACCTTAAATGATTGATCCTAGCTAATTCCTATTGGAAATTGAAGCTACTCTAAAATTTTATTCCATTTGGGCATTTTTCGACTGCTCTCATTTACTTTCTCTTGAAGGAAACATAAATAAGGAAATTAAAAAAATATTTATTTAAACTCAAAGCATATTTAAAGGACTCGGATTTTTTTGGTAGGATTGTTATTCTAAGTTCTACAAGCATTCTTGTACCTGTGATGTCACCAAAGAGATTGTGCCATCTAAAAGCATTAGAGGCAATGATAGCTTTCAATATGAAAGGCATCTTACAGAGCTTCATCTCAGATTCTAATGGCTTGAATGGACTGAGGGCATGGATCCTAGACACGTCGATGTGAATTTTACTAAGCTGAAGCATTATATATGCCACCTTAATATCCAAATAATTGTATCACACAAAAAAAAATGAGTGTTGTGAGGTTTATCCACACACTAGTGTATATCTAAATTTAGGCTGAGGACACACAGTTATAAAAGGAAAATGCCTATGTTAGTTTATGCACTTTGACCTTATTCCTTACTTTAATATCTCTAGTTAATTGACCATTTTTTGGACACCCTATGAGTCATTCATCTTACCAAATCGAGTGAGTTCCCTCACAGACATGTGTTGTATCGAATATGAATGTATATTGATTTTTCATTTCTTGCTAAATCTCCGAGTGAAGTTTTACCAATGGTGTTTGCTCTATTTTTTGGTAGCTATCAAGTGAAGTTGTATCCATGTATTCTGCATTTATTTTCTTAGAGAATCTTGGGCAAGGTTATTTGAAGATATTTTTCCCTTTTGTCTTGATAATTTTAGATGAGATTATGTCAATTTTTTTTGTTATGTTCTTTTTCTTAGTAAATCTTGGGTGAGGATAAATTAATTTATTATGTTTTTTTTTTTATAAATCTTGGATAAGGTTTAAATCAATGTATTTTTCTATTTTTTTCATGACAAGTTGTGGACAGGCTTAAATGAATGTGTCTTGTTGTTTTAAAATTGATAAATCCTGTTTGAGGTTATATCAATGTATTTTGTAGTTTTTAAGGCAATTCTTGGGTAAGGTTGTATCAATGGATTTCACTCATTTTTCTCTTATCAACTTATGGGTGAGGTTATATCAATGTGATTAGTCCTTATTGTTTTTTGGGGAAATTTAAGGCTGAGCTAATATGTTTTGTTGCTATTTATGCGAGGATAAATCAATATATTTTGTTATTTTTTCTTGGTGAATCTTGGATGGGTAAGATGGATCTTGGGTGAGTAATATGATATAAAAGCGGTAACACATATTTTTGTGATGTCAATGTATTTTGGTTTTATTTTTCTCGATGAATCTTGGACCGGTTGGTCTAATTGCCAGGACACAACCTTGTCCAGGTGCTTAATGGAGTTATGGGTTGCCTTAATGTTGTCAAGGAGTTTGAACCATAAGTATGCATTTAGATTTTATTCTATTAATATTAGACCATAACCCCTTGACCCTGACCCTGCAGAAATGTGTCATCAGCTATCCTAGTACTTTAAGCACTCTGTGTTTTGTTCCAACAAGAAGAGTAAGTTGTCAGTGTGATTGAATCTCTTAAAGGTACTTATAATCGATGCACTGAATATGTTGAAAAAAAACTTCCTAGTCTGCATAAACCAAGCTTAAAATGTTTTTCTTAGCAATTGTTTTTTTATGTTAAACTGGCTTAAGCTTCAACTTTTACTCCTCAATTATTAGTAAGTCATAGTTCAAAGATGGATTTTCTTGAGGTTGTCGACACTAATGACTTGGGGATTACACCTGATTGCCAAAGGAATCATCACATCTATGACAAAAGAGAAAAATTCCTATTGTTCCACTATTTTCCAAAAGCTAGGCAATTTTAGCAATCTGAGTATCGTACCAAATCAAATAAGAAATGATCCTAGTTGTGCCAATGATAAAAACTCAATCCATATTCATGTATACCTGGGATAGAAAGAGGGTTTTCTATACATTAATCCATTGTGTGTGAGGGTACAATCATGCTAAATGACTCTCAAAACCTTCAAAATGTGTGATAATGCCTTCAAATATCTTATTGAATCCTTCTAGTCTTTATCCAATCAAAATTACATGAGAAACATTATAAAACTTCAAGGTAAAGTCACAGTTTGTAGTCATAGTGACTGTTATCCAGTAGTAACACACAGAATAGTGATTCAAAATAATCTTCAATGCATTCAATAGATGAAAATGAATGTTTGAAGCTATTCCTTAGGGACATGTCGCATTTTTTTCTTGGTTTGTTTTATAACTTGACTGTAGTAATGTGTGTATGAATGCAGCGCCCAAACATGATGGATGTTGCATGGATTATATTGAAGATGATGGTTCATGTTAGCATAATGTCAGGTGGTAGCTTTGAAATATTTAATGTGGCTAACCTATGACATTAACCAAGTGCAAATTGTTGATCACTTCAAAAAAATGGTAGGCTTATCATTCTTGGTCAACATCAGACTTTAGAAGGCTCTGGAGGAAAAGCCCCTTCGAGATGGAGGAACACAGATCCAAGTGAAAAAAAGAATCATTTTTCAAAGATAAGTTAAAGATATTGCAGTAAGGAAAAAGAACTGGAATGTAAGTTTCTTTCCTTTATATGTTTTGGGTTTGTGTAGATTTTTAACCTCGTCTCAAAAATCAATAAATCCAAATTAATCAATAGGTGTTTAAAATCACCAATGAAATAACTAGGGAACATCTATGCATATTGAAAATAGAAATCACACAAAGACTGTTAACACACTAGTCACATCCATACACACACCAGTCTATCATACCCATAACATTTTAAAAACTCCAAAAACCCTAGCTGGTTAAGATTTAAAATGAAGATTTTATTACTCACCGGTTCGCACTTCCATGATATTCAACCATTGGTTTGAACTTACTTGCATATAGGTGCACAGTGTCGACGTAGTGCAACTTCCCACCTTATATCGCCTCCTTCAACACTCCTTTTCTCACGGACTATGCCAAAATGAAATAAAATAAAATGTGCCGGTAGGTGGGATATATGTACAAAATTTGACTTTTTTTTTTACTTTTATTCCCATGTTGGTCGGAATTACAACCACTCTTTAGGGTCATAATTCCGACCAACACGGGAATAGATTCTTAAAAAAATCAAATTTTTCCTTCTATAACCGACCATGGAAAATCATTTTATAGCTTGGTCGGAAATGTTGGTCTAAAAAGTGGGTCAAATGTACTAGTGTGAATTGATTTAATTATGATGTACATTGAGGATTACACATGAAAGGAATTGTTTCATAACATTCAAATACATATGAATGATTAATCTACTAAAAAATACTTTCATTAGGAACACTTTAGATTATTTTATATATGTGCTTCTTTTATTTATATTGTGAGAAGATATACTTGATATTCACTCGTTTTAGTGAAAAGTTACTAGACATTGATTTCACCAAGCTTCACAAGTTTGAGCGTGTCTTTATCCCCGATAGTGCAATAAGAGACAGTTACATTGGTCATTCATGATTTTAGTTAATATCATTCCTTGTTGGAATGGTGTATCTCGATTGAAAATTATTATACCTTTGATATTGTGTGTGTAAAATCTAGAGTTTATTGCATTATTGCATAAGACTAGTATCTATTTGTGCATTATGAATGTTCGCAAATATCACAAAAAGTTAGGTCTCAAATGTTGGTTTTAATTAGGTTTGATTAATTTATTATGTTTCAAAAAATTTATTATAGTGACATTCTAATTAATGGAATTCATTTACTTCGATCCTTGTGGATTTGGGGTATTTTATTTGGTTTTATTTTATTGACTTAAGTGGCTTTTTATTTTAGCCTTTTTAACTTTGATAAAAAGTGACTTATATTTGGAAAATGAAGTTTATTTTAAACACTTACACATTTTTTAACTCCAAATCGCAAAAGCCCTCTTATTGAGATTTTCGAATTTTGTTTGTTGGGAATTACTCATGTGTGGGATTTTTGTGGGTAGTGGCTTGTTGGATTTGGGCCCTAATTGCTACATTTTTTTATCGAAGCTTATTATATTCCACAAAGTGTCTGAATTGCTTTCATCATGTTGGATTTTCTTTCTATTTCATGGTAGGAACTTCATACCTCTCTAGTTCTTTGATTTTGCTGGTTCTAGATTGTTTTTTTTTTAGGCCAAAGTGGGCTAGCCACCATAATTTTATTAATATATAAACTGATTCAAGGACTCATCCGTAGAAGAATCAAGAAGAAACCCCGGAGTCATTGTCATATACATACAAAATTGATCTTTCCAATTGGTTTTCCAAATGAAAACCACAAAATCAAAAAATTGCTACAAATATACAATCAATAAGGATATCCTACGAAAGATATTAGCACAGATATTTACTATAAAAACCCAATATTAAGGGTCACTGATTAATCATGACAAAAACAAAAAGATATGAGACTTCAGAGAAAATAAGACTTAACATTCATCCATAGGAATGGGGGAAGATGGCCTCTACACATGATCCTAAGCCAATTCCCATCCCACTGGAGGGGTCAAAGGTGTTACCGACTCCCATCCATCAAGAGAGACCAGAGTAGTAGGGGGCTCTATGGTTGACAAAGCTAGAGACAGGGGCATGTTAAGGTCAAGAACCCTCACGAAAGCATTAACCAGAAGTAAAGGCAGAAGAACCATTGGGGATGGTGATGTCAGAAGGTCCAAAACCACATGAGCATGTCACCTGATCTTCTCCATTGGTTCTAGATTGTTAGATATAGGCAACTTCCAAATAGTAAAACATGCAAGTGTAACTATGCAATAGAAATAACATAGCTTAAGCATCCATAAAGCATAACACATAACACCACTATTTTATCATGGAATCCCTTATAAGAGGGAGAAAACCATAGTGGAGATGACACCCATGAATCTCTTCACTATAGTTAAAAGAGTTGTCATGTTAGGAGCTTACAATACCTCATTAAAGGTTCACCCTATTAGGAGTGAACAGTACCTTGTTAGAAGTACCAAAAGGCCTGTAAGGATCTACCTCACAAGAGGATTTAGAACTTTAATTAAGAAGTCACCCTCTTAAAGGATTTATACAAAAGACCTGTTAAAGTCCACCTTGTTAAAATATTTAAATTTCTAACCAATCAAGTTATCCTTGAGAAATAAACTCAAATGATTAATCTAGTAATGGCATTTCTAACCTGTCAAATCCACATCAATTTCTAAATTCTGGTGCACTGTACTACCTTTGTCTCTAATTGCAACACCCAAACTCACAATCATAACCCTAAATCATGTGATTTAGTCCACCTTTATAATGTTTTTCTTAAGTTGGTTAAGACTTAAAAAATGTTTTACAATTTGGTCCATAATATTGACCAAACTTATGGAAAACCACGCCAATCATACCTAACATGTTAGCCCAAAAATCAACCACCTCAATCATCTAATCACCAGGAACCAACCAGTAACAAAATTGATTCACACTTATCATATCAACAAAACACTAACTCACCTAAAACATTGAGTTAATAGTTGTGGTTGTATAAATCAAGTTATCTAACTTTGGTAATCCACTAGGAATAATTGGACCTACCAAAGTCTCATCTATCTTGACCGTCACACAAAATAATCTTTGTTACTACCTTCCTACTTACCAGTCAAAAAACTTAGCTTATTTTGCCTTTACCTAACATCCATTCGATCAATATTTGCAACCTATTTAGAAAATTTGATAGAAACGATAGATTTTTCAACAATGAAGAACTCCTAAACATCAACACTACATCTTAACACTAAAATCCATCATAATGCCAACAATCTCCCCTTTTGGCATTGATGGAAAGATAGTGAAAATAAACAAATTTCCCCCCTTTGATCACTAAAATCCTTAACTTCATTTTCACTGCACCGATCACTCCCCCTTTGACAACAATGACAAAGGTACAAAAATAAATGTCAAAACTGAAATCATCTTACCGATCTCAACCTTTCAAAAACATCTCTAAAATTAACTTTAGTTGTCTCTAAAGAACTCTCACATGACTTCTACAAGTGCTCCATGGCATGAATTTGTCCCTATAATATATAAGCTAACTCCTCCATAGATTCAAGTGCACTCATGTTTGGTAACCCAAGTGTTACCTCATAATCACTAACATTTTTTTGCATTACCTCAAGTGTAGGAATCAAGTTTGTAACTCTAGTAAATTAGTGATCCTTTTACCTTGTTCTACTTGTATTATCTTCATCTTTGGATTTACAACCTTCACTTGTGATCCAAAAGTGGTAGTTGAATGTGAAATTAGATCAAAACAATAAATTCGAGACTTAAGCTCATGTTGAGCTTCAATTCTACTTAGCTCCAAATCATTGGTAAATAGTGAAAAATCAGAAACTTTACCAAGTAATTTACCAACCTCCTTCAAGGTTTCCTTCACTTGGTTCACATGAACTATAAGTTTCCCTTTATCTGATGCAATAGTCTCCATTAAATTATCAATCCTCTTCTTTTCATAATTCACATTTTCTCTATACTCAGTAGCTTCCTCCAAATTAGTAGCTTCCTTAGAGATAGCACTAATCAAAGTATCCAACTATTCAATTGGTGCAGCATTAGGATCATATTCAACTTTTGGTACAAGATCTGCAAGAATTTCTCTAGCTAATATAAGTACTTATTCTTGTTTCTTTCTAGTTCTGAGTTTTTCCCTTTTATCTTTCAACTTAAGTATCTCTTCTATTCTTAGTAATTCACTAGGATTCATTTTGATAACATCAATAGATCCTTGTATAACCTCAACATCCTCAGTACTAAGTTCATCTTCAAATTATTCCTTTGGAATATGCATAGCCTTTCTCTTCATCTTGTAACTTGAATTTCCACCTAGGTCCAATTTCCTCTTTACTAAATGTGTTGCATCATCATCTTCCTGAGTTTCATCTTTATTTCCAATATTACCTATCTATCCAACTATAATAGTTGCACCAGGTATCGCCACCTCTTTAGTTTTATCCTTATGTATTTCCTATTTTCTTTGCACATCTTCAACTTCAATAGTAGGAACTTGTTGTGGAGTATCATAAGGTATATCATTGATGATTTCTCCAATCATTTTCTCAGTAGTGAAAAAATCATCCACTATTACCTCTTCAATGACAAGTTCTTGTGTTTGTTTCCCCTCTTGAGTATAATCCTTTGGTTCGTCTTCTTTCTCCAATTCCTTCTTCATGATATCAAGAGTCTCATCATAAATTATGTGAGATTCACCAATGAGTATTATGCATGCTCTACTCCTTGTTTTAATTTTTTTCCTTAGGGATGCTATTGTATTCTGCACTTCTTCAACTAGTAATTCAAATTCATGTTCCACCAAAGCTTATTCCAACATTTCTCTATCATCTTTTAGAGCATATCTCCAATGAGAATCAACCTTATGGAATAATGTATCAAGTATCATTTGTGTAACTCCCTAGGCCCTCTACAAAATTTATGCATGCTATATATGAAAGCTTCTTCAATCTTTAGTTTATCCTTGTCATTAAACTTATCATACCAGTTTCTTATCTTTGTCAAACTTCCATATTCTCTAATACCTTCAACTAATCTATTTGTAGTATTAGAACTCGTACTCACTAGTTTGACTGATTTATCTATTGTCATGCCTACAACCTTTTATTTTTTACCACTGGCCCTCAATTCGGCTCACTCTTTTTTAGAATTTGTTTGAGGTTCTTCTTCATCAATTGTACCCTTCTTTTTACTCTTTCCTTTTGTGATGCAGGAGCACCAGGGCCACGGACAAAAGGCCTAGAAGGAAATAGGTTCATTGAATAGATCCTAGGGATATGTAAAGGAAAACATGACCTTGAGAGGTCATTGACAATGTAATAAGACCTTAATGATCCTTTAATTATGTTTTGAATATGTTTTTTATCATTTTGTATTAAGATCAAACATTATAAGCCTTAATGGCATTTGGGGCTAGAAGTGTACCTTGGGGGTCATTTGGGGATCCTAAGGTTGATAAAGTGTTTAATGACCTATAAAGGTCCTATTTATTGTAAAATGGCCAATAGAGCCATTATGTGAGGTAAAATGCACTAAAAGTGCCAAAAATATGCAATTGCCTAAAATTGGCAAAATGAAGCCTAGAAGGCTCATAGAGGGTTTAAGAAGGGTTTAAGATGTTTAAGATATTAGGATAGAATCATAAAACCTTTTTAAAGGTTAATAAATGCATGAAGAGTAAGTTTGTCGAAGTTGACAACTAGGTTGTCAACTAGACAACAAACTAAACAAAAAACTAAATGTTGACAGTCATTAAAACTAACTGTAACCGGTTTGTAGGTAGTTAACCGATTAAGAAATGAATATTTTGACTTTTGAGTGCATGAGGAATGATAGAGAGGAATGGTAGGGATTTTTTAGGGTGTTTATGGTTGAAAGGATGCAATGTGTTGAGGTTTTGAATCAACAAAAATTAATTCTCTGTAAACTACCAAGTTGTTGTCGTGAGGGGACAATCCTCTTTGTCGGTTGATAAACTCCTTCTTTGAATTAAAAATAGATTTTAAATGGTCTTAAATATATATGGTTTTATTCCTTGATCATTTACATGCATATTTTATTATTTTTGTGAAGTTTTGAGGCAAGGAAAGCAATTTATTGTTGATTGTTCCTGAACAACATTGTGTGCAATCAACAATTTCTTTTGAGGTTTTCATGATGCCCTAAGATCTCCCACTTTATGTGGTGATTGTTTCTTTTGGGAGAGACCTAATCCATGTACCATATTTTTCCACAAGTGTTTGTATGCAGAGATAGACAATGGATTGAGAAATGGATCAGACATTGTTGAAGAATGTTGATTGAGGGATGCAAAGTGCTTGGACCAGTCAAGGTCTGGAGATTCCACCCACATAAGGGCCACATTTTATGGTATATAATTTCATTTCAGGACCATTTAATGGTGTTAGATCCACTGGAAGGATCTGGAAAGACTTGGAGATGTCATTTTGGTAAAGCCCTAGGCTTGTGCACCTAGGAAGGAGGGTTTGATGGTTGGGTGAGTAGAACTTAGTGGAATCTCCTTTGAATATTAAAATCCATTAATTTTGATCATAATACAACTTTATTTTGTGGTTATAAGATTTTGTAATTTAAGATTCTTGTAATTGCTTTGTTATAGGAGGGCTAATAGGAGGGCTAATTACAGAGCAAAAAAAATTATTTGGATATTCGGTCCAAAGGAGTAGCATGAACCTTTGAAGTATGTTATGTAACTTTTAAAAGGGTATCCATATACACTCTTATATCCCTGATTTTATTGGGATAATTTTGTGCAATCCTTGAAAAACTAGTCAGGCAGGGCTACTAGGGAATAAGGCCTAGTGTGCACCCGATAAAGGGATAGTTTGAAGATTTAATTGCTTGGATGATTCCTTTGATTGGATTGAGGGAAATTTGAATGTTTAAAATTATTTAGATCCTATGATGGCACAAGGTATTGTGTGTGCACTCCAATAGTGATGGTATGGCTTGGATCAAGGAGAGTGATCCTCATGAAGATGCTTGGTTGGTGTTGTGATAACACTATGGAATTTCCTCTTGTTATGACTTATTGTAAGTCCACCTAGGGTCTCTACATCATTTTATCTCATTTTAGCCATGTGATATTCCCTTCTTTCTCTTGTAAGTTTTATGTTCAGTCATAGGTGAGTTCTCTTTCCTTTTCCTTTTCCTTAACCATTGCAGGTTCAAGCATTGATGTGATTTTTATTTTAAGATGGTCTCTAGAATAAGGGGAAGGAGACTCATTTTTCACTATGGAACTCCTATTTTCTCTTCATGTTTCCTTACCAATTATAGAAGAAACAACCTCTACTTCTACTTCTTCTGCAGCAGCACCAGAAGAACCAACTTCTTTACTTACAAACTTCTTCCTTATTTTATCCATCATCTCTTTTGTAATGCCACTCTTCTTCTCTAGGTCATCAACTTGTTTCTTTGCTTTTCTTTCTATATTTAGTTCTATTAGTTGTGAATGAATTTTCAAATAGGTTTCTTCATAAGTACCAAACCTGGGAGTATTGCCATCAATTGGTTTAGATACTAACTCATCAGCATGTAGCGATATGATATCACCATCTACCTCATAACCCATGAGTAGAGCCTAAGAAGTGCTTGGTTGTATCACCTACATCCTACATGTAATGATATCCACAATGAAACATATATCTTCTTTTTACTTCTCCACTATGCCAATTAAGATCATTTCCCTCTCATGCATTCATTTCTGGAAATATTTGAAATAAGCCCACATAGAACTATTAAAGTTATTTCCTAACATTCTTATGCATTCCTTAATCTGCACTACTATTGGTTTATCGATTGACCACTAAAAATTATTGATACCAGTGAAATGATTTTGCAAGTAGAAGAATATACATACCAGTATTGAACCATACTTAAAATTCTATTTCTTTTCCTTCTTGATTCTCTCAATGTTCACAAAGAACTGACTTCTCATGACCTCGCATAGGTCAAACTATACACTCTCCTTCACCATCTGATATGCAGCATGAATACCACCATTAGACACACTATTCAATTAGCTCAATTGATATATTATAAAAATGTTCACCATAGATGAAAACTTGACCTCGATATCTTTAATATCATTGATTATCATAGCACGTTAATGTTGTTTCAAATTTATCAGATGAGTAACCTCATCAGCAATAATGACTCAAAATAGGTAAACTACTAGTCGCAGACAACCTAGTCACTACATGAATTAACTCCTCAGTAATCTTAAGCGATCTATCCAACCATAAGAATTGATTGTGCACATGACTCAACACATATCTAATCCATTTGAGTTCAAAATCATCAAGTAGGTCAAAAACATAAGTAAAACCCTTGACTGCTAAATGCTTGTGTTCATCCTTCAAACCTAAGTCATTAAACAGTTCGATATATGCATTGAAGATAACACTTGAACCAATATCCTCAATCTTACAATGAATCAATGATCTTATATCCATAGTAAATAACACATCATGGGGTACCAAAGACAAAATACCTACAAGATCATTCTACACCATGTTCATAGGATGCAACTTAAATACTGGTCTCGGTTCCTTAGCAATATCAACCAATACTGGGGTGTCCATAATCCCAACAATCCACTTCAAGAATCACAAAGTAAACTTTACAACACATAGGAATACCTCTTTTCTTGTTGGTTAGGGGTTCTTTGATCATCTCTTTAGTTCTACCATAGGATCACAACTTTCAATCCATAATCACTTCAAATTGCCTTAAAATCACTCACAAGTTCTCTTCTTATCTTGTAGAATGCAATGTGACAAATGACCTTCGCTTTTCTACTTTTATAACATTACACTCAATACAACAGTCAAATAATACCTTTAACCAGTCATAGTGGTTGGAACATAATATGTCACTATGTCAAAAGAAAACATATGTGGTCACATAGAATCATATGTGACCCAAAAATTCTTCATCAAATTTATCCAAAATATCAATGAGCATCTAATTATGTTGATAAACCTTTTCATGCACACAACTTAGGGGATAGCTTATAGATCTCACTTGATTTTCTCCCCCCTAAGATAATAGCATTTACTTAGTCTGATGATGCATTCTCCACATTACCTAATGTTTTGGAGTTCTCAGTCAATTCAAAAGGTTTGATTTCACCTTTCTTAGTCCATATTTACTTCATCTATTTTATGATTCCTTCAACATCTACAATCTTATTTCCTTTATCTTTAACAGGCTTATTCACCAATTAATCTTCAGTGTTTTTATTCATATCTCTTCAAGATCCAGTAAGATGTCCAATCATGTTGCAATAGTAACACACCATACCTATTTGTCTCCATGGTACAACAATTCCTCTACCAATTCTCATTCTATAATTGACAATTGTATGTCCATAATTGTGACAAATAGAATAGGTTACATCCAATCGATTTCCTTATTGATTAGGTCTCAACTTATTGGGGTCATATAGCCTTTGATTTTTTATTTTATCCATATACTCATTGGCCTTATGACCATACTTGTTGTAATGATAATAGTTACCATGAAAGATATTAGATCTAGCATTGAAACCTTCAGATCTACCATAAAAATTTCCAGAACTATAAATAAGTGTATTAGGCCTATTAGTTCCAAAAGGTCTAAATCTACATACATTAGCAGTATGACCTTCCTTGTGTTAATTGAAACATACCCATGTGTAAATACTCTTACCAACTTTTTTGTTGTTCACCTTAATTTATGATTTGTCTTCTTCTGCATGGATCTCTTTAGCACTAGATGACTCACCAACTTCAAATTTTGAAAACCCTAAACCTTGTTTCCCACTATTTCTCATTTGGTTTGAGAGTTTTTCATCAAGTTTAGAAGAAATTTTCATGAATTTATCCAATAAATCTGTGGCTGCCTTGATTTCTCCTTTCAGCTTTTCATTATCTTTCCTGAGATTCTCATTTGTTTCTCTTATGGCATTGGTATTTTATTCATTTGTATCATTGGGTACCCATTCAAAGTAGAAAATTCTTATTCATATATGATTAGTTCTTCCATCTTTTCTTTTAAGGTGTCATCTTTGGCTTTGAGAGAATCTTCTACAACCCTCTTTTCTTCATATGTCATTCTCCTTGCTTCTATCTCCAGACCCATTTTGATTCCAAGGTTATCCAACTCTCTTTGCATGTTTTTCTTTTCTTGCTTAAATTTTTCTAGCTCTCTATGCATATCATTGGTGTCCTTAGCTAACTACTCATTCTCCAAGACCACAACTCCTACCTCAAATTCATCAGATCCACTCTATTCGAACAGATGTTTAATTATGTCTTGAATTTCATTCAATTTTTCAACTAGTTCTTCTCTTTTAGCCCTATATTTCTTCAACTGATCTTTGAGTTTCTCAATCATGTCTTCAGCCTCTACAAGTTTCCTTCTATAGGATTCCATGTCTTCCTCAAGGATCTCTCCCAAGTTATTAGGATTCTTATAGGAAACTATGCTATGATACCAATTGTTAGATATAGGAGGTACTAAGAGGGGGGTGAATTAGTTTAAACAGGTAATGAACCAATTCAACCACAATTCTGATTATTCTTTCAAACAACTTCCAAATAATAAAACATGCAAGTGTAATCATGTAATAAAAATAATACAGTTTGAGGATCCATAAAGAATAACACATAACACCACTATTTTTATCATGGAAACCCTTGTAAGAGGGAGAAAACCATAGTGGGGATGACACCCACAAATCTCTTCATTGCAGTAAAAAGAGTTGCTCTATTAGGAGCTTACAATACCCTGTTAAGGGTTCACCCTATTAGGAGTCACTAGTACCTTGTTAGAAGTACCAAAAGGCCTGTAAGGATCTACCTTGAAAGAGGATTTAATACTCCAATTAAGAAGTCACCATGTTAAAGGATTTATACAAAAGACCTATTAAATTCCACCTTGTTAAATGATTTAACTTGCTAACCAATCAAGTTAGGCTTGAGCAATAAACTCAAATGACTAATCTGTTAATGGAACTGCTTGCCTATCATATCCACTATAATTTATGAATGTTGGTGCCTTGTACTACCTTTGTCTATGATCACAACACCCAAACTCATGATCGCAACCCTAAATCATGTGATTTAGTTCACCTTTATAATTTTTTTCTTAAGTCAATTAAGACTTCAAAAATATTTTACAAGTTTCTCTACAATATTGACCAACCTTATGAAAAACCATGCCAATCATACCTAACATGTCAGCCCAGAATGTATTACCCAAAACATATTGACATGTCAACCCAAAAGTCAATCGCCTTGATCATTTGATCATCAGGAACCAATCGATAACAAAATTGGTTCAAACTTATCTTATCAAAAAAATACTAACTTATCTGGCTTTGGTAATCCACCAGGAGAAATCGCACCTACCAAAGTTTTTTCTATCTCAACTGCCACACAAAACAATCCCTTTTACTATCTTCCTTCTTACTGGTCAAAACACTTTGCTTATTCCATCTAGTCGATTGGTATCTACAACCTATTCAAAAAATTTGATAGAAACGATAGAGTATCCATCAATGAAAAACTTCTAAACATCAACACAACATCTTAACACCAAAATCCTTCATAATTCAAACTTATATTTTTGTTATATTTATGTGGGATGTGTAATCACCCAATTTTGGTCTAGTAAACTATAAGCCCTCTTTATGAAAAATTAAATTAAAATATTAGACCATTGCTTTGCATCAAATCAATTTTGGTTAATTAATTAATCATGTATTTGATTGTATCCTAAAGTTTGACTACTTTATTCTATGTTTATTTAATTAAAAGAACATGCTCCCTTTTAATTAAATAATAAAAGACCTATTTTTTATATAATAAAAAATTCTACATAATTGAATCTAGAAATCGATATAGCAATAAAAGACCCATTTATCCTAAGTGCACATGAAAATAACTTTTCTAATAATAAAAATAAAAAATAATAATAAAAAGAAAAAGAAAATCCCTCCACTTACAGTGCACTTTCCAATGAGATGGAATCTTTTGACTTTTGAAGAAGGCTTTTGCATCTTTATCTCAACCACTCATTGTTTTGCCTCTTAATCTTAGTCTTTTCTTTTTGCCTCTTAAAGACATGAGCACATGGATCAACCAAGACTTAATCTCCACTAGTGCTCATTCTTTTTCCTCTTAATCTTGACCATCCTCTCATTTCTAATTTCTTTAAAAGGAGACTCTCTCCTCATTCTTGCAATGTTGGTACTTTGAAAATTTTCTTGAAATGGTATTGACATCTTTGCATCTTGGCTCATTCTTACATCTTAGCTTATGTTACATATTGAAGCATTACATTATCATTTGGCTTAGCTTTTTTATTTACTTTCTTGCATTTATCTTATTCAATCTAGTCTAATTAGCATAGATAGTAATCTTTCATCGTATTAGATTTGATTTACTTTCTTTACACTCTTGCATTTCATCTTAGCTTAATCTTGCATCTCATCTTAGATTACTTTGGATTTGCATTCATCATGGAGATCTTGGATACTTTCACTCCCATTTCTTGATATTTACTTGAATCTTCCATTCTATAGTGCACCTTGCAAGGATCTTGCTTATTGGGTTCATTTGAGAGCCGCCACCATCTTTATCTACATGATTCTTGCATGCTATGGACAGGAAGTTATAAGATGCCTTTTAAGACTTCAAATTCATTGGATCTCTTGGATATAACGGTTTATAGAAGTGACCAAACTCTTTGGATCACATTTTTCTCTCCCACCATGGGGCTAACCCATAAATTTTGGTACTCACTTTTGTTTTTAAGGTTAACCCTTGTACAGGTTGAGTTGAAGGTAAAAACCCTAGGTTTTTGAAAGATTTGGTCATATCTTCCAAATGGCTAGGTCTTTTCATCTAAATTTTTTTAGGTTGAGGATGGATCAAAGGTGTCTCAGTTCGAGAATTAGCTTTTTATGATCATTTTTCCATGAGTTATAATTTTATTTTTTTCATGAAAAAAAAATTTTGGTCGCAAATCAGAGGATTTTTTGAAAAAAAAATTATAGTTTTGGAAAGATCTGAGAATTCTATAGGGGGTTACTTCTTTGTGTTTTTAATTTATATGCAAGAACATGGTTCAAATAGTTGATTTGTGAAAACTGGTATGTTTTGGTAAAATCAGTGTCTAGGGCACAAATTAAGGGATATTTTTGAAAATTTTGCATTTTTGGAAATCTCTCATATTTTTAATAGGGGTCTCTTCTTTGAATTTCTATTTTTGGGGCCTAAATTATAGCAAACAAATCAGATCTTGTTGAATAGGTCAAAAGCAAAAAAAATTGTGATGACCTTGCACTTTATTTGCATATAGTTCAATGCATGATTGAGCTTTCTTGCAAGTCTTTGATATTTCCTATCTTCTAACAGTGGTTTTACAGAATGCTTGACCAAGAATAAAACATTTTGAGACTACTAATTCATTATTTTTGTAATTTTCCTTGGAGATACAACTAAACATTGTGCTTTCATAGATTTGGTTTTCTAGGCACCTATTTTTAATTAGAAATTATTATTTTCTTGTGATTAGTTTAGTAGTAGGAGAGTATTATCTTCACCTCCTAGAGGACGAATCGTAAATCTTGACCTACTTATTTTTTCACTTGTAAAAGGAATCTTGGGTAAATGAACATTTGTTTGATGTGTTTGGGAGAAACTATGGAGTAGGAGAGTATGATTTTTTCCTTGTAAAAAATCAAAAATCTTGACCTCCATTATCTATCCATTTTACTTTCTTACATTTACCTTTAGAGGGCCTACCAAAAGAGAAATCATTTGGGAATGACCCAAGTGGGGAACAAGTGAACCCAGCTACTCCATCCCACTATAATCAAAAGCTTTCTTTAATCCAAAGAGAGGGAAGACTTATCGATTATCTACTCCTAATGCTTCTTCATGTGTAGGTTCTATTTGTCTCAATCTTGTTAAAAAGGACTACACTTGTTTAGGCGGTTGTAGGGTGCTCTTGGTCTCAATATTTTTTACAAGACTACAACAGAAGTACATCCAACTTGTATAGGGCCAAGAGGTCTCAATCTTTCTTGCAAGACTATACTTTTTGGATGATTGTAGGGCTATAGGCCTCAATTCTACTTGTAGAACTACAAGGGGTAGTCATGAACAGATATCCTTATTAAATACCTTAAGTTAGAGGCTTTGCTATTTACTTCCGAAAATATCATAATCTTTATGCAAGGATTGATACAAGTGGACTTACCCAAATCACCTGAAGATTACTCACCATATGTATTCCCTTGGATGAAAATCCATGAAAAAGACAACATCACTTTGTGTGAGGAAAAGGAGTATCAACTTGTGAGAAAAGGTTTTGATACTATCCATTTCCTTAAGTAGTTCTTGCTTGATGTGTTTTTAATTTATGTTGAGACCCATGAGAATCTTTGTGAACATACACTTGATGCTCCTAGAACATTGCAAACTTTAGACCTCACAAGTTCTTGTATCCGTAAGGTTTCTTTGTCCCTTGTTGGATTTTTTGGAGACTATTGTGTGTTCACATCATTTTCTTTCAACATATACAATCAAACTTGGTCTATAAAATACTCTAAACTTGTCAGTCAACCATCACAATCTTGTGGAGTCAAACTTTCAATTTAAGTTTAAACGTTTTCAACAAAGCTTCTTCATTGTTATCCTTAGCTCTTTCTATTATTTAGTACATTCCAGCAAGTTAGGTGTCTCCTTTAGCTTAAAAATATTACTTTTACCTCTTTAATAAACTCTTGGTTATTAGATTGTTCACTTGTGTTTCATCTCTTTTGGATCTTTTATCTTTTCTTTGTTTGTACACAAGTGTCATACATAGGGCATCTACCTGGAGCTTGGGCATCTTGCGGAAAGTTATATTTGCTCTCTTTTTATGCTTTTTCACTATGAACAAGTGGACACTTTTCTTACCTAGTTTGAAAATCAATTCATTCTAAATCATCCTATTTAGCTCTTGAAAATATTATTTCACATCGGTTACAACTAGATATCAAATCTACCAATGGAAGAAACTTGAAGCAAACTTTGACAAATCACCTAGAAGAGAACCTAAACCTTGGGGTTTTAATCCCTTTGCTAATACCTTTAATGATTCTACACTATCCTCACCTAGGTCAGAAAATGGTGTTACTTACACTCTAACCATGGAAGAGAGAAATAGGAGGATTGATGAATTTTTGAAACAATTAGGAGACAAACACTTTGGACAAGGAAATAAAGAACATTTAGACAAATAATTTTATCATCACACCTCTACAAATGGCTTTAAAAATGTCTCTCAACACACTAGACATGTTTCATATGGTTCACAAAGTGATGATTCATATGTTGAGATAAATGAGGAAGATATCCTACAATTCCAACAAGACAAACATTTTCAAAAACTCATGAAATTGACCTTAAATCAAGACAAAGATAGTTACTTCATGCACTAATCCTCACAAGGAGTTAAGTTACCTCGCAAATTTGATGTTGACAACTTGATTAAAAAAGAGGAACCATCTAAATTAGAGGTTATGAAGAAACAAATAGAAGAGGTGAATAAATAAATGCTACACTTGGAAAAGGAGAAGGAACAACCAAGGACATCCTTTTCACTTGAGGCTATATGTTCATTTCCTTTTAACAAGGATTTATACATTCCTCCTTTTCATGGTAAGGTTGAATTTCCAAAATATGACAAGTATGATGGTAGTGGAGATCCTCATGACCATGTTAGGAATTTTTGTGCACTAAGTATAGAATTCTTGCACAAATTTACTTATCTTATGAGACTCTTTCCTAGGAGTCTTAGTGGTGAAGCTATGGAGTGGCTCACTAAACTATCTCCTGCACTTAAGTTATTTGACCAACTAGTGAAAATATTCATTCAACATTACTCTTACAACATTCAACATGTTGTCACCATTCTAGATCTATGCAATATCAAAAAATTCCAAGGGGAATCCTTTGTGGCTTTCCTTCATCTATGGAGGAAGCTTTATTCACGTTACCGTAGACAAATTCCTGAAACTGAGAAGATTGACATTTTTGCCAATAACCTTATTCCTGAATTACACTATGAGCTTAGAAAGCAAATTTTTTCCACATTTTACATGATGATATAAATTTCCCTACGAATTGAAGATGTTCTAATCAAGAAGGGTGAACTTAGTTTCAACAAGGATGGGTCTAACAATAACTACTATAATCACAACAATAACAATGGCAAAGACAAGGGTAAATCACAATCATGGAACAAAAACAAGCATGTAGTGAATGATGGTATAGTTGACACACCTACAAACAAGCCCAAAGAACCTATCTTCAATTTGAATAGTGGCATCCAAGCTACCAAACAACAAGAAGCTTCCAAATCTTATAATTTAAATAGGTCCAATGACTTTAGCAAGTGTAAATCATCATGGATACCCAAACCTAAGCACACTTTTACACCTCTAGGAGAATCACTTGAAATGGTGTTGAAAACTTTGGTATCAAATAAGATCATCACATTACCAAATAATTCAAAACCTTTTGTACCTGGAGTTAAACCTAAGTGGTGGAATAATGACTATTATTACAACTATCATAGGAACAAAAGGTCATAAAACTGACAATTATATGATACTTAAACACCGCATTCAAAACCTTATTGATAATAATAAAGTTATGTTGATGGACACATGACTAATGTTGATCACAAGGTCTATAATAAACCATTACCCAAGTACGAACAAGGAGAAGGATTTAAAACAAAGAATGATGGCACTAAGATCAACTACACTTACATGGATAATGACAACATCATACACATGATTAAACAATCTTATGAGAGCATAAATATGATTAAGGGTAAGAAGGAATTCTACAAATCCAATATTGATGAACCACCTCAGATTATCCTTAGGGGTATTGGTTATTCTTACACATTATCATGGTCTTATGACTTTGAAACTGAGAACACACAAGTGCAACAACCTCTAATTATCCTCAAAGGAGTTGAATCCCCAACACATACACATACTATTAACTTAAATGTTGTGACTCAAATTCAATCAAAAATCATTCTTAATGGGCCTCATTCTTCCAAGCAGTCAGCACCTAGACAGTTAAGGACCTCATCTTCTAAGTGCACATCCACATCAATTAAGTCAGACTACAGTCTAGTGGACAAATTTCAATGTACTCCCACTCATATATCTATATTGGAGTTTTTACAACTTTCCCCTATTCATAAGGAGATCCTAGAGAAAACTTTATTCACAAAAAATGTTCCTAAGGAAATTGACGTTGATCGATTCCATACCATGGTTAACCATATCGTTGCACCTCATTGCCTCTTATTTTATAAGGAGGATGAAAAGTCACTCAACCATCCACATAATCTATCCTAACATATTGAGGTTAAAATCCATAAAACCCATGTCAAGCGTGTGTTGATAGATGGAGGTGTAGGGTTGAACATTTGTACATACAAATTGCTTCAACAGTTGGGTTTCTCTGAACACGCCATCAATCCTAGAAGAAATATTGCAATTAAATCTTATGATGAAGAATAAATATCTTCTAAGGGCCTTGTTGTACTTCTTATTCGAGTAGGTCTTGTTGAGAAAGATGTTTTCTTCCAAGTTCTAGATCTACCTCTTGCATACAACATCTTGCTAGGAAGACCTTGGATACATGACATGCAAGCATTGTCATCTACATATCACAATGTATCAAGTTTCTTTACAATGGAACTAAGGTTTCTATTCTAGGGGATAACACTATGTCATTTAATTCTCTCACTACCAAAACTTTTGTACCACATAATATAGCAGCTAAAGAAACTAAAAGCACGCTAGCTGAATGTGAAAGGAAAATGAAATTGTTGAATACTAGGATACGGGAATGTCGGTTGGAATCTATTGCATAACTTTTTTGGAAACTAAAATTGAAACAATTTTTATATTGTCATTGATGTCAAACCTTAACTGGTAAGATAGTTTCTATCTAGGAGAGTACCATATCTGTTAATGAAGAGGATGTGGAGATAACAAGAGGACCAAAGGAAAGGTTAAGTTATGTGATACTTCAATGGGTACTTGATTAGTTGGAATGTTGACAAGATAATGTGTTGTTTATCTTTAACAACAAGTGAAGAAGAAATATTGGAAACATAAGCTTAACCAAGCAAAAGTGAAGAAATCTAGTTTAAGCCGAGTGATGTTAGTGTCGACCGAGCACCACTATATGCTAAGAAAATCTAGTGTTGACCGAACATTAGTAATTATCAAGTGACAGATAATTTCAAGAATAAAAATGTTAGCGATGACCAAGAGACACAATAATGACCAAGGAGATGAACACAGTATTGACTGAGTGTGAGTAATTTACATTTTGAGAAAGAATTGAGGATCCCAGCCGACATAGTTGAATTCTTGGGATATGTAAAATGTGTTGACATTATTAATGAATGGTATAAAACATTTAATGCATGGTTTTGATTAACATTTAAATGTTAATGAATGGTATAAAACATTTAAACATGTTGATAGAGTTGTGATTTCTTGAAGAAAATACTGAGAAAATCAAAGATGGATATGGAAATGAAGGTCAGTCAGTAAATCAGCATATGTGTGAAGTGGATCTGTATTTGTAAAGTGATTTGTATATTTTCAAATCATAACCTACTGTTACTTTCTAACCGTTGTATCAATCTAAATCCTTTAATCAAGGTTGACCTAATAGTCATTTTGTATAAATCCTTTAATCAATGTGACATTCTAATGAAATGTTCTTAAGCCTTCTAACAAGACCACTCTTAACAGGGTGATTAAATCCTTTAACTAGGTCACACTTAACAGTGTGTATTCTAAACCTTTAACCGGGTTGGATTTTCACAAAGCTCACTTCAGAAGAGTGAAAATCAGTAGCATGTTACAAGTGGTTTTTCCCAAATTAGGTTTCCACTATAAATCCTAGTGTTATACTTTTACGAATGTTATTTTGATGTGGATGATGTTGAAAGTTTTATATTTTGCAAGTTATTTACTTTAGGAGAGTGGATTGCAAGTTTTATGTTATTGGTATATGCTATAGAGACTAAGTTGAAAGTTGAATAGACCTGATATTGTTGAAGAGCTAGAAAGTTGAATTGGTACATCTTGACCTGAGAATAAGGGATTTATCCCCCCCCCACCCCCTCTTAGTTGTTCTAATATCATTCTAATAATTGGTATCATATTTGTTGGTGCTTGTAGAGAAAAAATTTTAAGGTACTTGAAGATAATGATCAAGATGTATAAAAAGGAGGTACTGAAGTTGAACAAGAACTTCCTTGCATGGAAGAGTTTGATGAAATTGCATCTGGCTGGTATTGGTGATTCGGCAAAATACTATGTACAAAATGAGTATGTAATACATGTTGCACATTTGACTACCAAGGATATGAAATCAAAACAACAACACAATTAGGCAATGTTGGAGATTGCATCTACCCTAAGCTATCTTGAATTTGAAGACATCAAGGACTATACTAATGCAAATAAAATGTTGGATACTCTAGAAGCTATCTATGGTGGGGACATGAATGTACTAAGAGCCAAATTTTAAAGCTTGAGAGGTAAGTTTGATGATGAGACTGAATTAAGGAAGTAATGAATGCTATTAGAGGAGCTAATAGAAACATTGATGATGAGATTGTTATCAATAAAGTATTGAGAACCTTTCTTCCTATCTATGTTATAATAATTTCTATAATACAAGAATCAAGATGTAACCCTAGTAATGTCCTAACTGTGGAAAGTCTTGTTGGAAAGCTTACTTCTTTTGAGTTGTCTAATTATGATAATTTCACTGCTCATAATGGTGAATTTGCATTCAAGTATCAAATGGTTCTTCATAATCCTAAGAAGGGAAAAGAAATATGTGAGAGAAGTGACATTGACAACAACAGTGATAGTGACACTTCTGATGATGATCTAGATCATCTTGAGGCACTTATGGCTAGAAGGATAAAGAAAGGAAAAGGGAAATATAAAGTTATAACTTCCTATTATCTATTTTTCATGTAACAAAGTTGGCCATACTACAGCAAGATGCCCTGACATGATTGACAAAGATGAGAAAAGAGAAAACAAGTATAAACACAAGAGAAATGAAAGATATCACTGAAGGTACAAAGACTACAAAGATAAAGGTAAGAAGTCTTTCTATATTGCTAAAGAGGAAACTTACAGTGAAACTAGTGAATCTGATGAATGTGAAGTTGAAGTTGTTTATATCGCTATGAAAGATTATTCTGATGAAGATGAGAAACCCACACTTATTTCATATGTTAGTAAAGGTGATAAATAGATTATTGATAGTGGTTGTTCACATCACATGACTGATGATAAAATTAAGTTTGAAATCTTTAATCATTACAAAGGTAGAAGTGTTAATTTTGGTAATGATGCACCATGTCATGTGAAAGGAGAAGGATCAATAAGATTTCATGATAAGACCAAATGGGATAATTCTTATTGGGTTGAAGGTCTTAACTATAATTTGATGAGTGTGGCACAGTTGAACAGTATTGGTTACCGAGGTTAATTTTATCATAGAAAGGCTAAAATATTTGATGCCATTGGTGAACTAATTGGAATTAGAGAACAACCAAGAGGTAACTTGTTCTATCTAGACCTATCTAAAGAAACATGTTTGTTTTCATAATATGATGATGTATGGTTATGGCATAAGAGGTTGTGTCATGTAAACTTTAACAATTTGGTAAATATCAGTAAGCTGAAGAAAGTTAGAGGTTTACCAAGATTGAAGAAACCTGATAGTGTGATGTATAAATAGTGTCAATTGGGAAAAATGACAAAGTCTAGTTTTAAGAGAAAGACATATACTTCTGAAAATATTTTGGAATTGGTTCATACTGACCTTTGTGGACCTATGGGTGTGCAAAGTTATTATGGTGATAAGTATTTTATTCTGTTTGTTGATGACTATTCTAGAATGATGACTGTAATGTTTTTAAAAGAGAAATTTGATGCATTTTAGTTGTTTAAGTGGTATTTGGCAAAATTTGAAAAAGAAACTGGTAAAAGCTTGAAATGTTTGAGATTTGACAAAGGAGGAGAGTTTATATCAAATGAGTTCAATCTATTGTCCAATGATAGAGGAATAAAGAGATAGATGTCTACACCTAGGACACCACCATAGAATGGTGTAGCAGAAAAGAGAAATAGATCAATTATGGAGTGTGCCAGAACACTAATGATTGAGAAGAATGTTGCACAAAAATTCTAGAGAGAAGTTGTAAGTACAACTATTTATACCTTGAATTGAGTACAAATCAAGAAAGGTACAAATGCTACACCTTTTGAGTTATGGCATGGTTATGCACCTAATGTGAAATATTTTAGAGTCTTTGGGAGTAAATTCTATATACTGAAAGACAATAGAAATGGAAAATTTGATGCTAAAAGTGATGAAGGAATATTCCTAGGATATTCCACTAAGAGAAAAGCTTACAAGTGTTTGAATTATAACACTAACAAAATTGTTGAAAGTGCAAATGTTAGAGTTGATAAATACGCAGATAAGAATCAATTTGAGTGCAAGCAAGAGCCTAAAGATTATAGATCTTTTGTATACATAGAAGAAGGAGAGGCTAGTAGTGCACCTAAACTAGATGTCGAGGAACTGCATGATGTTGCTGAGCATCAAGAGGATGTTGTCAAGCATCATGAGGATGTTGTCAAAAATCAAGAGGATGTTGCCAATCAATCAAAAGAAGAGGCAGACAATTTACAAGATGAACCTGAAGATCAAGACCAAGGAGAAAGGAAATTTTGAACCTACTTTCACACAGTATGTGAGAAGACATCATAAGCCTAAACAAATAATTGGAGATAAAGAGTCTAGAGTCATGAAAAGAAGTAATTTGAAAGACCATACATGCATACTATGTGATTTTGAGCCTAAAATAGTGAAAGATGATTTAGAGAATGAAGATTGGATACAAACCATGAATGAAGAAATAGAGCAGATTGAAAAGAACAAAACCTAGACTCTAGTGCCGAGACCAAAAGATAAGAATGTCATTGGAATGAAATGGGTATTCAAAAATAATCTCAATGAACATGGAGAAGTTACTAGAAACAAATCTAGAATAGTATGTAAGGAGTGTGCACAAGAAGAAGGAATTGACTATGGGGAGACATTTTTCCCTGTTGCAAGATTGGAAGGACTGAGGACTCTACTTGTTTATGAAACTTATAAAGGATTCATAGTATATCAAATGGATGTCATGTTTGCATTTCTTAATGGGATATTAGAAGAAGAAGTATACATTGATCAACTAGAAGGATTTTTTTATCCAAGCTAGAAGAATATCATTTGCAAGCTACACAAGGAATTATATGGATTGAAACGAGCCCCCAGAGCATGGTATGAAAAACTGCACAACTATCTGATAAAGATTGGATTTGTAAGGACAAATGACAACAACAATTTGTATATGAAGACTGAAAAAGGTAAAGGGATTTTGTTAGCTAAAATATTTTTTGATGATATCATATTTGGAGGAGAAGATTCCCTATGTCAAAACTTTTCAAATGAGATGCAAACTAAATTTGAAATATCTATGTTTGGTGAGATCAAATTCTTTGTTGGTTTGCAAATCTATCAGATGAAGAAAGGTATCTATATTACTCAATCTAAATATGTCAAGGAGACATTGAAAAATTTTGGTATGGAAGATTCCAGACCAGTAAGTACACCTATGGCTACTAGACAAAAGTTATCTAAAATTGATGATACAGTTGAAGTGAATCAAACATTGTATAGATCCATGATTGGAAAGCTACAATATGGTGTCCATAGTAGATCGGATATTTCCCTAGTAGTTCAAATTATTGCAATATTTTCTTCCAATCCTTAAGAGAGTCACATGATGACAGTGAAAAGGATATTGAGATATCTTAAAGGAATAGAGGACTATGGATTGTATTACAAGAAGAATGACAAGTTTGAACTAAAATTTTACACTAATACAAATTGGACTGGAAATGTTGATGATAGAAAGAGCACAAGTGGTGGTGCATTCTTTCTAGGAAAGAGATTAGTCTCTTGGACAAGTAAGAAACAAAATTGCATTTCTCAATCTACATCAGAAGCTGAGTATGTAGCAGCAATAGTGAATTGTTCAAATTTAGTGTGGATAAAGTAATTGTTAAAAGGTATGAAGGAGGAAATCACTGAGCCAATTGTTATTTTCTATGATAACACAAGTGCTATTAATGTATCAAATAATAATGTTATGCACACTAAGACTAAGCATATTGCTATCAAGTATCATTACTTGAGAGAGTTGGTTCAAGACAAAGAAGTGAGATTGGAATATGTGAATACAAAGGAACAATTAGCGGATATATTCACAAAAGCATTACCTAAAGATGCTCATGAATACCTTAGAGGTAAATTAGGGGTCATTCCCCTAATTGAGGCTACCTAGAATCATATAGGATCATTGCATCAAATGTGCTAATCAGATTATCTAAAAAATTGATACAGAAAAGGTCGCATTTTAGGAATTGCCTAGAGTTGTGAGAAGTAAAGCAAAGATGTTGATTAGTCATAAGAAAAGATGACAGAGGGAGTATACAACATACAAAACTGACATGAAGACATCTACATGGTAAATATGTAAGAGACACAAGTTTCTTTGGCATTGTTTTCAAAGAGGGAGAGATTTAGAAAGAGATATACATCATAAAAAAAAAATTCAATAAACCTGAGGGAGAGATTTTGAAAAAAAAGAAAAAAATTATTGAAAAGTAAATAGCCCTAAGCAAAGAGGGAGAAATTTAGAGAGACGGATATAGCAAAAGAGATTCAGTGAATAGGCAAAGCTAAATCTATCCAAGAGGGAGCTTGTACTTGGATGTGTTGGATGAGAATCAAAATGAAGCTAAGGATATTAATGGAGATCTATTGCACAAAGATTTTTTGGATTGTTTGGTGAATCATATGATGTTCATTTGGTCTTTTGATTACGTAAAAATAGGTTTTGAAATGACCTAAAACCTTTTACATCAAGATTACAGAATAAGCATTAAAAGCCCAACAAAAATAGTGCAACAACATAACAAAGAAACACCAAAAACTAACAATTCCTCCAAAAAATAGAGAGAAGAGGATAGCAAAAAGACAACAGGACAACAAAAAGATAGCTAGATAGTCTCATAAGTTCAGCCGCCTAATCAACTAGTATCTTCATATTTGCTGAGGACACCTTAAGATCCTCCAAATATTTGTTCTTGTGAATCTCCAACTTTTTGAAACTTGATCTGGTCCTCTTGTTGGACCCTTGACCCTCCTTGACCTCCTTAGGTGCCTCCTCCCCTTTACCCTATTCCATCTTGTCCACAAGGATTCTAACATTCTCAACTGAGGCCTTAAGGATGGAGAAACTCTGCTCAGCAATATTGTTGATAGTCTTCTCTAGTTGCACAATACTACTCTCCATTTTATCCATCCTCTTAAGAAAATTCCCTCCTTTCATAGCATTATCCACCTCTTTCATTTTTTCTCCATAATATGGACTTTCTTCATCAGAATAGTTATCCCCTCAGTGTTGCCAATAACCTCCTTCAACTCATCAATACTCTATCCCATAGTCTTATCACCCAAATTCTTCTTTCCAACAGCCCCAACCTCCCAATGAAAATACTAAATTTGGTTTTTCATAGTATTGATGTCATTTTTCATAGTGCTTAGGTTATTGAAAAAAGTAGTACAACCCATATTATCATAGGCCTTATTCACATAGACAGTATCCTCCTTAGAGCTCCCCACCCTTCCCCTGGCAGTGTCCTCTCTATCCTTCTCAATATTGGCCACATCCTTATCTATATCCTGCATTATATTCTCCTTCACTGACACATTTTGGTCTAAGTTATCATAATCCCCCATATTGGGTTCATTCTCTGACAACTTGTCTTATTTTTCCTTAATATTCTCATGTGAGGAAGAATCATCATCACTGGAAATAAAAACCCTCTTAACCACCTTCTTTTTCTTGTTCTTGGCTCTTCTACAGCTCCCAATAGTCTCCATTTCTTTTTTACCCTTCCACTTCACACTGTCGTCCCTACTTTCCTCTTCCTCGGTCTCCATTTTCATAACAGAATCTTCAATCTTTGCCTTCCTTTTTTTATTCTTGGATGAAGAGCCACGACATTTGGAGGGCTTTCTGGGTTGAACAAATTCAACCTCCTCATCTTTAGTATCCTCCACATAGGCCTCCTCTAAGTCCTTACCATTAGTATCATAATCTTCAAGAGCCTTCCTATTAAAATGGGACCTCTCAACCTTTTTGGATTTTAACACATCATAGATCAAAACCATCAAACCTTCATGATAAGCATGGTCACCCTTAGGATCCTTCTACAAACTATTAATGGTAGTATCCAAGGAACTCAAAAGATAAAAGGGAAAATTAACTTTAATACCATGTCTAAAGTGATTTAACAAAATAAGATGATGATTATAGGTTTTAGTGTACCTCTCATCCAGCATGATGTAGCTAATAAGGATAAAAAGAACCAACCTCCACAGCCTAGAGATGCACTTAGGACTAAAATAGGAGTTGTCAATCTTCACCATTCTTTTCATTTCCTACTCCGTCTCCACAAAAACCTTGAGGGCTTTGTCCGAGACCTTCCTATCTATGTAGAAATTGATACCTTCAATTTTTAGGCACATGGCTTCAACGATGATCTCCTCTATTATCTCCATATACTGCATCACAACCATAATTTTGCCCTTATTCCAATTTTTAAGGAATTGCCTGGTAACAGAAGGTTTACTACCATGTAACCGCTCCAAGTAATCTGCCACACCCCCATTTTTCACAATATTCCAAACTTGTGGATTTTGATTCCACTTCTTGCAGTTCCCCATCTCACACCTCTTCTTGCATCCTCCCATGGCTCTGCTTCTGCAATTTTTCCTCATTTTGAAGTTTCTCACAAAACCCTATTTCTTCAACTTGAATTCACAATCATGCCCTCTTTTTCCTAAAAAAACCCATAAAACATGTGAATTAAAGGCAAGAGTCACATTGTAATCACAACTAGGCCAAGCAACTCCTTCACACGGATCCCTGTAATTATTAAACATTAATGTAATTTGTATTGAGAATTTTTTGCCTACTTTGAAATCAATCTCTATCGATTAATGATGACCTTTCAGAGGGAAGGATAGTCTAGTCATCCCATTCAATTTCCAACTGACTTCTACATGCCACATTAGCTACCCACTTAGTCATTGACTTGGCCTCCCTATAGTTGTGGGTAATGACACAAACATCAAATGTCTTTATTAAAAAAATTTCTTTATTAATGATATTAAATATTATCCATGAGGGGATCATATCATTATTAAGGCATTTAATTATATTAAGGGAGTCCCCTTCAACCCACACTTTCCTATAGTTTTTCATCTTAGCTAGCATAAGACCATAAAGAGAAGCATTGGCCTCAGTGTCATGATTAGAGTTAAAACCAATAGTAATTTCTTTAGCACCTTTGCAAATCCCATTTTCATCTCTAATAAAAATACCACAACTAGCTATCCTCAGGTTTCCCTTGGAGGCACCATCAAAATTGATTTTCATCTAGCCATTAGGAGGACAATCCCATCAGGCCTCATTTCTCAAATTCATCTTGATTTTCTGATCCTTCATACCATCTAACTTCCAATTCTTGAATACTTTCACCTCCCAAGCATCTTTCGGTTCCTGAAATTTGTTAGTCAGCTATATATTTGTTAGAAAGTAAAGTCCACCAAGATAACTGAGAGGGGGGGGGTGAATTAGTTATCAGGTAATTATAAATTTTATCATCTTCAACAACATTAAACATATAAGCAATATAATTACCAACCATAGAAAGATATTCATACACAATAACACAATGACACAAGATATGTTGACTAGGGAACCTCTTGATCAAAGAGTAAACCCCGGTGGGAATGATGCCCACAAAAGATGCACTAATATGAATATTCCTTGTGAAAGGATGGACTCTGTTAAGAGTCTTATGAAATACATTTAGTACATATGAATCCCTGTTAAAAGATTCTAACCCGGTTAAGAGTTATGGAAGACAGAAGGACCCACTGCCCAAATAGCTTCAGGGTAAGATCATTGAACACACTGTCCAAATAATCTTTGCACTACTCAAAAAAATAATATGTTACCTCTTCTCTAACTATGCCAAACTACACTCACTATTACATCATATCCAAATTTTAGATCTCTGTACTTTGCATGTCTTCCTTCACAAATTCGCTTTCATACTCAACTCTTTTCTTCACTTCATGCATACAGCATTACACACAATCACTACTTCCACATCACAAATACATAATATTACTTCTCTACTACATTACAACAAGGAAATACATTCCTTCCTTTACACCACACTCAAATAATTACAAATGAGTTGGCATACAATTACAAAATAAAAGTTTCCACACGCTACACCAAAATTACACAAAACTGTCAGCTTCCAAATACAATAAATCTTCACTCGTGCAACCTCAAAGTCTACGCTATCATCCACATCACTATCAATGTGTCTTAAAATTCCCTTTAACTGTGTAAAACTAGATTCCATCATGATTAGGAGATATCATCCGATTTCCACAAATCGCTACTTAGGAACACTGCCTGAATACTGCTTCCACCAAAATGATCATAACTTCCATGAATAAAAGAATTACTATTTTCACTCTTAACCATAGACATATAACATATCAAAGAGTATAACCTCAACATTGCATAGCTCCAATTTCAATAACCCATGTGCGCTAATCCAAACTCTATATGCTTCTTTGCAGGTCTTCAGTAAATCACTGTGTTGACATCAATGACAATCATAGTCATGAATGCAACAACAACTACTACAGAATGGCTGCCAAACACTTTAGAATTCATTCCTAACAATATTTTCCATCAAATCTCTCTTGATTTTATAGAAGATCAATATACAGCTAGACTCCTTATTTCTAAAAATCCTATCATTCCTTTCTTTCCAAACACCCTAGTAGATATAGGGTAAGAGAAATTTCCAAATAGAAATCATAATGCTATTATTAGTAGGAGACCTCCACAAAGTGAATAACTCATGTATGCCCTCTGGAAAGACCCATTCCATATTCATCAGATTCAAAAACTTCCCCCAAATTCTTCAAACATAGGCACAATGAATAGTCATATGATTGATAGTCTCCTCTTCATTCTTGCATAGACAGCACCTATTAGTTAAGCATAAGCCCCTTTTTTCACAAATTATCAATAGTCAAAATCTTATCCTACAATAAGATCCAGAAAAAACTATTAATTTTAGGAGTTAATCCTTTAAACCAAGCTTTTGCCCAACAATGTTCCAGACAGTTCTCATAATTCTGGTTATACAAAGAGGAAACCGAGAATAATCCATTAGAGTTATATCTCCAAATCAAATTATCCTCTTCATCAATCAGAAAGACAACATTCAAAACTTTTTTCAGACTTCTAAGAGAGGGATCCACCCTAGACAAGTCAATCCAATTGTCCCCTTCCCAATAATTAGCCACATGACTTCCAAAGATCAGCTTACATTGCAACATCATATCCTTCCAATTAGAATCAAAACTAAGAGGATGATCCAAAATCCATTCATCATCCCAAAAGAGAATAGTATTTCCATTTCAAACCTTCCATTTCACACCCTTCTTAATCAACTCCTTATTTTTCAAAGCATTGTTCCAAATGATAGAGCCACCTTTCAAAGTATCCTGATTCAAAAAATTCTGGAAGTTATTATTGTCCTTGTTATATTTGGTGTGCCAAATAGTACTCCATTCTCTCAGTGTATTGAACACTCTCCAAAGAAGCTTATCCATAAGATAATCATTCATACTTCTTAATCTTTGAAGACCTAAACCCCCCTTATTAACTAGTTTGCAAACCTTTTCCCAAGAAATGAGAGCCATTCTCTTCTTTTGCTCCATGCCAGACCAAAGGAAATCCTTTTGAATTTTCTCAATAGCATCTAAAAAATTCCTAGGGATTTTAAAAATACTTAGAGCATAGAAAGGGATGCTTTGCATAGTAGCTTTTAGCACAACAATTTTACCAGCCTGGCTAAGAAGAGCACCCTTCCAACCAGCCAAAATCCTATGGAATTTATCAATCGTCAAGCTCCAAAAAGAATCAGGTGGATAAAGACAAAGAGGCAGCCCTAAGTAGGATCCTAGAAGGTAGCCCACCTCACAGCCCATCACCCTTTTAATCTTTTCTTTCCTTTGTTCAGGGACATTAATAAAAAAAATAGAGCTCTTGTTCCAATTTATAATCTGTCCAGTAGCAGCACCATAATTATCTAAAGCATTTTTTATGTTTTTACCATTTTTTACTGAGGCTTCCCTCATGACTATAGAATCATCCATGAACTTCTGGTGAGACCATATTTTCTCTTTTAAAGAAGGTTGAAGGCTGATGAAATCACCTTTTTTGACCAAATAACCAATATATCTACCTAAACATTCACCCATAATAATAAACAAGATAGGAGACAGCGGATCACCTTATCTAAGACCTCTCAAAGATTTAAATAAGGGGGTAGGAGATCCATTCACAAGCACTGAGAAGGTGGCCGAAGAGACAAGATAGTAAATGAGTTCTATGCTTCTCTTATTGAAACCAAAAGCCTCCAAACTAGCCTTCAAAAAATCTCAATCTACCTTGTCATATGCTTTTGACAAATCCAGCTTCAGCAAAAAACCTTCCTTTTTAGACATAGTCAAGGAGTGGATGTTTTCATGAATAGAAATGATTGAGTCCATAATTTTCCTTCCTAGAAAAAAACCATTCTGTTGTCCAGAAATTGGGGAAGGAAGAAATAAAATAATCCTTGTGGTAAGAACTTTTGATATAATATTGTAAACGGAGTTACATAAACTGATGGGTCTGAACTAGTCCAAACTATCAGCACCCACTTTTTTAGGAATCAAATCTATAAATGTACTATTTAATTCTTTAATAAGCCTTCTTGATCCAAAAAACTCTTTGGCAGCATTAACAACATCCTGCTCAATGATGTGCCAATACTTATGAAAAAAGAAAAGAGGATAACCATTCGGGCAAGGGACTTTGTCTCCTTCAAAGGAAAAGAAGGCCTTATGAATCTCATCCTTTGAAGGAATAGTAGTGATAACTCTATTTTTTTCTTCATTTAGAATGTGGGGGATGTAATCAATCAACTCCCTATGGTGATTCATGTCCAAATTATCAGCTTTCTTCAAGAGATCAAAGAAAAACTTGTTGACCTCTCCTCTGAACTCATCCGCCTTTTCACTGATGACACCATTAATCTTCAATCTAGAAATTTTATTACCCATTCTATGCTTGATTGTGGTCATGAAAAAATACTTCAATTTTTTGTCCCCTTCCTTCAAAAAGATTTTCCTAGACCTTTGTCTCCAAAAGGATTCTTCTTTGGAAATGATATCATGATATTCCACAAGTTTCATATCTTCCTCCTCTTTAGAAAAGATGATATACCCATACTTTTGAATATTGTCTTGTATTTCCTTCAGTTCCTCAGTAATTTTCCTTTTATTAGTAAAGATATTCCCTAAGGTCTCCTTGTTCCATTTTTTAATATTATCTTTAACAGTTTTTAGTTTCTTGGCAATTTTGAACATAGTCGTTCCTTCAATCCTAATTTTCCACCACTCCTCAATGAGATTTTCAATATTAGGATGAATAGTCCACATTTTCTCAAAATGAAAAGGGTAGTTCCTTTTCAAACCAACATGCTCAACTATAAGGGTAATCAGATAGTGATTTGAACCAGCTCTAACATAAGTCGATAAAGAGAAAGAGTAACTATGAAACCACTCATTACTAGCCAAAGCCCTGTCTAACCTTGCTTGGATGAGATCTTTACCTGATCTCCTATTGGTCCAGGTATAATTAATCCCCTACAAATCAATGTCATGTAAAGTGTGTTCATCAATGAAATCCATAAGATCAGTTATGTTGTCCAAATTTGGTTGGCTCCCACCTAGTTTCTCATTTTCCATTAAAGGAGTGTTGAAATATCCCATTATAATCCACCCTTCAGCAGTAAAGTCACTCCATTTTTCTAGAAATTTTTGTCCAAAAATATTTTCTCCCCCATTTAGTATTGTGTTACTCCCAAGAGGTGCCATCCTCAATATGCCAAAATCTAACATTATCCATGTTATTAACTTGAGAAATAACCTCCCTCCTAATGATGTTATAGTTCCACATAATCACAATGCCCCTAGAAGCCCCATTAGCATCTCCACCTAAGGCCTTGCCATTACTAAAAAAAACAAAGATTCTCAATTTTTTCCTTAAACATTTTGGTTTCTTGAAGTAACACAATGTCCGGTTTTTTATCTCTAATCATGTTTCACACCATATAATGTTTATGAGGGTTGTTTAACCCTCTTACATTCCAAGAAATAATCTTCATTGCTTCTAGAAAGGTCCCGACTCTAGGATTTTTTTTTGACTTCCATCCGCTATGTTCCTACTGGCCTCTAATACTCTTCTTTTTTTATTTGAGGCTCTTCTTGGGGAGACATGAATGGCTCCCACATCTCCAATTTTTCTACTTCTAGTGCTTCTAGTTGATATCGTAGCATCCTTACTCACCTTCAGATATCCTTATTTTTTGTTTTCTACATTTTTCCATCCATCTTCAGTCACATCATCACACCCTAGTAAAGTAGCATCTATGTCCACCTCATCACCCCATTTTTTTGTCTTAGCTTCAAGGGATAAGTGCTTACTTGCTCCAGAAGGGGTAAAAATAGGTTTCTAAGAATAATCTTTAGAAAAACCAAGAATAGCACAATTCTGGGCACCCTAGAAGATCTCATCATTCCTTTGTAATGATAAAAAATTTCTAATGTAACCTCCTGACATTTCTCTCTCAATAATATTCACATCAAAAACCTCCTTATCTTCTATGTTACCCAATGACCTACTCTGCACTTCTTCAGCAAAGGAATCCTCGACTCTCCTTTGAGGAACTTCAGCAATAATTTTTTTCCTATCTCCTTACTCTTCTCTATTCTAGAGGGAGAAGTTCCACTTCCCTCTCCAAGAATGCCTCTCTCCTCCATCTTTTCTTTTGTATTACCATTGACACTCTTCCCAATGGAGTTGGACTTAGAACCTAATTTTCTCACCCACACCTAATTTTGTTTCTTTGGTTGGGGAATTTTTTTGGGACATTTCTTGGCCCAGTGTCTAGTTTTTTTGTAGTGGAAACATGCAAATGGTGTAGACTCATACTCAATCTTCTAGACCCAGGAACCTAGTTTGGACTGGAGTGTTATAGATTTTGGCATGTCCACTCCCTAATGAACCCCCACACATATCCTAGCATAAGTGATATGTCTCCTGGAGATCGTCACAGGATCCATAGATAAAAGTTCATCGAAGACATTAGCTATCCCCTTAAATACATCTTCCACCCAAAACTCAAGCAACAAACCCGAGAGATTCACCTAGACTAGAGCTTGCACATTTGACTCATCCTGCATATTAAGGTTTGTACACCATTTGTGGAGAATCATGGAATGCTTCCCTATCACCCACAGTCCACTACATAGGGTATTCCTAAGATCTTCATCATAGGAAAAGGAAAAGGATAAAAAACCTTTAGGCAAAGCCGCCACCTCAACTTGTCCTTTCAAGACCCATTTCCTCTTGACAAAATCCCTAACCACCTCAATATTAGGGTGGGCACCAAGAAATTTCCCAATAAGAGAATTAACCATTCTTGATATATTTAAATCAATTATCTAATCAGGAATGGTAATAGCAAAGGAACCTTGCTCAAGGTTAGAAATATTCTTCACAGGTGGATGCGAAGACTTACCTATTGGCTTAACGCCAAAAATCCTTGACCAATTTTTGACAGATATGATAGGATTCATTTTATGCCAAATTTTCAGGCCTAGGATCCCCATCCGGGTCCCCAGGCCCCATCCTAGTATCAGGATTCTTTCCTTCCAATCCAACTGCATCATTCTCCTCATGTTGACTTCCAAAACCCAATGATTCAGTACCATCTCCCTCATTCCCTTCCTTTCTTGAGTTTGAAATTTGAATCTCTCCTTTCCCACTCCTTGCTTTGCATGCTCACTCCATTGGATAGACAAAATGTTATGTCCAATTTTCATGTGGTGTTGCCATCAATGACAAAGAGGGAGATTGTTGGAAACTACAATTGAAATAATTGTTATATTTTCATTGATGTCAAACCTTAACTGGTAAGATAGTTGCTATCTAGGAGAGTACCATATCTGTTAATGAAGAGGATGTGGAGATAACAAGAGGACCTAAGGAAAGGTTGATTTATTTGATACTACAATGGGTACTTGATTAGTTGGCATATTGACAAGATAATGTATTATTTATCTTTAACACCAAGTAAAGAAGAAAGACTGGAAATGTAGGCTTAACCAAGAAAAAGTGAAGAAATCTAGTTTAAGCGAAGTGATGTTAGTGTCGACTGAGCACCAGTATATGCCAAGAAAACCTAGTGTTGACCGAACATCAGTAATTTTCGAGTGACAGATGATTTCTGAGAAGAAAAATGTTAGCAATGATCAAGATACACAGTAATGAATGAGGAGATGAACACAGTATTGATTGAGTGTCAGTAATTTACATTTTGAGAAAGAATTGAGGATCCTAGCCGACATAGTTGAATTCTTGAGATATGTAAAACGTGTTGACATTATTAACGTGAATGATATAAAACATTTAATGCATGGTAAATAAATTTCTTATGATTTAAAAGAGAAGTTTGGAGATGTATAAAGAAGAAAAAGAAGGAGAACATAATGATGGGAGGATTCAATGAATATGACCTAAACCTAAGATCTACAGAAGAGATTAAGAGGCAAAAGATTAATCAACCTGATCAAGGAGGTAAAAGATTAACCTAATTGTGAGGTTACAAACAAGAGAGAATAGGTTGATGTTATTAACTAATAAGTCTAAGCAGAAGGTTGAAGGTGAAGTTATGAAGGAGCTAAATAAAGTTGTGATTTCTTGAAGAAAATACTAAGCAAATTAGAGATGGAGATGGAAATGAAGGTCTGTCATTAAATCAACATATGTGTGAAGTGGATCTTTATTTGCAAAGTGAGTTGTATATTTTCATATCAGAACCTACTTTTACTTTCTAACCATTGTATCAGTCTAAATCCTTTAATCAAGGTTGACCTAACAGTCATTTTGTATAAATCCTTTAATCAAGGTGACATTCTAATGGAATTTTCTTAAGCCCTCTAACAAGGCCACTCTTAACAGGGTGATTAAATCCTTTAGCCAAGTCACATTTAATAGTGTGTATTGTAAACCTTTAACCAGGTTGGCTTTTCATGGAGCTCACTTCAGAAGAGTGAAAATTAGTAGCATGTTACAAGTGGTTTTTCCCAAATTGGGTTTCCACTATAAATCCTATTGTTATACTTGTGTCAATGTTATTTTGATGTGGATGATGTTGAAAGTTTTATATTCTACAAGTTATTTACTTTAGGATAGTGGATTGCAAGTTTTATGTTATTGGTATATGCTATAGAGACCAACTTGAAAGCTTATTAGATCTGAGATTGTTGAGGAGATAGAAAGTTGAATTGGTACATCTAGACCTAAGAATAACTGATTCACCCCCCCCCCTTAGTTGTTCTAAAATCATTCTAACAAACTTCCCATTTCCCCTCAGTATTATGGTAAACCTTGTGAGGGTATGAAATCATCTTCCTTCGCTATGACTATCTATGGCACTTTTTTTCATTCCCCAATTCCCATGGAAGATGAAAATGAAGAAAAAGTTTTTATTGAATGGATATACCATGGAAAAGATTCTAAGAGTTCTACATCTACAATCAAAATTATCCCAAAAAAATATGGCAAGGGATACGAGTTGCTAGCTAAAATGGGATATTCAAGTCATGGTCCTTTAAGTGATAAAAAAACATTCTCTTTTTGAACCACTAAGTCCTACTAAGCGACGTAAGTCTAAAGACAAAAGTGGTGTGGGATTTTATATTATTGATAATAAACCCTCTCTGGATGAAGAAGTAGATGACACAAAAGAGTCTAAAAAGGAAACTGAACCCATTAACACTATTTCTCAAGAGAGATAATATTGTTTCCCCTCCACTTATCTTCTTTGGGGAGAAGTTGAAAAACATACTAATCACACCTATAAAGCTTCTACTTCTCACTAGAACTATGCTTCAGATATTTAAGATCCTAAGGAAGAACACATACATAAAACTGAAAGCAGTGACTCTAGGGAATATCAGTGTGATTCTCTCTTGGTTTCATCTATGGAGGTAGGATTTGATTTCATTCACTGCTATGCTAATCAACCTGAGATAGAAGATGAGTCACTTGTGAGGTTTGATGAGCTAGATCCACAAATCATCCTTGTTGACCAAGTTGACAACACTAGGAGTCTTATCAATTTAGGTATTTTTGAAGGGGACCTTATAGATTCTGAATTACTTGTCACTGGAAATGATTCCCACCACATCAATTCTTTGGAACCTTCCACATCCCTTTCACTTATTGATCCCAACCTTATTTACTAGTCACAACAAAACCAACAGCTTGAGATCTTGACCTTTCAAAATGACTATGAGATTGTCTGCTACTTAAGTGCTCTTGAGCCTATAGTCTCTCCCACCAGTGAACTAGCAACAAGTATGATTGAGTCAGCCATCAAGTATCTTAGTCATAAAATTAAAATTAAAATTAAAAAGAATAGGTGCTCTAATGATGAAAACCACTTTGTGGCAGTGTCAAAGCATAAAATAGTAAATAGAAAAGAGGTGTCTAAGGATGAAAACCTCTCTGAGGTGCCTACAGATGAGATACTTGGTGGTCTACTTAGCTAATTTCAAGAAAGATCATCAATTTTGATAGATGAAGTACCTCATGTCATACACTTAGATCAATCTTTCTCAGAGGAAGAGAAGAGGAAATTCATTGATTTCTTCCTATAAAAGAAGATAAATTTTGCTTGGACTTATTCAAACATGTCAGGGCTTGACACTAATATTATCATGCATCACTTATCCATAGCTCTTGGTGTCAAACCTATGAAACAAAAGCTATGAAAAATGTATCCACATGTAGCTCTCCTTGTCAAAGTTGAACTAGAAAATCCCCTTCAAGATAGATTCATAAGGGCTATTGATTATGTTGAACGGATATAAAACATTGTACCTTTGTCTAAACCAAATAAATCCATACAAGTATGCATTGATTTTTGAGATTTAAACAAAGCATTCCCTAAGGATGATTTTCCACTCCCTAATGTTGACATGATAGTGGACATGACGGTAGGCTATGAGATATAATATTTAGTGGATGGATTCTGAATATATAACCAGATCATAATTGCTCCTGAAGATCAAGATAAAACAACTTTCACTTGTGCATGGGGAACTTTCTATTGGAATGTTATTCCATTTGGATTTAAAGATGTTGGAGCTACATATCAATGAGCTATGACACAATATTTCATGACATGATGCATAAAACTATGGAGGATTATGTAGATGATTCCCTAGCTAAGTCTCATAAGAGAAACACACATCTTAGAGATTTGGTATTAATCCTAGATCATATGGAATAGTTTAAGCTAAGACTTAATCCTAAAAAGTGTGCATTTGGGGTTACCTTTGGAAAACTACTTGGTTATATCATATTGGCTAAAGGAATTAAGGTTAACCCTAAAAAATTTCTAGCTATCATGGATATTCCACCACCAAGAAACATTAGTCAAATGAGAAGTCTACAAGGACTCATATAGTCTATTAGGAGGTTCATCTCTCAACTTGTTAACAGAGCACAACCATTTAACAAGAACTTGTATAAAGGAGTTAAGTGTGTATGGATTGAAGAATGTGAGAAATTATTGAATCATATTAAGGAATACTTGGCTAATTCACCTATCATGATGCCTCCTATTCCTAGAAAGCCTCTTATTCTATACATTTTGGCTACAACTACATCCTTAGGAGCATTATTGGTATAATAAGAAGAGATAGGAAAAGAAAGAACTATCTACTAAATCAGCAGAACATTAATAGCTTATGAGATCAATTACAACAATATTGAAAAAGATTTCCTTACAGTGGTGTTTGTGTCCCAAAAACTCAGACATTATATGTTGGCACATACTACACAGCTTGTAGAAAAAATTGATCCATTGAAATATCTACTAAGTAAATGTACCCTTACTAGTCAACTAGCTAAAGGGATGATGATTGTTTCTAAATTTGACATTGAGTACATTGATCATAAGGCCATAAAAGGAAAAGCAACTATTGATCAATTGGTTGACTTCCCTTTATAGGATAATGCACCAATGTTGATTGATTTTCCTGACTCATCTATCATGTACGTGACTGAGCGCACCTAGAAAATGTTCTTTGATGGATCCTACACACAAAATAGTTTAGGTGTTGGAGTTCTCATTGTCACACCTCAAGGATACACCATACCTAAAGCATACAAGTTGTTCCCTTTCACAAATAATATTTCTGAATATGAGGCTTTATCGAATGGGATCAAATTGGCTATTGAGTGGAGGAATACTAAATTACATATCTTCGGAGATTCTCATCTCATCATCAATCAAAAAAATAATGAATATCAAACCAAGGATAATAATCCGATGCCCTATAAGAAAATGGTTGATGATCTTAAGAACTACTTTGTCTTTGTGACCTTCCAACACATTCCTAGAGCTGAAAACAAAGTTGTTGATGTTATGGCTACACTTGCTTCCATTCTATAGTCGCAAGAACAAGAATCTCAATATGAATTCCTAGTGAAAGAGCTATGGTTCCCTGCATATGAATCTCTTGATAACCACATCATTTTTACCATTGTTGGTCATGACTCCTCCCGCTATGCTAAAATCTATTCTTTCCTATGTAATGAAGAATGCCAAATTATTTGTAATACCTCCTACTATACCATCATTTCTAGTAACTTGTTTAGTAGGGGTCTAGAAGGAACACTTTAGATGTCTAGAGAAAGATGAATCCAAACATGTGTTAGTTGAAGTCCATGAGGGTGTATGTGGGTTTGACTCTAATGGTCTTGTGCTAGCTTAGGAGCTACTTAGGGTTGGTTACTATTGGCCTACTATGAAAACTGATGTTGTCAGATATGCTAAATCCTATAAGAAGTGTCAAATGCATGGAAATATGATACATGCTCCAAGAAGGGAGCTTATTCCATCTATCACACATTGGCATTTTTAGAAGTGGGCCTTTGTCTTAGTAGGTCATATATATTTGAACTCATCAGGAGGACACAAATTCATCATCACTACTACTAAGTATTTCACTAAGTGGGTTGAAGTTGTACCACTTTCTACTGCTACAGGAAAAAAAGTGTCCATGTTTATCCCGACTTACATAATTTTTCTCTATGGTGTGCCATCCCCTATAGTTACTAATAATGGAAGTGAATTGTCCCCTTTTTGGGGCACATTATTTCTTGTTGCATTGTTAGCCATTTTATCATGGTCTGGTGGGCTAACCAGGGCTATATATGGACCAGTGGGATATTTGGCCTAGATAATCCCAGTTTTAGGCCAATCAAAGCAGTTTCTACAAGAGTTTCCAAATACTTACTATTTATAGTAAGTTGAAAGAGTTCAATTTTCTTGGCATTTCAGTATTGGACTTGGAGCGTATCGCCGAGAGCTTTTTGGCAAGCTATCACATGTCATCTTCTGAGTTTGTTTGATCATCCATTTTAATGCCAGAAGATTACATTATCTATTATTTTACCACTTTACTATTATATGGGTTTATTAATTTACAGTGGTTAAATTGAGACACAAAGTGGAAATATGAACAGACAAAGAAGGGTAAATTGAAGAGTCACAGTTGTTGCTTTAAAAGAAGGAATGGAGACTCATTTGATATATGCTTGATTTTATGAATTTATTTCTCTTGGAGAATCTAGGAAGCTTCCAGTTTTGATTCTGAAACCTGAGGATGGAAACCTTCAGGCTTTCTTGGTGGATTGGATAGAAACCCAGTTCATCTCTGAGGTGGATTCACAACAGAGTTCACCATTGCACTTCCAGGTTCATGTTATCCGATCTCACTATTGCATACTGTATTTTAGATTGGGTTGATGTAATTTCATTGTTGTTGTATAATGCAATAACAATTTCTGAGGATTTATTGGAGCATATTGCTAGCTTATTTCTGTTAAATCGATAATTTATTGCATGCAAATATTTGTTTAAATTTTTGAGACGTTTGTGATAAATATTAGAAAAAATACCCATTTGGGATATTTCAATGGTATCAGAGCTAGTTTTCTTGCCAACCTGTGAATTTTTAGCAGAGACTTATTTTCAGAAGGGTTTATGAGTAAAAGAATTCAGTGTTATGTATTCTAAATATTGAATTATCATGGAAATCTTGAAAGGGAGTATTTGGAATGTTCACAGAAATAGCCTGGCCTCCGTCTAAATATTTAATATATTAATAGTCCAGTCAAAAGAGGATTTAACATTGCGACTATAGTATTGGAAATTATGTCACCTGGAATTATAATAGTTCCAACATTTTATAATATTGTTGGGTGCACCTAGTGTGATTTAAAATATTTTTGTGTTGAGACATCAATATTTCTGGGTGTAATATTATTCGTGAATGCATTGACAACCTTCAAATAATTTGCATGGAGATAAATGTGAGTTTATATTGCATATGCGGTAACAATAAAGAGTGGATATAATACTTCTACAGGGCTCATCCCAGTATTAAAATAGTGTTTATCAAATATTTATCAAACTATGCTTGTGGCGCAATATATTAATTTTGTTTTGTAAATATTATTTATGAAAGAATTTAAAGTTCAAGCAAAGTATTGAACCCGTTTTGGCGGATATATTAATGAGTCATGGTATTAAGGATATTATTTGTTTGTTGGGTTGGACTTTAGCATTCCAAAGAATTTATAAACATTTCATAGAATCATGTGGACCCAATACCTTTGTTTGTCTTATAAAGTAATCTCTTATTGTCATGAATAAAATTTCATCGGGCTACCTTTATAAAAGTCTTTAACTATAGTAGTGAGGAAATAATTATGTGTCCGAGCTTAAATATTTCAAAGACTTTAGTTATCGAGACATATATGTTTAGTCAGTGAAACTTGGAAGTTATAAAGATTGAGGTGTATATTCAAGAAGGCATTTTCTATTGCCTGGAGAAGCATTACTGCAGCTATCTATACCTGTCGTGAGTTTGCGAGGATATTCAAAGGTTCCTAAATAATATAAACCAGAATTATTCTGGGCACTTCTTTTTGCAAATCTTATAAGTTTTGAATGTTTGTTCCTAATTTTGGGAGCCCTTCAAAACAAGAGTTGTCAGAGCCATTTTCTTTATTTCCTACTAAATACTACCTAATTATTCTGTGAGAGGTCTGATTGGTGCACATAAAATAATTAACAGCTCATAACGACATTGCTTCCATGAAGAGCATTCCATATTCTAGATTGGGGGAAAATAATTGAATTTTGGCATATCTGGTATGAAAGAGAAGATTATCAGAAACCCACAGCTGAGATTGAGTTAGGATATTACAGTGGTATATCAGTATTTCTCTAGAATATTACATGATGAGCAGTTGAGGGAAAAGGAGGATGAGGTTAATAAGCTCAATAGAGATCTTAATGTTTCTCAGGAAACATTGGAGCATACACATATTGCTCTTCAGGAAGAAATAAATCATATTGTTGTCACTAGTCAGTACAGGGAATAGGATGACATAGGAAGGTCTGAGTTCTTTCAAGAGGTGATTTAGGAACTTGATAGCATAAAATAGACTTATGACTTGGATAGTTGTCCTAAAGTATCAAATAATGAATCTTTGGACTAGCCAAAACTTCTTTATCAGTTGGAAAACTTTCAGTCAGTTGACAATTTCTTGTTTGAGGTGGATGATGATTTGACATTTGATAATCCCCTTTTTGAGCTAGAGGAGGAAGATATTTCCAATCCCCATGATGAGGATGAGATTGATTGTGGGATTTGGGACCTAGGTCCAATTACTAGAGATGAATCTTGGTCACTAGACTGGAGTGACAGGGTGAATTCAGTTATTGGGTAGTTTGGTTCCTACATCAGCAATTCAGGATGGGCAGTTGTGTCTTATTGTATGATGGGTGATATGCTTTCACTTGTGTTACCTCTTACTGATAGAGGGATGTCCAGTAATGATTACATCATGAGACTCTTTGATTCACTCATATTTAGAGATCGTGTCAGCCTAATCATTTGGGATCCTGGTATTAGTATGACTAATGCATTGCTATTTTGGGGGAGTAATGAGTGGCTTCAACTTACTAGCCATATTTTTGTCAAGATAGCACAGTAGCCGAGTGGGTAAACTTCCTTGAGATGGGTGTGGGATCCAGGCATTTTGATCATAGCATGCAAGTTTTGATTTCTTGAGGGAAAGAAATATCTGGGAAGGGAGGATTGTAATGTCCCCTTTTTTGGGCACATTATTTCTTGTTGCGTTGTTAGTCATTTTATCATGGTCTGGTGGGCTAACTAGGGCTTTATATGGACTAGTGGGATATTTGACCTAGGTAATCATAGTTTTAGGCCAATCATAGTAGTTTTTGCAAGTGTTTCTAGATACTTACTATTTATAGTAAGTCAACAAAGTTTAGTTTTATTGGCATTTTAGTATTGGACTTGGAGTGTATCATAAAGAGATTTCTGGCAAGCTATCACATGACATCTTTTGAGTTCATTTGATCATCCATTTTAATGCCAAAAGATTTCATGATCTATTATTTTACCACTTTACTATTATATGGGCTTATTAATTTACAGTGGTTAAATTAAGACACAAAGTGGAAATATGAAAAGACAGAAAAGGGGAAATTGAAGAGTCACAGTTGTTGCTTTAAAAGAAGGAATGGAGACTCATTTGATATATGCTTGATCTAATAAATTTATTTCTCTTGGAGAATCCAAGAAGCTTCCAACTTTTGATTCTAAAACCTAAGGACAGAAACCTTCAGGCTTTCTTGGTGGATTGGATGGAAACTCAGTTCATCTTTGAGGTAGATTCACAGCAAAGTTCACCATTTCACTTCCAAGTTCATGTTATCCAAACTCATTGTTGCATGTATTCCAGATTGGGTTGTTTGTAATTTCATTATTGTTGTATTGTTGTTGTCTAATGCAATAACAATTTCTGACTATTTATTGGAGCATATTTCTGGTTTATTTCAGTTAAATCAATAATTTATTCTATGTAGATATTTGTTTAAATTTCTAAGATGACTATGAGAAATATTAGGGAAAATATCCATTTGGGATATTTCAGGAGGACAATTCAAGAATAAAAGACTTGAAACAATTGTGTAAGAGATTTAAGATCAAGAAACATTAGTCATCCATCTATTATCCTCAAGGAAATGAAAAGTTGAAGCATCAAATAAGACTATTCTAAACAACTTGCATAGGATTGTTAGTAAGTCTAGAAGGGATTGGAATCTTCAAATCAATCTTGCTTTATGGGCTTATAGAACAAGCATATGCACACCAATAGGAGCTACACCTTTTTTCCCTCATCTATGGGGTTGAAGTTGTCTTACCTATCAAGGTAGAAGTACCTTCACTTAGAGTCTCTCTAAAAGGGCTTGTAACAGATGAATACTATCACATATCACACATCCAAGAACTAGAACTACTGGATGAATGCAGACAAGTCATGTTTGATTACATGAGAGTATATCAAAAAAGAATGTCAAAAATCTACAACAAGAAAGTACACCATAGAGCTTTTGAGGTTGGTGATTTGGTTTTAAGAGAGAATCCTAAGAATCAATAGAATTGTGAACAAAGTTTGAACCCAACTAGTTGGGTCCTTACATAATTACAGTTGCCTTTCAATCCAATACTTATCAACTCTCAACCCTAGAGGGAGAGTAGCTTCCTAAGCCTATCAATACTCTCCACCTAAAGAAGTTATATGCATGACATTCTCTTCATCTAGATTTCCTGTACATAGCATATGATCCTGAAAAAATTCAAAAAAATTGATATATGGTACTGAGAAAATCATAAAAAGTCCTAAAAAAATGATCATCTTAGTGAAAACCAAGCAAACAAGCACTTTGATGTATCAAGAAAAAAACAACAACAAGAAAAAAGTTCCTTGCTAAAAACCTATAAACATGCATCATGGTAGAAAAAATAGTTCTTCCAAGTGGTGAAAACCTAGAAACAAGTGCTACTTGTACCTTTTTTCTCCATCTATCAGCTTGTGGCTTTGGCCATGAACCAGTTGACTTTAGAAACACTTATCTCTATGGTCTAGAATTGGCCTCCATCTAAGTCTCACTAGGGGGAAATTTTGTTCCATCGATGTCTATAAGACACACCAATGTTTCTCAACACTACGTCATCTAGATATTGAGTGTTTCTCAGCACTTTTCAGATAGCTTATCTTGAACTGAGACCTTGTCAATATTCCAAGTCATATATTTCTATCGCACTTGCTAACATAAGTCTTAGAAATATCAGTGACAATTTTTACATCATGCTTAAATTGAAATGACTACGCTTTCTTAATGATATTTTCTTTGTATGTTATCTAATTGATTATTTTTATTGATGTTCCCTCCTTAGTCTCTCTAGGATGTCATGACTAGAGGACTGGGGTCATGGGGCATATTTTCTTTGTCTTGTGCTTGTGGGTGTGGTTTTGATGATCCTATATGTTTGATGTGTCAAGTGTCTATGATAAGTTCCTCCATCACAATTGGAACACCGCATATACCTCAACCTAATTCATTTGAACACTTAGGTGAGTCTTAACTATGTCCTTGACTATCTACATTGTGTTTGTTTTACGCAAGATCATACTTATGGTTGTCTTGGCACTTATTCTTTGATACTGGTATAGTTTTGCAACATTAACTTGGAAGTCATATTTAGGCCATCTAAGATCTTATGCCTCAATACTTACATGTGTTTCTTATATTCTATCTGATATAGATCATATTCATATCTCCATAGTTGTGCTTCCACTAGTGATAGTTGTATGATCTTGCAATGTCCCTTAATAAGGCTCGATGATGAAAATAAGGACTGAGTAAGATCCCTACACTTTGCACTTGCATTTACATCTTAGGTTTCATCTTATTCTTTGTATCTTGGATTGAGTAAGGAGAGAGTCTTCATCTCATCATTATCGGACAACTTTGGTCATCATTTTTTAGCGTCCTCGATTCATTTTGAGATCAAAATCTAAATCTAAGTTCTTTTTTTTTTCTTCAAAGGTTTATCTTTTCATCCTTTGAGGAAAAAATTGATCATATTTATTCCTAATCACTTGTTTTGAGTTAATTCTAATGCTATACATTTCTACTCAAAATTATTCAAACTGGGGAAAATTATCATCACTTAGTGGTCAGACTTGGTCCAAATGCTTGTCTAATCTCTCTGAATTGATCATCAATCATCGTGGATCCTATCTAATCTTGATTTGATCAAACTTATCTCATTTCTACATCTCCTCAACATCATTTTGATTTCGATCTCCAGGGGGTAGAAATAATGTATTGTTGATCTTTCAAAGCTAAAAATTGACAATGCTATCATTGCTAGGGGCATCTCAACTTCATTGCTTCACATCAAGTTGAGATACTTCAAGTCTCTTTAATCTGATCTTGGACATATCAATTATCATCACATCATATCAGTTCTGGTATTGTTTATGTTTCAACCTCAGTCGCAATGTTCAGTTTCATCGCTTCACATCAAACTGTGCATTGAAACTCTTTCTACCTTGTGTTTTGTTTGATCATGTTCAGAGATAGTGTCTCTCGATACAGTTCATTGATTCATATAAACTTTCTTCCTATCATCATTTTCTTTGACTCAATGTGCTCACTCACACACTAACTCAAAGAGGGGAAAATGTAATCACCCAATTTTGGTCTAGCAAACTATAAGCCTTCTTTATGAAAAAATAAATTAAAATATTAGACCATTACTTTGCATCAAATCAATTCTTCTTAATTAATTATTTATTTATTTAATTATATCCTAAAGTTTGACCACTTTATTCTATGTTTATTTAATTAAAAGAACATGCCCCCTTTTAATCAAATAATAAAAGACCCCTTTATCCTAAGTGCACATGAAAATAACTTTTCTAAATATAAAAATAAAATAATAATAAAAATAAAAAATAAAAAGAAAATCCCTCCACTTAAAGTGCACTTTCCAATGAGATGGAATCTTTTGACTTTTGAAGAAGGCTTTTGCCTCTTTATCTCAACCACTCATTGTTTTTCCTCTTAATCTTAGTGTTTTCTTTTTTCCTCTTAAAGACATGAGCACATCGATCAACCAAGACTTAATATCCACCGTTGCTCATTCTTTTTCCTCTTAATCTTGATCATCCTCTGATTTCTAATTTCTTTAAAAGGAGACTCTCTCATCATTCTTGCAATCTTGGTACTTAGAAATTTTTCTTGAAATCTTCTTGACATCTTGGCTCATTCTTGCATCTTAGCTTATTTTACATCTTGAAGGATTTCATTAACATTTAGCTTATCTTTTTTATTTACTTCCTTTCATTTAACTTAGTTAATCTAGTCTAATTAGCATGGATAGTAATCTTTTATCTTGTTAGCTTAGATTTACTGTCTTTACACTCTTGCATTTCATCTTAGCTTAATCTTGCATCTCTTGCATCTCATCTTAGATTACTTTGCATTTACAAAATCATGGAGATCTTGGATACTTTCACTCTCATTTCTTGATATCTAGTTGAATCTTCCACTCTACAGTGGACCTTGCAGGGATCTTGCTTAGTGGGTTCATTTGAGCACCACCATCTTTATCTACATGATTCTTGCACACTATGGATAGGAAGCTATAAACCACCTTCTAAGACCCCAAATTCATTGGATCTCTTAGATATAAGGTTTTATAGAAGTGACTACACTTTTTGGATCACAGGATGATATTATGTTTGTTCCCCACTTGTATAGTTTATTTTCATGCTCGTTTGGGCTTATGTGTAAATTGGGTTCTTAGATGAGACTTTATGTGTCATTATTTTGGTCATTTTTTTGTGTCCCTAGAATGGGAATGTTATTTTAAAATTGTGTTTTTGGGCACATGGATACTAATGGATTTTCCCCAGTTTGCATAATCCAATTTTGAATTTTGAAGCTTTTTCCATGGCCTTCAATGGCAAAATTGGTTTTGGACTAGTTTTGGGTCCAATGAGTAATTTCTAAAAGTTGGAATTTTATTATTTTAGTGAGTGATTATCTTATGGAGAAATGGATTTAGTATATGAATTTCTTTTATAAGAGGATTTGAGACTGTCTCATCGATATTTGAGCCACATGAATGTGCTTCCATGCATAAGCTTTTACCTTTTTTTTTGTCTTGTCCCTTGCATTATTGAGTTTTCCATCATCATTTTATCAGATCTTATGGGATTTTGTGTGTGTGGGGACCAATGAGTTCTCTCAAAATCACAAGATTCCACATTTGATTTTTTTACATTTCTACGAGGTCCTCAATTTACATGACCTCCAAAATCATGTTGTTGCCACATTTGGTGAGTTTTGAATATGGGTTTTGGGTGTTTGAAATACTTGTAGTTAAATTCTACAGTCAAAATTAATTGAGTACATTTCAATTTATTATTACTGTGATCTAAACTTTGGGTTTTATACTGATTTTATCGCTTGTGCACCTAGTCGGTTATTGTCAAAAATTGTTGCCCTTTGTGAAAATTCTACTTTTATGAGCTTCTCACTTGGGTTATAGATGTGAGACACATTTTGGATCATATAGGGATGTTATTATCCCATTTTCATTCTTATGTCAAGCTGTCTTGGGATCCATTCTCTTGGCAATTAGGCCAATAGAGTGTGTTTGTGCAATATCTTATTGCCTTTGTTTCTTAGCTTTATGTGTTCTTTCTTTGGCTTTGCATTGGATTTATGGATGCATGTGTTTAATACTACAACCTTGAATGTAGTTAAGTTATGCCTACTTGATGAGATCTTGAGAGAACCATACTCTTGGTCTAGGACCAATTGACTGCTTCTCATATCATGATGGAAGCTTGATCCTTGAACCTTTTTGTCCTTGTGTTTATGGTCTTGCATTTTGCCTTTAATTATTGGCACAATTTATGTTATATTGGAAATCACATTGATAATCATATGTATGGATTTTAGACCTCATCCTTAACATAATATAGTTATGCTCATTGGAACGATCTTGAGAGATGTGTGCTCTTGGTTGAGACTAATCAAGCTTATCTTATCTTTACTTTTGGACTTGGAGTCTATATTTTCATTGGTTACATTATCATTGTGGTATAATGAGATGATTTTGTTTGATTTCTGAGTAGAAGAGTGGAGTGGCTCTCTAAGGTAGGATGAGACACAAAGGAGTTACTAGGGTAACCCTTGATAGAGTTATTAATAGAAATTAATTACTAAATAAATGAATGGGGTTTCAACATAATTACAAGAGTTAAAAATGAGAACTAATAAAACTACATGGTCGTCTGAGTATGTTAATCGAAGGTATGTCTCTACCTAGTCATCTACGAATGTTTATTGAAGCCATAGTGCCTTGTCCTCTGAGGATGTTGATCCAAGACACAGTATCTAGCCATCTGAGAATAATGATTCAAAATTCTTATTATCTTGATCATCTACAGATGTTGATCAAAATATAAAGTAGCGCTTATTTGATTAGATAGATTTCTCAAATTCATAGGGATCACTTTTCACCCTACAATGATACTCCCACTCTTGAGTCTCTGCATAAAGCCTATGTTTAGATTTGAGTAATGACATAGTATATTAGATTCTTGGTATTCTTCTAACTAAGTGACTACATTGGGATTGGTGTGTCATCCCCTAATTATTGCACTTTTATGGTGTGTGTCAGCCTATTTCTTATTTGTACATTATGTGTGCTTGGTTCATGTGAGTATCTTTGTGGGCATGGTGGGGTGTGCCTAAGGGTACCACATGGTTTGGTGGTTTTTCACGTCACTATTGGGGATCAATGTATAGGTGGTGGACTACTTCCAATGGTGTAGTACTGAGCATGATTCACTCTTCTTTACCCCTTTGTAATTTCTTTTTGTGATTTTATTTTATGTTGCTATGTTTAGTAGATTAGTTTATTTATATATTATTATTATGATAATATCAAGTGAATTTGGCCTTGATTTCATGTATATGGTACTCCCTGGTGTAGAGCTAGATTCTTGTAGTCATATGCTCGAGTCAGTATAGGATTTTTCTTTAAATTTTTAAAGTTTTTGGAGAGGCTTGCAAATTAGTGTATATGTCTGCACTCAGGCATCTTCATTGATTGGTGTCTTCATCTTATAGAGTGGCATCTCCACCTCTCTGGTTTAAGACTTTTCTATCTCATAAATTTGGCCAACTTCAAATTGGAATCTATGTATAATGAACTAGCATCTATGCACTTTGATTTCTATGTCCTATAGTTCAGCACCTCAGAGTCTCTGGACTGAGACACTATAGTATGGATTTTCTAGCAATTAGTCTCTATTCTCAATGAACTGAGATCTTTGAGAATTGGCATCTTTTTCTACTTTGTCGTCTCCACCTAGTTTCATGCTTTATTGAATCCTTGTACTTATTTTGGTTGTTATTTGATCTAGGTCTATTTTTATGATGATCTTGTTTGGGTTCTTAATTGATATAAGGAAATGAACTTGTATCCTTAATCATATTAGGAACACTTATAATTTGGTGTTTAAAATGAATCTTTGTTTAGATGGATTCTAAGGATTGAATTGTCTCCTCTACAGGTAGTCGAGATTTATTTTCAGCTTAACCACTTGGGGAACATTAGACATTATCTAATCTCTTGTTAGGTGATCTTGGGAATGTGTGTATTCTATTTTGAGTGTATATTTGGGTTTTCATGGAACCCTTGGAAGTTCTTGTAAGAATTTTTCTTGTGTGTGATTGTTTGACAATTGTTGTTGTGTTGTTATATTTCTTATGCAATATATGTTATGGTTATGCACTTATGCAGTTAAGTCTTATATAATTACAAAAAAAAAATTATTAATGCATGTATTACCCAATTGTTATGAGGGTTCCTTGGTGGGGCATTACACCGAGCATAGACATTTAAGTTTTCTTTGCATCTCCATGGAAAAATATTGACAATATTGCCACTACTAATTCTAAAAATGATATCATCAACATAAACCACAACATTTAATAATTTATCTCCTTTATTCTTAATATAAATATTGTTGTTTGCAATTTCTCTTTTGAAGCCTTGTCATTGAAGATACGTGTCTAGTCTTGAATACCAAACCCTTGGGCTTTGTTTTGTCCTATAAACTACTTTATTTAGCCTACATACATAGTCCTCATTATTTTAAAGGATGAATCCTTAATGTTGTTAAATGTACACCTCTTATTATATGTTTCAATTAAGGAAAGAAATCTTCACATCCTTTCGGTAGACTTTGAAATTCTTATAGCTAGCAAGAGCTAAAAATATCCTTATCACATTCACATGAGAAATGGGGCCAAAATATTTTTTTAAATCAATTCATTCAACTTGAGTGTATCCCTTTCATAATAATCTTACCTTGATCCTCACCACTTGGCCATCCTCATTTATCTTATTTGTAAATACCCACTTAATGCCAATCACATTTCTATCATTAGGTGTTAGGACAAGTTCCCAAGTTTCAATTTTCTCAATTTGATCTAGTTTATTTTCCACAACCTTTATCTAATTTATGTCTTCACTTTATTTTTAAAAATTATTTGGTTCTATTTTGTAAATTAATTATATATTTGCATGTTCTAATGTACAAGAAAGTCTCCCTCTTGTCTAATTTTTTTAATCTTTATCTCCAATAATCAAATCTTTTGGATGATTCTATAAGATATAAAAATATATATATGTAAAGATATATATATATATATATATATATATATATATATATATATATATATATATATATATATATATATATATATATATATATATATATATATATATATATATATATATATATATATATATATATATATATATATATATATATATATATATATATATATGAATTGGTTTTGTGTGTGTGATGATGGGATGGGAAATACAAGGTGCACCATTAAATCTAAATTCCCAAAGGAGAGATCCAAATTGATCAACCAAAAGGTTAATGCACAAAAGAATCAATCTATGGAGAATATGAATGAACGAGTAAACCTTATATTTTGTTATGAAAAGTATTTATTGAAATCCTAATTGAATTGAAAAATATACTAACCTCAAGTATGAAAGATCTGGAAAATGCTGATTTCTGATGTCTGTGTACAATTTCAAGAAATTCTGCAACCAGATTCGGGCTGGAAATGCAGAAATAGAGAAAACCCAAAAACCTTTTATCTTTCTGAAAAAGGTCGACCTTGACCCAGAGACAGGGTAAGATCTTACCCCGGGGTACAATCTTACCCCAAAAATTTGACCTTAACCTGCACTACTCCGACAGAAATTCTATTCGTAGATCCTGAAAGTTTTTTGAAAAGGGTACTCAGATCTGCACTGATATTTGTTGTCACGTGCCTAGATCTACAAGAAAAATGGTTTTTTTTGTTTGGATGAGGGGTTTGCCTTGGTCAAACCCCAATTTGGAATCAACCTTTAAAATGAAATTGAAATAGAGAATGCTAGCAAGTAGTAGAAGTAGCTCTAACAATGAAGCTATGATATTCAATAGATATGCAATTGTATTTGAAATGTAAACAAGAATGTTGATATGAAAGCTTGGACTTAACACTAACAAATGTGAATCAAAACCTCCATGATTTTATTCTTGGAATCCACCTTGAAAGGAGAATTAATAGATCTTGAAGATGAACAAAGGATCTTGAAGAAAGATCACACCACCATGATGGATAGATCTAGGGTTTGAATGATGAATCTTGAATGCTTGAACCAAATCTCTTCAAAGGCTTGAAAGCTTGAATCCTTGATCTTCAATGGAGAACTTGAATGCTTGGATAGATGATTGCTTGAATTCTTGCTCACTTGATTTTCTTGAGAGAAAACTTGATGGATTGTGGATGCACTTGATTGAGAGATCACTTGATGATTGATTGATGGAAAAAATGAGAGAGGAAGGCTTCCTTTTATACAAATCTAGGGCACAAACTTCTAGAGAGGCTGACATATAGAAAATAAATTCCCATTAAGTGAAAACCCCTAGAAATGGACCCATGTTAAATATAATTTAAGGGTTTACCGTTCCAAAGCCCGAAATAGCTGACCCGAAAGTGGGAAAACAAACTTTTGAACTTCTCCCCGCATCCAACAAACTTTCTAATGAAAAGGGGATCCTGGGTCAAGGTTGAGGTCAACCTTGACCCAGGGGTTCAGGACCCCTAGAAAATGAATTGGGAGAGGAAAATAGTGCCCAGGGAGGCCCAAATAGAGCCCTAAATAGGCACAAAAGATGGGAAGGGAGCAGAAAATAGGGGACAACATGATGAAGGCCCAACTCACCCCCTAAGGAGGGCTTTATTAACATGGAAGTGCTTCCATTTTAAGATGATACATTAAGCCCCCACTTTAGCAGAAGTATGGAAATCGAACATGCTCACGGTAAAGGAGAAGAAAGATTCAAGTGGATTCACAATGAGATAGAATAACACTTAGTTAGACACATAATCCCCCAAGCTAAGGATCCTAACTCAACATACATGCATGAGGGTGTGAAAACAATCAAAAAGAGGAGTTAGAACTAAAACAAACCCAAATCAACTAGCAAAGGACATCTTGCTAAGAAAATATTTCCTATACCAATATCATATTTGGAAAACTATCATAAAAACATAAATGATTACATAAGAAAGACAAGAGAAACACTATAAATAACATAGCTTCATGATCTAGTCCTACTACCATGACAGAGAAAAAAAAGAGAAAAGAGAAAGTGATTACCTCACCCAGTAAGATGCCCACCTTACCGTGAATCACCGAGGAGGGAGATCCCAATAGGTAGCAAAACCTGATAGTTCACCCAAAAATTGTGTTTGCAATTGTAATGCATCTTCTAACGGCTTTTGGAATACCCATAGATCCACCTTCTTGTATCACTATGAATATAAAATGCATGTCCTTTCAAGATTTAGCAACTTATGTGTGTTACCTTTCATGGATTTAGCATATTGAAATGTGTGTCTCTTTAGGATTTAGCAACTTATATGCGTTACCTTCAAAGGATTTAGCATATTGAAAATTGAAAAATGTGTCTCTTTAGGATTTAGCAACTTATGTGCACTGCCTTCAGAGGATTTAGTATATTGAAAATTTTAAAAATGTGTGTCTCTTTAGGATTTAGCAACTTATGTGCATTACCTTTAGAGGATTTAGCATATAAATGAAAAACTATAGTACAAGGGAGACCCTATATATGCCCCCCTCCTTATCGTGGCTGTCTACTAGACATGATAAGGAAGAGGAAGAGGATGCCTACTTCACAATGTAAGGAGATATCCTATTTAACAACAATGTACACTGTATTCTTAGCGAAGAGTATTGACTCATGGAAAAGTATCCTCAAAGAAAGAGATATTATCAACAAGACCCCCACCATAGAGGAGTGTTTTTAGATCAAAAATGATCTTTCTAAGATAAACCAAGCAAGAACAAAGATTCAATCATCAAGCCCCCTACAATCAAGAGGAAGAGGAACCTTTGAACTGAGGGAAGCAACTCTAACACCAAAGAAAGGGTAAGAGTTTATAAAGAATATCATTTACAAAATAAAGAAGAGGTGATGACCTAGGGAAAAAACCTCTCATATAATAGGGTATCCATAGTCAAAACCTCAGATAGTATAATGAAATAATATTGCAATATAAACAAATGCCACTAAGCTAAGGAAAACAAATCCCTAGACAAAGAGAAGGAAGAAAGAACCTTGCCCCCCAGGAATGAAGACAAGGGATACCTTTGAAAAACAAATGTCTTAGGAAATATATCTTGAATAGAATCTATGGATGATTATAAACATAATTCAAAACCATAGAGAGATAGGATAGAAAGAATGCCAATTAAACTTAAGACAAAATATATGCTAAAATCTTAATGGATCCTAGGAGACTGGATGAAAATACACCTCTTGCCCCCCAGTCCAAAGACAAGAGGAGAAGAAATATATATTATACTATATCATAGTGAGGGGTATCCCCTATATCAAAATTATGAAGGAATTGTAAAACTGCACGAGAGTGAGATATAATTCCTAAAGCAACTCTTTCTTTAACATATAGCTTGAAATGCACACAATCAACAAGTAAATGTGTATTACTATAATGAAAAGGACATTTATACTTATATAGAGCATCTATAGGCATAGGTCTAAAGATTTATTTCTTGGAATTCATTAGCTCAACATACACCTTCTTGGCCACCTCTTGACGAATATCAGGGTTTTCTAAGGTAGGTGTAGGGAGTAGATCATGAAGAGGAGGACGATGATTAACATCAACCACCTTGGATTGAGATATTGTGAACAACCCACACCATGCATATCCTATTTAGGGGGTATGTGAACTAGATATTTGATACCATGCTCATTAACACCAAGCCCTAAACATCTATAACCTTGCTTAGTTATCATATTATATCCTGTAGTGTATATATCATGTAAAGCTTCTATGGAAGGTGATTGTTTATTGTGTTCATGAGTAAAATTTGTATAAGGTGGAATAATAGGTTTAGAAGAAGTTTCTTTTCTCTTGCCTTGAATATCTTTTTGGATCGGATAAGAAGGGGAAGGTAAATCCAAGAATTCTTGCACATCTACATCATGAATTATAGATTGAATCCCATCATGAGTATGGGAAGAACTAGGGATAGTAGATGGAGAATTAGGCATATTAGGAATGTTAGGAATCAGATTAGGATTAGGAAGATTAGGAACTATATTAGGAAGTATAGGATTAGGATTATGAATATTAGGATATGGTATATCATCTACCAAATTCTTCACATAATCCAAAAGAGTAATAAGGCCACCACATAAATCTTTAATGAAAGCTTTGAAAGTAGGAAGACTAAAATGCAAGACCATAAAAGATACCTAATCTTGATGCAAGAAAACAAAAGATCTAACACCAAAAAGAAGGAATTATCTATCGCGGGTTCACCAAAATGTAATATATATATATATATATATATATATATATATATATATATATATATATATATATATATATATATATATATATATATATATATATATATATATATATATATATATATATATATATATATATATATATATATATATATATATATATATATATATATATATATATATATATATATATATATATATATATGAATTGGTTGTGTGTGTGATGATTGGAAGGGAAATACAAGATCCACCTTTAAATCCAAATTCCCAAAGGAGAGATCCAAATTGATCAACCAAAAGATTAATGCACAAAAGAATCAATCTATAGAGAATATGAATGAAGGAGAAAACCTTATATTTTATTATGAAAAGTATGTATTGAAATCCTAATTGAATTGAAAACAAATACTAACCTCAAGCATGAAAGATCTGTAAAATGCTTATTTCTGATGTCTGTGTACAGTTTCAGGAAATTCTGCAACTGGATCCGAGCTGGAAATGCAAAAATAGAGAAAACCCAGAAACCTTTTGTCTTTCTAAAGAAGGTCAACCTTGACCCAAAGCTGGGGTAAGATCTTACCCCAGGGTACAATCTTACCCCAAAAATTTGACCTTGACTTGCACTGCTCTGATGAAAATTTTGTTCACAGATCCTGAAAGTTTGTCAAAAAGGGTACTCAGATTTGCACTGATATTCATTTTCTCGCACCTAGATCTACAAGAAAAAGGGTTTTATTATTTGGATGAGGGGTTTGCCTTGGTCAAACCCCAGTTTGGAATCAACCTTTAAAATAGAATTGAAATAGAGAATGCTAGCAAGTAGTAGAAGTAGATATAACAACGAAGCTATGATATTCAATAGATATGCAATTGTATTTGAAATGTAAACAAGAATGTTGATATGAAAGCTTGGACTTAACACTAAAAAATGTGAATCAAAACCTCCATTATTGTATTCTTGGAATCCACCTTGAAATTATAATGAATAGATCTTGAAGATGAACAAAGGATCTTGAAGAAAGATCAGACCACCATGATGGATAGAACTAAGGTTTGAATGATGAATCTTGAATGCTTGAACCAAATCTCTTCAAAGGCTTGAAAGCTTGAATTCTTGATCTTCAATGGAGAACTTGAATGCTTGGATAGATGATTGCTTGAATGCTTTCTCACTTGATTTTCTTGAGAGAAAACTTGATGGATTGTGGATGCACTTGATTGAGAGATCGCTTGATGATTGATTGATGGAGAAAATGAGAGAGGAAGGATTCCTTCTATACAAATCTAGGGCACAAACTTCTAGAGAGGCTGACATATAGAAAATAAATTCCCATTAAGTGAAAACCCCTAGAAATGGACCCATATTAAATATAATTTGAGGTTTTACCATTACGAAGCCTAAAATAGCTGACCTGGAGCGGGAAAACAAACTTTTGAACTTCTCCCCGCATCCGACAAGCTTTTTGATAAAAAGGGGAACCTAGGTCAAGGTTGAGGTCAACTTTGACCTAGGTCAAGGTCAAGGTCGACCTTGACCTAGGGGTTCAAGACCCTTGGAAAATGAGCTGGGAGAGGAAAATAGTGCCCAGGGAGGCCCAGACGGAGCCCTAAACAGGCACAGAAGATGGGAAGGGGGCAAAAAATAGGGGACAACATGATGAAGGCCAAAAACACCCCCTAAGGAGGGATAAACTCTCTTAACATGGAAGTGCTTCCATTTTAAGATGATGCAAATTCTTTGTGAAAAATGTAGATGGAGTTTTAGATGGTATCCTTAATGGTGGTTTTGGTTCTCTTTGTTCAACTTATTCTTCTTGATGATCAACTTCTTGAAGCATTTCCTTTTCATTCCTATCTTCATCAACTTTTACATTTACACTTTCAATAACTTTTAGTAATATTTTATTATAAATTTTTTAAGCTTTACTCTTTTTGGAATATCCAATAAAATTTCCTTCATCACACCTAGGATTAAAATTTCCCAAATCTTCATCATCTCATTATAGAGAATTATTTCCCAAAAAAATGACATACTTCATTAATGTCGGTCTTCCCTTCCAAAGTTCAATAAGGTTTTTCTTCTATTGTTCGCCTTGATTTGTGCTTGATTCAAAATATTATTTCCATATGAATCACTTCTCTCCAAAAATTTTTTGATAACATGGACTCATTTAAAATGTCTCTTTCCATTCCTTGTCTCTCAACAACTCCATTTTTTTGTGGAGTTCTTTAAATTGAATATTTTTTTCTTATTCCATGTTTCTTAAAATTCCTTAAATTCATTTGAAGTGACTCGCCTTCCTCATATCTTGTACATTTGATTCACAACCCAATTTAATTCTCTACTAAGGAATTGAATGTCTTAAATTTATTAAAAGATTTAAACTTTTCTTTCAAAAATGTAGCCCAAGTCATTTTGGAATAATCATTAATGATTAGCATAAAATAACTCTCACCTTATAAACTTTTTGTCCTTGTTGGACCACACAAATAAATATAGATAAGATCCAAAGGATTTGAAATATAGTACTCCTTGATTTGAAGCTTGTCCTTGTTTCCTTTCCATGTCAGTAATATTTGAAAATAATTTTAGGAGGCTTTGCTATTTTTGTCATGTACCTTATGGATTTATTATTGATCTTCAAAATGTTATCAAAGTTCAAGTGTCTCATTCTCCTATGTGAAAACCAAACCTCATCTTCTTTCCCCATGTAATATTTTTCACTTTTAATTTCATTGAGGATGTAGTTATTATTTTTTATTCTATATATATTTTCTATTAATTTCTCATCGATTTTTATTTCACATCCTCCATAATGGAATGTGAGAGTGTTCCCTTGGTAACACATTCAAGACTTACACTTAGGATATTTTTCTTCAACAAATAAGATATAGAATATTCTTACTTTATATTTTTTCCGCTATCTAGACTAAGATTATGTTTTCCTTTTATATTTGACTTAGTATTGTCCCTAAATTTTACTTTCCCTTCATTCACTTGTTTGAAAGTAAGAATCTCATTCTCATCACTTGTAGTGCCTTCTGTGTTTCATTTTGTCATTTCTTATCCTTTTCATCAGAGCTGGACTTTGTTTATGTTATCATGTGCATGTGTATATGTTATTCTTTTGGTATTGGCATTCTTGTGATGCATTCAATTACACATATATTCTTTTGTACATATGGCATCACTACTAATGTGGATAGTAGGTTATACTTAATATTTTAATGATGATCGTATATGCATGATGAATCTATGATGATGTGGCATGATGTTATATGATGATATCTAGGTATTTATATTTATAGATGATATTTTTTCCATATTGAGATGGTGGTGATTTTATGACATGTATTGATATTGTTCCAAAGATTTGACAAGATGTATTATTTCTCATGCATTGTTATTGATCTAGTTACAGCAATCTCTAATATGCCAATTATAGTTGTAAATGATATTTAATGTTATTTAATGTTGTTTGATGCATTTAGTTAGATGGGAGTATTATTGCCATGTTTAGATGATGATTATATATGAAAAGGAGTGATGTCATAAAATTCAAATACATAAGAATGATTACACCATTAAAATTCTCTTTTTAGTGATTTATGTTATGTAATTATTTGATAATGCGCTATAGTTATTTATACATATGAGAAAGTGGACTTTGCATGTCATTATTTTAGTAATACAAAGTACCAAGCATCGACTCCACCTAACTTCATAGGTTTGAACGAGCCTATACTATTTCCAATGATGGTTAATTAGAGTTAGTCATGTGCTTATTCATACTACCTAGCATAATTATCATTCCTATTTTTGGGTGATAATTAACCATCCAGTTACTACATGGTAATGTCTAGTTATCCTTGCATATTGTGATAGACCAGTAATGTAAGTTTCTCCATAGTTGGTATTTGCACTTGTCACAGTTAAGTATTTAGACTAAAATAATACATAAATTTAATAAAATGTATTATGACATTTTTTTATTATTAACTGACAAATATTTTGTATGAGTGTTTAATTAATTAGGATTTAATGATTTATTTGGCTTGGATATTAAAAGTTCATTTTATAATCTTAAGTTTTTTATTAGGATAAAAGCAGGTTTTGAATGGAACCTAAAACCATATACAAAAAACTTAAAGATATATCATTTCAACCCTTACAAAAAATTAATGCCTTCCAGAGAGAGAAAATCAGGACCCCAACCCACCCACAACAAAACAACAAAGATAAAAGAACTACTAGCAACCCACCAGCAACCAACCAGAAGAAACTACTTGTTGTTTTTTATGGTCTTCTCCACCTGCTTCTGCAAGTCCTCCATTTTATGAATGGATTCTTTTAAGCCTTTCAGCTCCTTTGGGGTATCAAGAATCTTCCTCTTGAGATGGCCCCTAGTTTTTGTTCCCGACCCAGAGCTCCCAGTACCATCGTCGATCTTTATGGTAGTTTTTTCAAGCAGGCTATTTTCCAAATGGTTGTATAGAGCTTTTAGGTTCATGAAAGAGACACTTAGACCTTCATTTCCATGCTTCAAAACCTCGTTAATTATGAACCCATTATAGATGATTTTGTCTGCTAGGTCTTTAAGCTTATTGTCAACCATGGCTTTAATTTCAATCGTAAAGTCTTCATTTGGATGATTTTTTTTTACCTTAACCAAAACTCCATTTCTAGATTTTCCAGCTTGTTTTAAGAGGTTCCATCGTGTCCTCCATGGCCTTCAGATGATGCTTCATTTCTTGCAGCTCCTAGGATATCCACTTATCCATTTGAATATCATGGCCTTCTTTCTTCTTGACCTCCTCTAGAATGTGAGCATCAATCTCAAAACCCACACTAGCCTCCTTTTGGCTTTCTCCTTCCCCATGGTTTGACTGACCCTTCCCTTCCTCCTTTTTAGTAACTTCTTCTTTATTCTCCTCTAGCCTAGAGTCTTCCTTTCCTTTTTCCTCCTCTTCATTATCTTCTTATTTTCCCCTTTCTTCCTCATCTTCTTCTCCTTCAATATTCTCAATCTCCTCACTAGCCTTGTCCTGCTCACAATCCTCAAAATTTGGGTCCTCTTTTTCCATAGCTTCCTCCTCATTTTTTGGCTCCTTCTCAGCATTATCCTCCTGGATATTTTCCTTTCCTTGAGACAGATGGGTTTGGCCTTTAGGATCATCACCACTATCATAGAGCCTTTTTCTTATTTTTCTTGTCCTTCTCATGGGTATCATCCATTTCCTTTTCCTCTTTGTTCTTATTTCTCTTTCCCGTAACCCTTTTAGGAATGGGTTCCAGGATGATGTCCCTAGTGTAGTCAGCAATGAGTAGGATCAAACCTTCATGCAACACCGGATTGCTAGATTTTTTCTTGTGCTCAGTAATACTATTGTTCATAAAACTCAACAAGAAATAAGGGAAGGAAACCTTATTATTATGTCTAAAATCGTTATCCAGAATAAAGTGTAGATTATAAATCTTTGAGTAACGACCATCAAGAGTGAAGTACGCAATCAACACTTTCAGCATTTTAGCCCAAAACATCTTAATTTTTGTAATATCAACGTAATCCCCTTTAGCTTTGGTCATCAATGCTTCTTCATCCACATTTTTAGGGAAAAGCTTAAAGGCTTCTGTGCCTATACTCTTGTCATCCCTATAGAAGTGCATTCCCTCAAGGGATAAGCTAGTAATCTTAGAAACAAGGGTAAGAGTAAGAGGAAAGGATTTATCCCATAAGTCAACTTTTTTGTAACCTATTTGTCATAACTATGAAGCTTTTCGATATATGAGGTGACCCCGCTTTTCTTCAGCTCCTTCCAAACTTTCTCCTCCTGTCTCCATTTCTCACAATCAAGAGGCTCCTCCCTTCTCAGACCTCCTCCCATATTCTCAACACTGTTGTTTTTCTTTTTAGTAATTTTACCAGTTCTCAAAGAAACACAGTTCAGCTAGCTCCTGCACTTGAAAATACTTAAGGTTGCCTAGAATCCATGTCTCATTAAGGCCTTAATTATGTTTGCACACCTAGCCTTACAAGTAGCATTCTTTGATAATTTCATTGTCCTTTTCTTCATTATTAAATGTGACATTACCCTCCTTATGGTTAAGTTTATCATAGGTGATTAGAATTAAGCTCTTAGTTTTAAGATTTACTTCCCTGATCCATGTCTTAGTGACATCATTGTATGCCCCCACATTTTCCAAGCTATCCATTGGCTTGTTTCCTTCTCAGTAGATGTGGGTGATGTGGCTTTCTTCAAATTTTTGGATGATCATCTTAATCTTGTCTATTATGTGGGCTATAGTCCAGGAGTAAGCACATTTACCTTTAATAGAATTAATAATGTTGAGGGAGTCTCCTTCCAACCAGAATTTCAAGCAGCCCATATCTTTTGCCATAATCACCATATAAAGCACAGCCTCAGCTTCTACAACATGGTTAGTTTGTATTCCCAATAGGGCTGCAACTACTCCCAAACAATTTCCAGCACAGTCTTTAATTATTCCTCCCACTCCAGCCCTTCTAGGGTTCCCTTTAGTAGCACCATCGAAGTTTCCTTTTATCCATCCCATAGTGGGGGTAGTCCATTTTATGTTATCTCTAGGATTAGGATCTTTCTTTCTTTTAATTTTATCCTAAATGAAGATATCATCTTGATTGTTGGAAGAATTCCATATGTGGGTATCTTTCAAGCCAATGCTTCTAAAATTTTCCATAAGACTTCTACAAATAGAATTAGCAACCTTGTGGGAAGGCAATATTTTTTCTCTAAAGACTGTTGTTTCTCTCCTTCTATATTTTCCATGTAAAGTGAGGGAGAACAAGATCCCAGTGGGCCTTAGCATCTTTGTCATGAAAGGGACACTGCCATTGTTGAACAAAGTCCTAAAGATTCAGAGGTTTAACCCACTTCATGTGCATTGACATGATGATAGAGTCCCACACTTCTCTGGTAAAGGAGCAATGGATCATAATGTGGTTACAAGATTCAGCTACTTCAAAACATAGAATGCATCTATTTGGAATTTGGAACCCTCTTCTAATGAGGTTATCCACAGTGAGGATTTTATTCTAAACAAGTAGCCAAGAAAACATGTTAATTTTAGGGATAAGATTTTTATTCCATACCTAGGAATAGAGGGGTTGATCTTTCTGAGATATGAGGAGGGCAAAGGTTGAGGCGACCAAGAACTTGCCATTGTTTTTAGGGCCCCAAATCATTTCATCATTCACATTTTCTCTGATGAACCAGTTATTAAGTTGTTTATTCACCTCTTTAAATTTTTCATCCTTCAATCCAAGGTCTATCCATTCATCATTAATCCAGTAGTCATTCACCATTTCCCCAATAGATTTTGTACACTCTTGGATAGCACTTTGCCATTCCTAATTTTCAATTAAGGGATGTTCCATCAGCCATTTATCATTCCAAAACTAAATCTTCCTACCATTTCCCAGCTTCCATCTACCACCTTTTCTGACCAGATTTTTTCCCTTGCTGATACTATTCCGAACAAAGGATCCCTGGATATCCATTTGAGAATTTAAGGTTTTATCTAAGGAGGAAAGATGATATTTTCTTTTAATTATAGAGTTCCATTCCTTTTCCTCTTGAAAGATCCTCCAGCATTTCTTAGCTAACAGAGCCTTGTTAGTATTAATAATATTTCTTATGCCCAGCCCCCCAAATTTCTTGGGCTTACAGACCTTCTCCTAGGAAACTAGGCTGAGTATTTTTTTCTCCTCAACCCCAGTCCAAAGAAATATTTTTTGACTATTTTCAATCAGGTTAGCATACTTATGGGGGATTTTAAGTAGACTAAGAGTGTAAACTAGAACATTTTGAAGAGTCACCTTCAACAGTTGGACTTTTCCAACTTGGCTCAAAGTGGCTCCTTTCCATCCAACAAGTTTGTGGTGGAATCTATCTATAATTCCATTCCAAAAAGAAGCTTCAGGTTTCAGGCATAGAGGAAAGCCCAAGTAAGGAGTAGGAAGCATCCCTATCTTACAACCTAAGATAGAGGAGATTTTATTCTTTCTTTCTTTAGGGGTATTACTGAAATAAAGAAAGTTTTTCTCCTAATTGATTAATTGACTTGTAGCATTAGAGTATAAATTGAGAGCCCTTTTCATATTCCTTGCTTCTTTAACAGAAGATTCCCCCATTAGAATAGTATCATCAACAAATTGTTCATGAGAGCACTTCAAACCAGATGAAGAGGGTTGAAGAACAGATATATGCCCATTTATCACCAAGCTATTAATATATCTTCCAAGACATTCAGACATTATAGAAAAGAGAATAGGATATATAGGGTCTCCTTGTCTCAAGCCTCTTGAAGGTCGGAAGAAAGGGGAGGATCCTCCATTCACAATGACTGATGAAGAAACTGTTGTGACCAGTTGCATAATCAATCTGACTACCCCTAAATCAAAACCAAAATTTTGGAGAATTTTAGATAATAGCTCCTATTCCACTCTATCATAGGCTTTCAACAGGTCTAGCTTCATCAAGAAACCCCATTTCTTAGATTTTTCCAAATAGTGAATATTCTCATGAACAACTATGATAGAGTCCAAGATTTGTCTCCCTAGGACAAAGCCATTTTGTTGAGGTGATATAATATTGGGGATAATATTTAGGAGTCTTGAGGTTAGGACCTTCAACATAATCTTATACAAAGAGTTACAAAGGCTTATAGGCCTAAAACTATTAGGAGAGTTAGCTCCCAATTTCTTCGGGATGAGAGCTATGAAGGTAGAGTTAAGTTATTTAAGGATAGATATAGAGCCAAAAAACTCTTTCACAACATAGCACACATATTTCCTTAAAATACTCCAAAAGGTTTGAAAGAAGAACATTTGGAACCCATCCGGGCCTGGGGATTTTTCTCCTTCAAGGGAGAAGACCGCCCTTTTTATTTCTTCTTCCTTAGGGATAACTTTGAGGAAGTCATTGTCCTTAGATTCTAGAATACTTGGAATAGAATGCAACAAAGTATTCTAACTCTCCAGATTAAGATTAGACTCCTTAGAGAGTAGAGAAGTGAAATAACCCTTCATTTCTTCCCTTATCTCCTCTTCTTTGGAGATTTTTCCCCTTGTAGAAGATAAAGAATTAATTATGTTCATTTCTTTATGCTTCATGGCAGTTAGATGAAAAAATCTTGTGTTTTTGTCTCCCTCTTTCAGCCATAGAGATCTAGATCTCTGTCTCCAAAAAGTCTCTTCTTTCGAGATAATGTTATGATAATCCACCAGGATTTGGTTTTCCTCTTTTTCAGGTCATCAGTCAAGCCTATTCTTTGAATCTTATCCTGTGTTTCTTTTAAGTCCAATTGGATCTTGCTTTTGGATTGGAAAATGTCTCCATAGACATTCTTGTTCCACTGTCTGACTTTTGATTTCACATTCGCCATTTTTTTCCACTTGAAATATTGCTTTACCATCCAATTTTAAAATTCCACCAATCCCTTATTCTATTTTCAAGGTCTAGGTGAACAAGCCACATCTTTTCAAATCTAAAGGGTGCATTTCTTTTGCACAGAGAGAGTTTTTAGAAAATAAATAGGATAATGATCGGAGCCAATTTGGTTAAGGGAGGATAGCAAGCACAAAAACTTTGATAACCAATATGGAGATAAAAGAACCCTGTCAAGCTTAACCTGAATAAGATCTGCTCCCACCCTTCTATTAGACTAGGTATAGTTTATCCCTTCCAAATCAACATCTAACACACCTTCATTAATAATAAATTCCATCAAATCAACCCTACTTTCCACTTGGGTAATGTTCCCACCAATATTATCTATTTCTTTCAGAGGAGTATTGAAATCTCCCATTATCATCTATTTCTTTTCAATGTTGGATATCCTAAAGTCATGTAAATATTTCCAAAGTTTAAGTCTTCTTGACTTCGTGTTAGGAGCATACACATTTATTATGATCCAAGATAATTTATCCTTAATGCTACAAACTTTAACAACAAGAAAGTGTTTCTCTTCTCTCAGAAGATGGCAATTGAAAATACTAGTATTCCAGAAAATAACCATTCCTCCTGAGGCACCCTCTGAATCACAACCTATGCTTCCCCCTTTTTTAAGTAGGTTAATTTTAGATACCTTATCTTTCAACATCTTAGTTTCTTGAATCAAGAGAATGTCTGGCTTAGAATCTCTAACTAAATTCCTAACTACATCTTGTTATGAGGTCCATTTAGACCTCTAATATTCCAAGTCAAAATCTTCATTTAAGGATTGGGGAACAAACCTGGTGGATGGTGAGTTGTCTGCCATCCACTATATTATGTTTTGCTTCCAACTCCCTCTGTTCTTATTCAAACACTCTTCCTCTTTCTCTCTTAGGGGTGCATGTATCAGCTTTTTGTTCTTGACCTCTGGTCTGGACACCACCTTATTTAAGTTGGCCACTCTTCTTACTTGATTTAGAATCAGAGCTTCCTAGAGAAGTATTTGACTTTTTTCCCAAGAAAGGAGTCTGGTCTTTTTGGGTCTTGGTTTGAAGAGGGGATCCTATTCCTTTCTTACCAGGAATTTTTCTCTGATCCTTAACTTCAATCCTAGGTTTATTATTTTCTTTTGTTCAATAGCCTCAGATTCTTCATTCTTTCCTCTAGTCTTATCCTGCAATGAGGTTGACTCTTTATTGTTTCCATTAGATGCTCCACTACTATTTTGATCATCTATGGAGAGAGTATTCTAGCCACCAACAGTCCCCTAAGGCCCTATCTAGGATCCAACTTCTTGATTAGATTTCAAGCTATCTTCAACCCTTGAGATTAGCATGGGGTCTAATCCAGTAGGAGAAACAAAGGATTCCTCTATTTTGTTACTCAAACTAGTCAGATCCTTAGCATTTTCCATCTCTGCTTGATTTGTGACCTTATATTCTTTTTCCCCTTGATCTTCCTATGATAAGATAGCATTCTTTTCAGGATCTACAGATTCTGGATTCTCCTCAGGATTTGAACAAGGGTTCTAACCTTCAAGAGTTTTTTATGGGATATCCTTTGGTTTTTTCCTCCATTCCATTCTCCTAGCTCTTTTAGGCTCTTATTCTTTCTTATTGTCTTTTGAAGGCTTCAAGGGGAAATGCTTCTCCCAATGACCAGGCTTCTTACAAGTGAAGAATGCAAAAGGAACTGATTCATATTCAACTGCTTGTCTCCATTTTCCCACTTTCAAGTTGAGCATTATAATTTGAGGTAGTTCAGCATTCTACTGGATATTAACATAGATCCTAGCAAACACTTGTTTGGTTCAGGCAGCTATCATTGTGTCAATGGATAGCAATTCACTAAAGGATCCTGCTATAGCTACCAGAATATCCTCATGCCAGTATTCCATTAGCAGTCTTGGAAGATGAACCCAAACCAGAGTAGAAATAAAGAAGATATCATTATAATCCAAATTTGTTGACCATTTCTCCAGAGATAAAGAGGATTTACCCATCATCCATGGGCCCTTACATAGCACTTTAGATAGGTCTTCCCCATTGGATAATTCAAAGGAAAAGGACCCTTTAGGCATACCCACTATATCCACCTAACCTTTGAGTTTCCACTTCTGGTTCAAAAAAGATCTCACCAGATCTATATTCAGGTGAGGACCCATAAACTTTCCAATCAAAGTGGAGGCCATTATTGAAATAGTATGGTCCATTATTTGGTTTGGTATATTTATACCAATATCTCCCTTAATCAGGTCAGAAATGATATCCACTTTAGGGAAAGAGCATTTTACATAAGGTTTTATGCCAAAAGATTTGACCATTTCCTCTTACCTCGATTCAAATCACCACCATGTGGAGAATCTTCTTATTGTTTTATTGACCCTCCTTTCTCGTTATTTTTAAGATTTTCCACCTCTGGTCCCAAGGTAGGACTGTTGTCATTGCTAGGCTAGGCCAGGCTTGACCCACCAGCTTTTTCCCCCTCATCAGACACTAATCTAACAGCATTTCTTATTGTTCCTGACTCAGATTCCATAATAGATCTAGACTCCTCCAGCTTCCCGCCCTGGCTTGAATTCAAAAAACTTCCTCCCACTCTTTCTCCCCCTCCTTCCCTATCTCACTCCATTTTGATTATTGTTTACATTTGTTTTTATAATCTTAATTTACTTAGGTATATTCTATAATATATTAAAAAATCATTTTTTAATTTTGAATAAAAAGTTCAATTTTAACTTGTTATCGTAATTTAATTTGGCTCTCAAAAACCGCATTCTTTATGTTTTGGAGATTTGCTTGGATATGAGGATTGAAGAAAAAGGTTTTAGTGGGTATTGGCTCTTTGGATTTCTCTTTCCCAATTCTACTTTCTTTTTTTTTCTACCTTCTTGTGGAATATTTGGTAACTTCTTCAATTTTGGGCATTTTCTTGGTTTAAGGTAGGAATCTCTTGAGTTCGCCATTCTTCTTCAATTTGATATTTTTTTGGTGAAAGTGGCAATCCACTAATATGTTATATCAATATAAATAAACTGGTTCAAGGGATCCTAGAGGAAATAATTGGTAATAAAACCTCCATTCTGTTCCCAATATTACAATGCTTATAGATTAAATTCCCAAAAAACCTAAATGCCCAACTATCCCAAATATAATATTTGGGCAGCCAACAATAGGCTCCATTTTACAAGCCCTAAAAATAAAACTATGGTATATGCCAAACAAAAATCAAGATTGAGTTACATTCTGAAGGGGATGGATATTTCCCTGTTATAATCAACATAATACCTTAACATTCACAAAATATGCATCAAAAAAAATATCCCTCCTCCAACTTGATCAAACTTAAATTCCATCCCACTATCGACATTATGACAAAATACAATATGTAAGCACCTCACAATTACTATCTAGCATGTGGGGAGAGAAATCAAAATTAGGTCTACGAACCAAACCTCACTCCTCTTCCATTGGCTAAGTATCTAGGTGATTCCCTTCATACATCTTGATGCATGATTGGCCCTACAGAGATTCAACTACAATATTTTGTCCTGGGTCATTTGACATTGAAGGGACCTTAAGCCTCTAAAATCATTCCCCAAGGATTACAATACCTGAATCAGAGATTTGCTACTTGAGCTTGAATATGAACTGATGCAGGACCATCTTGGGTCTTGAGCAATCTTGCGTCAACCAAAAATATTTCCTATTTTATGTTGTTTGAATTATAATCATTGCATTTATTGGTTTCATGTTGTGAGAATCTTACATGATGTTGGGGACCTATTTTGGAACCTTCTCCTATGATCACATAAGGATTGGATGGACCATCTAGAAGTTAGAGTTGTTTTCCTTCTTGTCGGAGCCGTATTTTCCTATTTTCCACGTGTTGATTGTGCATCATGTCGCTATTGATCCTTAATGAATCAGCCTTTGCACTCTTCAAAACTTTAAGAGGACCTAAATTACTATCTTCACCTAAGACCACAATTCCTAATTCATTATGAGTTGAAAGTTATGACCATTTTGCTCGAGTATCAATTTTCAGCCAGTTTCATGTGAAACGTGGAGTTTTTCATCTTGCATGGTTCCGTATGATGAAATGGGATCTTTCTAAGTTAGGGACATGTTCTTGGATCATGTGTGGACCTAAATTTGGCTTTGCATCAAGTTTTTTTCATTCTTTATTTAGTTTTGGTTTACTCTTCTAGGCTGGACCTATAATGTAATAAAATGCCTGACTGGCCGACTTGTGGCTTTGTTGGCTATATATTGAGAGCTTGGTTTTGTTGGTGCCCAAAAACTATGGACCATTTTTGGCCAACTGGTAGGCACACACTAGTACCTCTGCAATTCTGGCTTGATCGAGCCAAGGCTGGTAGGCCTAAATTCTCTTTTGAAATATTAAATTCTCTATGTTGCTCAACTGCATACATGAAACAAAGTTCCTCCAAAGGTGGTGAATGATCCTTTGAGGAAATCACAAATCTCCTAATAATCTCTACTCTATAAAACTTGACTAAAATGGATTATACTAAGGACTGAAAAGTAATGCTTTTGAAATAATGATTTAAAGATCTACAAACTATAAATGAACTAATATAATAGTTTCCAGTTAATGATTAGATCAGTGCCTTCTAAATATTTGGGCTATACAGTCAAAAAACCTTCAATCCTATGTATGATTGGAGACAGTTTTAAAAACTTTCTTTAATAAGACAAGACCATCACTTCACAAGCTTCTGCTTTACTTATAATTCAAATCACTCTATATAGCTAATCTTATCGAATTTAACTAAAATTAAGAGAACAATAAAAACAAGAGAAGATACACAGATCTTTCAATTGATATTTAAACTATATATATTAATTTTGAATTATGATACTCAAGGAATTCAACATAGTGAAACACTCTATTTAATAGAATATCTGAAAGACTAATTGAAAACATATAACTTATAAACACAAATAAAAAGAAATGGCACTTATCTGGATTGATGTTGAAAAACTTGTACATAAGAGTTCATAGTTGCAATTGTTTATCAAATTCTATTATATCAAAATATATCTTGTATTTTCTTCCTCTTTACATTTTACATTATGTATATATATGTGTTTGAGTGGCTTTCACACCTCTTTAGGGTGAAAAGACACAACCCTTATTACAAATTATTTTGAAAAAATAATAAACTAACTAAAAAATAACTACCTAACTTTCAGATTTGGGTATGGTCAAAAAACCAAAACACCTTGTGGAAAGCTAAGATTTTACTGGAGATAGGAAATTTGATTTCCCGAACTGGGTCTATTTTAGATTTTCAAAATTTAACTATCTTTAGCCTCTGTCGGCATCATCTTTACAGCAGATCAAAATTCCAACATTTTTTGAAAGCTTTGATCACAGAATTTGTATTGTTCATGTCATTGAGCTTCCTTTCTTAATCCCTCAACTTTTAATTGAAAATTAATATAATTCTTTATCCCATTTCATGTACTCCATCATTAATTATTTTGCATGGAGTTTAAGAGGCCATTTTTTACAACTTTATCACTATATAGGACTCCAAATTTTGCCCAAAATTTAGAGCTCCAACAGGCTTTTTCTGGGGACGTATGCTCCATGTGAGCATAGCGAGAATCTAGCTATCTAAGGTAGAATTAGACCAAGTGTGAAGTCCATTAGGCTATAGAGTCACTGCATATTTCAATAATCAAATCAAATCTCATCCGGTGGCCCTAGGCCACCAAAACATGGAATCAACATTTTCCCCTATCAAACACTTGATTCTGATCATGTAACACTTTGGGTTTCCTGAACACAATGCCATCATTTTTGTAAACAATAATTGTTGCTTTATCAATGTATTTTTTGGTATTCTCTTTTTGTTTTTCCTTTGAAAAACCATCAGATGCACTTTGGTCCTTGCCGAACGAAAGCTCCCTATGGTCATGCATGTGACCAATCATATAAGCATTAGAATAAATTTTCTTCATGTGATTGTCCTTTTGTATACAATTTTCTATGTCTCCATATTTAGAATTCAGATTATGTTTTTCTAATCCAATCTCTTCTTTAGGCCTATGGTACAACACTTGTTCATCTAATGGTTTTAAAGATGGTTCATGTCGAGGAGACACTTCTTCACATGTACCAAGACTATGGTCAGGTGTGATATTTGATAAATATTCAAGACTATCCTTTAGTTTATTTCCCCCATCATGGTTAGTTGATTCCATCTCATCTTCACATATTTGGTGTACCTCCAGCTCAAAGGATGAACTAAAAGATATCTCACCCTTTGAATGCACTTCATGAGTTTCATCAACTTTAAAATTAGGACTGCTATCTTCATTATGATTTTGATGGATTCCATTGCATAAAGGATCCTCTTCAAACAACAGATTCGATAACATAGAGAAATCAGACATATCTTCATCTACTTCCTCTTCAAACAATGGATTTAGGAACATAGAGAATTCAGGCATACATTCATGAGAATTTTCATTTGGATCATCAAGTTTTTCATCAACAAGACTAACATCTTCATTGACATTATCTCCTAAAACTTCCTCCCGTTCATGTAGTTATATTTCATCTCCACAATTTGATTTTTCTTGAATGTGGGTTGATCCATCAACCTCCTTACCATGGTGGATTGACAAAAAATTTGGACCATTCTTCTTAGTGTGTCTTCGGTATTCTTTGTCTAATAAGGTTGAAATCTCTTCCATGCAGAGAAGATCCTCTTCCTCATTTTCATACTCACTGATGTTTGATATCATACAAGTATCATCATGGAAAATATTTTCCTTAGATTGTAGAAAATAATTTTCTCCATTCAAATTTGAAACCTCACTTAACTCATATGTTATTTCAGTTCTGCACTCTTTCTCCTCTGCAACCAATTCATTATTCATAAGTTTGAGAAAGGTAATGAACTGATGACCATATAAAAGACCTAGTTTGTGCACTCTATTGAAAATATCAGAGAATGTAGGTCGGCACTCTGAAGGTATTTCTTTATAGATATTAAACATCCTTATGAAGAATTGTACTGCAGATTCTTCTTCTTGTTTCTCTAAGTTCAAAAATGCATCCAAAGGGGATATGTAATTTGGATCTTCTTCATCATCACGGAGATTTCCATCAAACACAAGGCCTTGTTCAATTTGATCATAAGCCTCCTCTTCTATGTCTTCACTATCTTCTTCTAATATCTTACAAAGAATCTTCAGATCAAGGTCATCTAGCGAGATTTCCAAGTTTTTGACCTTTCCCAATAATTATTTTCGTGAAGGCACAATTATTTCAGGTATCCTCTTATACATATTCACCATCCTTGAGAATAAGTGTATAGAAGACTCCCCTTCAAATCTCTCCAAACTGAAAAATGCATCAAGTAGAGACATATTATGATCCTCCTCCATGCAGAAACTTTGGTCTTCACACTATTCATAACACATGTTATCTTCATCGCTTGCATCATGGAATTCATATAGAAACCATTGTTCAAATTCTTTCCAAGATGAAATAATTTATGTAGGTAATGATTCATATGCCTCTCTTTCATTATCTTCTAATTTCCTGACAAATAGTTTCATTACCTAATCTTCTACACAAATCTCATAGTTCTCTATAAATGCATAAAATGCATCCAAATGTTCAACTGTTGATTCATCCCATTCTCCATGGAACTTTGGTACAAGCTGTGAAAACTTAGGGAGAAACTTAAAAGGTATACAATGGAATCCCTTGAGATCCAATGGCCTGATACCATCTAGAATAAATGGTTTTCTCTGAAATGGTGGTTTATTCTGATACATTCTGAATATTTGAATTGGTAGTAACTTGTTTCTTTATACGTTAGGTTCTTAACAATAGAGTCGCCACCTCTTTCAAAGAGGAAAACTTTACTTATCTCCTTCTGAGTCTTCTTCCTCAGTAGAGTCATTGGTTGAAATACTTTATTGAATAGAGTCGCCACCTCATTCAAGGAATGTCTTGTTTCTCAGTTCTTTTTTCCAGTAGAGTGTGCTTCCAAATAAACTAATATAACTACTTTCTGATGCTCATCTATGAAATCTAAAATTCTAGGTAACTTCACAATATATATTGTGAGCAACTCTCCCTAGTAGAGTCACCAATTTGTTGGTGCCCAAAAATGGACTATTTTTGGCCAACTGATAGGCACACACTAGTACCTCTACAACTCTAGCTTGGTCGAGCCAAGGCTGGTAGGCCTAAATTCTCTTTTAAACTATCAAATTCTCTGTGTTGCTCAACTGCATACATGAAACAAAGTTCCTCCAAAGGTGGTGAATGATCCTTTGAGGAAATCACAAATCTCCTAATAATCTCTACTCTATAAAACTTGACTAAAATGGATTATACTAAGGACTGAAAAGTAATGTTTTTGAAATAATGATTTAAAGGTCTACAAACTATAAATACTAATATAAAAATTTCCAATTAATGATTAGATCAATGCCTTCTAAATATTTGGGCTATAGAGTCAAAAAACCTTCAATCCTACGTACGATCAGAGATGTTTTAAAAACTTGCTTTAATAAGACAAGACCATCAATTCACAGGCTTCTGCTTGACTTATAATTCAAATAAATCTATCTAGCTAATCTTATTGAATTTAACTCAAATTAAGAGACTGATAAAAACAAGAGAAGATACATAGATCTTTCAATTGATATTTAAACTATATATATTAATTTTGAATTATTATACTCGGGAAATTCAACACAGTGAAATTCTCTATTTAATAGAATATCTGAAAGACTAATTGAAAACATATAACTTATAACCACAAATAAAAAGAAATGGCACTTATCTTTATTGATATTGAAAAACTAGTACATAAAAGTTCATAGTTGTAATTGTTTATCAAATTCTATTCTATCAAAATATATCTTGTATTTTCTTCCTCTTTACATTTTACATTATGTATATATGTGTGTGTGTGTGTGTGTGTGTGTGTGTGTGTGTGTGTGTTTGAGTTGCTTTCACACCTCTTTAGGGTGAAAAGACACAACCCTTATTACAAATTATTTTGAAAAAATAATAAACTAACTAAAAAATAACTACCTAACTTTCGGATTTGGGTCTAGTCAAAAAACCAAAACACCTCGTGGAAACCTAATATTTTTATTAGAGATAGGAAATGTGATTTCCCGAACTAGGTTTGTTTTAGATTTTAAAAATTTGACCATCTTCAGCCTTTGTCAACATCATCTTTATAGTAGGTCAAAATTCTAGCATTTTCTAAAGGCTTTGATCACAGAATTTTGATTGTTTCTATCATTGAGCTTCCTTTCTTAATCCCTCAACTTTTAATTTAAAATTAATATAATTTTTTATCCCATTTCATGTACTGCATCATTAATTATTTGGCATGGAGTTTAAGAGACCATTTTTTAGGGTTATATCACTATATAGGACTCCAAATTTTGCCCAAAATTTAGAGCTCCAACAAGTTTGATGTAGAGGGGAGTATTAGATGCATAAGAGGGGATTAGAGTAGAGGATAATCATAATTGGATCCTACGAGATCTTGAAGATTAGATGTTTTATCTGATATTGTAATAGCAGAGCTAGTGGTTTGTATGCTTGGAGACAAGGAGATTGCTTGGAGGCTTGCGAGCTCAAGTTTAGATCTGCCTTAGTGTTTCCATCAGTTGCTGATGTGTTTCAGAGCTAGACTAGCTAGGAGATTGTTGAGATACTTTGTGATTTTATTATATAAGGCCAAAACCTGGAAGGCCTCACAGTCGGGCATGTTGAATGAAATTCTATTTTGAATCTTTATATTGTTGTATTCTGTTGTGCTTGTTGTTGTTATAAGTGTTGGTGTAGGTTTGGACTATCCATTATTGGATCCTCCATCCCTACCCTACATCATGAAAAATCAAAACCACATGGAGATGCACAATCTTCATAGTTGTAACCAGTAAATTATCCACATGTTCAACATAGAAGTTTGATTGTCATTTAGAAAAAACCACAAGAATAGAAAGCACATTTAACTTCGTCAACCTAAGTGAATGGACAAGAATGAAATGGTGCCTTTATTAATGGCCTCATGATACTTTGAACCTGATGCAGGAGCATCCTGGGTGTAAGAGCAATCTTGCATCACCCAAAAATATTTCTATTTTTATATTCAATAAGGGCTATTTTAGTGCAGAGCTGCTATTTATGGAAAGTTACTATTTTTGGTAATTTTTGCATGTGCTCAGAATGATCTGATTTCTTTCTTGGAGGTTCATTTTGGTCATGTAAGCCTACCAGTAAAGTTCCATTGCCAGATCAAGTGTATATTGGAAGATATTGAAGATTTTCGGTATTGGCAGCAAGGTACAGAAACTTTGAACTCAGTTTTGAAGGCTTTAGAGGCCCCGGATGAGGTCAAAAATTTGGGTGACAGGCACTTGCGTGGGTCAAGCCTGTAGAGCGCTTCGTGGCATTTCCGAAATGGGGTTATAATAGCCGATCGGGTCAACTGGTGATGACTTATGGTCTTCGGAAGTTGGGCCACCTGAAATGGCGAAAAATAATTTTCTTCAAAATTTTTGTTCGGGTTTCAAAGGTTATCTTGAGCCGACTATGATGTAATAAAATGTAAAATAAAATAATTCTAAGTTTGGTCGGCCTTATTGGCTAAAATTTTGGAACCTTCCCAGGCGGTGGAAAATTGCCTATATAAGGAAGGTTGTATTATTGTCTTAGGCAGTTCAGAATAGTTCTGGGTAGTAGATATGGGTATTGATTCGAGGCTTTGTCCTACAGAATATTGTAAGGGAATGCCCATGTGGCTTTGCATATTGTAATTCTGAAAGTTTGTAATTCCACATTTGTGGAGATAATAAGAAGCCAATTTTTCTGTTCTTGCATATTATTGTTGTTGTTTCTCTTTTTCTATTATGTGTTTGTGGTATTAAGGGGAGCATCCTTCATCAGAACCAATGATAGAAGTGATTAAATTTGGTTATCACATATTTAAAGGATGTCCACAAGAGCCACAATGGAGGTGTATCATGAATCCATCTAGATCAAGGTGTCGTTAAACTTCAACACAGATCCACCTATTCTTTGTAGAATTACCTATAGTAAACATTTTCATCGACCTCATAGTATTATGTACTTTTATGAGAGTAATTTAATCTTTCCTCAAATCATACTTACCAGTAATACTTAGTATTAATTACCACAATGTGATATGATTACCCTGTGTCACTTATTATTTCATACATTTCTACCATTTACAAAAAAAAATTAATGTGGACCTTATGTTAGCTATGATTATCATGAGAAAAATTATTAGGTGAGATAGATTTCTCCATGTCCATGATCTGCAGTAAGGAAGGATAATTTTTTAAATTAATATTGGATGTTAATGTGTCAAGATTAACATAATCAACACCCATGTTAACTAACATATCAACAAGCTTGTTACCCTCCTTATATGTATGTGAGATATAGAAGTCATTAAAAGTGTCAAGGAATTTCCAAATTTGATTAAAGATGTAGGCTATTTTCCAATTTTCCCATTTCCTCTAGATGCATGCATTAATAATTAAAGTTGGGTCTCCTTCAATATGAAGTTTTGTGCAACTCAATTTCCTAGAAAGTAATAGACCATTTAAAAGGGTAAAAACTTCCGCTGTATTATTTTTTCTATGGGAGATGTTGGATGCTTGGAATTCCATCACATTGCCTACGTGATCTTTGATGCATATACCAATACCTAAAATATATGGATTGCCTTTTGAGGCACCATAAAAATTAAGCTTCACGTAATTAGGGCTTGGAGGATGCCACTTAACATTAACTCTGTCAATTGGTTGCTGACCTTAGTAGATTGGAGTAGTTAAAGAGGGGAATACATATATTTTTCCATTATTTCAATATGTATCCATCCCAAGGAGTGAATCAGTGATTACCTTGTATGTTTTCAACATTATCATTTACTATCTCTAATATTGATTTCACTATCCCATCCATAACCATCTATAGAGTGGATTCTATTTTCCTAAATATTCTTTTATTTCTTTCCAACCAAATGGACCAGATGACAACAACTGGTATGCATTCCAGATACATGTAAATAATGATTTGGTAAAGAGTATGGGTCATGACTGAAACATATCCCATAATGTATTGGGGAGTGGCATCACTAAATTCAGCTTGTTCAATGTTATTGTCTCCATTTTATTGTTACATAGGACACACAGAAATGGTTGGGCTATATTTAGTCTTACCATCTTATCGCTTGTTAAAATCCTATTTTTAAGTGCTAACCAAGAAAAGCACCTTTCTTTTGGCAAGACCGAGTTAATCCCACAAAATGAAAAGGTTCTATGATTTACCTTTTGGTTTTCCATGTGTTGTGTAGCTTTGTACCCCACCTTGATTGAATAATCACCATCCTTTGATGTTTCCCAGATCAACCTCTCCTTCCTATTTGATATGTATACAATTATTTCAAAAAAAATTGCTTGAAGACATGCTATTTGTAGTAGATTAATAGGAAGAAAAGAAGGGTCCTTCCATATTGCCGTCCCTAAGTGGATCTCTATAGCGTAGATATAATCAATTAGTCTTGCACCCCAACAATCAACTGTTAGGAATGAATGCAAAGTATTTTGGTAGTCATTCTGTAGCAGTTGTTGTTGCATTCATGACTTGGATTGTCATTGATGTCAACACAGTGATATTCTAGATATTAGCAGGAAAGCAGGTATAGTTTTGTTTTGCACACATGTTGTATTGTAGATTGGCTTTTGCATAGTTTATGGTATGTTCTTTGATGTTTTATTAACCTATGGTTAATAGCACAAAAAGAAATTCATTCATTTGTGAGAGTTATGAGCATTTTGGTGAAAGCAGTGTTTAGACAGTGTTTCTATGAAGCGATGTTCAAAAATTGAAGGATATCTCTTAGCTGGGATGGAATCTGATTTTGAAAAATTAAAGGGATGTTGGAGACTCATTAATGATGATGTGGTTCATAGTGCAAACTTTGAGGATATGTTTGGAGAAAGTTACAGTATCTAAAAGCGGACAGTTTTATGTGAATTCTGTGTGTAGCGTGTAGAATTTATTATTTTGTAATTGGGGACCGACTCATTTGTAATTATTTGAGTTTGGTATATAAGAAGGAATTTTTTCCTTATTGTAATGTGTACTATGAAGATTGAGATGCGAATATATGCATGAAGTGAAGAAAAGAGCTAATTCAGTGATGAAGGAAGACTTGTGAGTACAAAGATCTGGAATTGTGATCTTGTGTAGTAGAGAGTGTGGTTTTGGCATAGTTTGAAGGAGGTAATATATTTCATAGTATTCTATTGAATAATTCTAAGATCTTTTGGACAGTGGGTTCAGAGATCTTGCCTTGAAGTTATTTGGGCAGTGGGTCCTTCTGTCTTCCATAAACTCCTAACCGGGTTAGAATCTTTTAATAGGGATTCAAAATCTCCTAACAGGGATTTATATGTACTAAATGTATTTCATAAGACTCCTAACAGGGTCCATCCTCTAACAAGGAACTTTCATATTAGTGCATCATTTTGTGGGCATCATTCCCACCAGGGTTTACTCTTTTCAAGAGGTTCCCTAGTCAACATATCTTGTGTTATTGTACAATTGTGCATGATTATCTTTCTATGGTTGATCAGTACATTGATTACATTGTTTAAAGTAGTTTAATGGATAAATTATCTGATAATTGATTCACCCCACCCCCTCTCAATTATCTTGGGGATCTTTACTTTCTAACAATTGGTATCAAAGCAGTAGGTCCTTGAAAGAAAAGTTTAACAACTTAAGGAGATCCATGGTGAATTTCAGAAAAGAAATCCCTAAGTTTGATGGAGTAAATTTTGACATTTGGAAAGAAAAGATGAAGACACATCTATTGTGTTTAGGACCAAGTTATTGGTTGATTACAAAGAATGAGAAGACTATCATTGAGGAAGACAATCTAGAGGCAGGAACTAAAGATGAACTAGATCTATTCATGTGTAACATACTTGCAAGAGAAGCACTTTTGTCAGCACTATCGGAGAATGAATATAGTCAGGTAAGATGTTTGAAAACATCTCATGCAATTTGGAAAGCTTTACATTCTACTTTTGAAGGTGATGAACATGCAAAGAAGGCTAGATTACATAATTGGATTTGTGCATTTGAAGATATCAGAATGATGGAAGATGAATCTATTAGAAGCTATATTGGTAGGATGTCTAAGATTGTAACAAGAATAAAGTCTTGTGGAGGTGATAAGATAGAGAATGAAGTGATATGGAAAATTCTGAGAACTTTGACACCATTATTCAAGCAGACAACGTAGATGATTGAACAAGTGATACCTTATACATCAAACTTTTCAAGAGAGACTCTTCTTGGAAGATTAGAAATAGCAGAGATGAACTTGAGATTATCAGGAGAGCTACCTAGAATGGAAACAGCATTCAGTGCTCTTAACATTAGACCTACAAGAAGTACTAGTGTGAATGGAGATTATGCCAGTAGTAGCAGATCTGAGGAAGATAAGAAGATTGAAGAAGGTATTGCATTACTTGTAAAAAGAGAACCAGATGGGAAAAAAATCTTTAAATGTTGGACTTGTCAAGAATATGGTCATTTTGCATCTAAATGTCCTAAAAGAGTTAAGAAGTATAGAAGCAACTTTAAACCTAGGAGATCTAAAGAATGTTATTATGAAAATGATGAAGATCTTGAAGCAAGAATTGAAAAACATTTAAGTGACAGTGATAATGATAACTTTGAGGAAATAGGATTTGTAGCAATTAAAGAAGAAAGTTCTAAATCTGATAAAAGGGAAAAAAAAGCATTAGTTTCACAAGTTGAAAAGAAATCTGATTAGATTATAGACAGTGGTTGTTCACATCATATGACTGGAGATAAAAGAAATTTTGTTAAGTTAGATAATTATGATGGAGGAATTGTTAGGGTTGGTAACAATGCACCTTGTTTGATTAAGGGTATAGGATCTATTACTCTTGATGGAAAGACTAACATTGATGATGTTTACTTTGTTGATGGACTAAGACATAATCTACTAAGCGTTGGACAATTGGCTGATAAGGGTTATCAAGTTTGGTTTTCTGAGAAAACTTGTGTGATAAAAGATAAAGATGGAAATCTAATTGGAAAAGGATCCAGAACCAGAGGTAATGTATTTTAGTTGAATCCTACTAAGATGACATGTTTGATAACTAGGATTGATGACATTTGGTTATGGCATAAAAGGTTTTGTCATATAAACTTTGATAATATTGTCAAGGTGAGCACTACACTTGCGGTAAGAGATTTACCTAGAATTATGAAACCTACTAACAGTGATTTGCTGAATGAAAGTCATACTAAAGAAAATAGAGAAGAAAACAAAGAAGAAAATAGAGAAGAAAATAGAGAAGAAAGCAGAGAAGAATCTACAGTCAGAACAAGATCAGTAACTATGACACCTAACAGGTATACTTCAAGACATCACCCTGTTGAGCAAGTTATTGGAAGTTTAGATAGAGGAGTTTTGACTCGAAATAAGGTACATTTATGTTTGATTTCTCATAAATGAACCTAAGACTACTAATGACGCTTGTGAAGATGAACATTGGATTAATGCTATGAAAGAAGAACTAGAGCAGATTGAAAAAAACAAGACATGGGAATTGGTCCCTAGACCTGAAGACAAGAATGTGATTGGAACAAAGTGGGTATTCAGAAACAAGATAAATGAACAAGGAAAAGTGATAAGAAACAAAGCAAGATTGGTATGTAAAGGATATTCACAACAAGAAGGAATTGACTATGAAGAAACTTTTGCACCTATGGCCAGACTTGAAGCAGTGAGAATGTTTCTAGCATATGCAACTTACAAGAAATTCAGAGTGTATCAAATGGATGTGAAGTCAGCATTTTTGAATGGTGAATTGGAAGAAGTCTACATTGATCAGCCTGAAGGTTTTCCTTTGACACAAGAAGGAGATATGGTATGTAAGTTAAAGAAAGCTTTATATGGATTAAAATAAGCACCTAGAACCTAGTATGCAAGATTGGATAAGTATTTATTGAAACTGGGATTTATAAAAGGAACAGGAGATAGTAACTTATACACAAAAGAAATTGAGAATGGTTTGTTGGTTATAGTTATATTTGTTGATGATATTATCTTTGGAGGAGAAGATGAAGCTAGTGACAAATCTGTAGATGAAATGAAGACTGAATTTGAGATGAGAATGATTGGAGAAATGAAATATTTTTTGGGATTACAGATAACACAAAGCAAGGAAGGTATATTTGTAAGTCAGACTAAGTATTTGAATGACTTATTGAAAAGATTTGGAATGGAAGATTCTAAACCTGTTGGAACACCTATGGTAACCGGACATAAGTTATCTAGCAAAGATGAGACACCAGCAATTGAGTAGAAAAAGTACAGATCTATGATTGGAGGATTGTAGTACTTGACACATACAAGACCTGATATAGCACATTCAGTGGGGATTGTAGCAAGATTTCAAGCAGAACCTAGAGAATCACATTATGCAGCAATAAAGAGGATACTGAGATATCTAAAAGGAACAATGGATTATGGATTATGGTATGAGAATTCTGATGATTTTACTTTATGTGCCTATACTGATGTAGATTGGGGAGGTAGCGTTGATGACAAGAAAAGCACCAGTGGTGGAGCCTTTTTTCTTGGAGGAAAATTAGTCTCTTGGCTAAGTAAGAAGCAGAATTGTACTTCACAAAGCACAGCAGAAGTAGAATATGTTGCAACAGCAAATATTTGTAATCAGATTATTTGGATGAAGCAGATGTTGAAGGATATTGGAATAAAGTTTGATGAGCCTATTGTTATACATTGTGATAACACTAGTACAGTGAGTATGTCAAAAAATCCTATTTTACATTCTAAGAATAAACATATTGAGATCAAGTATCATGTTGTAAGAGAGAAAGTTGCAAAAAAAGAAGTAAGATTGGAGTACATAAGTACAAAGGAGTAGATAGCAGATATATTTACAAAGCCTTTACCTAAGGATACATTTGTGTATCTGAGAGGTATGCTTGGGGTTATGCCCCAACCTATTTTTGAGAATTGATGCAGATGATTGCATCCGTCCAGTGGTATATGAGCCCTATCTTTCTTCTAGATTGGATGTTGGAACTTCCTCTATGGGGGAGTTTATGAGCTGAGTCATGAGGACTCTTGTTATTGTATTTTTTTGAAAAGTGTCTTTTGACATTAAGTTGTTGTTGACTTAGTGATGGAATTTATATCATTAATGTCAATGGGGGAGAGATATACATGAAAAACATTATGGATTGTATGAGAGAGCTGAATAGGAAAACGAAGCAAGATTTGATTTGATATTTTGCAGTGATGTTGCAGTATTGGATTTTTGGAACATTGGATGTTTTTCATCTATGTTACCATAAATGCCAATGGGGGATATTGTTAGGAATGAATGAAAATTATTTTGGCAGTCATTCTGTAGCAGTTGTTGTTGCATTCATGACTTGGATTGTCATTGATGTCAACACAGTGATATTTTGGATATTAGCAGGAAAGTAGGTACAGTTTTGTTTTGCACACATGTTGTATTGTAGATTGGATTTTGCATAGTTTATGGTATGTTCTTTGGTGTTTCATTAACCTATGGTTAATAGCGCAAAAAGAAATTCATTCATTTGTGAGAGTTATGAGCATTTTGGTGAAAGCAGTGTTTAGACAGTGTTTCTGTGAAGCGATGTTCAGAAATCAGAGGATATCTCTTAGCTGGGATGGAATCTAATTTTATGCAGTTAAAGGGATGTTGGAGACTCATTAGTGATGATGTGGTTCATAGTGCAAACTTTGAGGATATGTTTGGAGAAAGTTACAGTATCTGGAAGCTGATAGTTTTATGTGAATTCTGTGTGTAGCGTGTAGAATTTATTATTTTGTAATTAGGGACCGACTCATTTGTAATTATTTGAGTTTGGTATATAAGAAGGAATTTTTTCCTTGTTTTAATGTGTACTATGAAGATTGAGATATGAATATATGCATGAAGTGAAGAAAAGAGCTAATTCAGTGATGAAGGAAGACTTGTGAGTACAGAGATCTAGAATTGTGATCTTGTGTAGCAGAGAGTGCAGTTTTGGCACAGTCTGAAGGAGGTAATATATTTCATATTATTATGTTGAATAATTCTAAGATCTTTTGGATAGTGGGTTCAGAGATCTTGCCTTGAAGCTGTTTGGGCAGTGGGTCCTTCTGTCTTCCATAAACTCTTAACCAGGTTAGAATCTTTTAACAGGGTTTCAAAATCTCCTAACAGGGATTTATATGTACTGAATTTATTTCATAAGACTCCTAATAGGGTCCATCCTCTAACAAGGAACTTTCATAGTAGTGCATCATTTTGTGGGCATCATTCCCACTGGGGTTTACTCTTTTCATGAGGTTCCCTAGTCAACATATCTTGTGTTATTGTGCAATTGTGTATGATTATCTTTCTATGGTTGATCAATACATTGATTACATTTTTTAAAGAAGTTGAATGGATAAATTATCTGATAACTGATTCACCCCCCCCCCCCTCTCAGTTATCTTGGGGATCTTTACTTTCTAACATCAACAATATTTTTAATTACACTTATCATAACTACATTTTTCCTTAAGGATGGTAGCCCATTCCATGAATCATCAAATAAATTGACACTTTCCCCATTATGAACCTCCCAAGTTACATACCTTGAAATTACATCTCGTGAGGATATCATAAAATTCCATATAGTTGAACCCTTTCTAGGGTCCAATATTGTTATGATCCTTGAAGGGTCAATTGAATCCAAATATTTTCCCTGCATGATTTTACACCATTATTATCAAGTCTTTTATACATCTACCACACTAGTTTACCTCCAAAGGCTTTATTTATTTTTGTTAAATCATGTAGGCCAACTCCTCATATCCCCTTTGTAAGAGACATATCCTTAAGGAACACCAATGGTATTTTCTTTTCATTTTTCATGTTTCTCTTCCATAAAAAATCTCTAATAAGCTTTTCTATTTGTTGAATGACTGATCTAGGAGCCTTAAGTACTGAAATGTAGTAGTTCAGAATCATGGGAAGAATAATTTTAAAAAGAAGAACTCTACCTAATAGAGACAACCATCTTTCTTTCCATGTTGTTATTCTACTTTTAATTCTTTCAATAATGGTCATCCAATAAAAAAAAAATTTTAGACCCCACAAAGAAGGGAATTCTGAGATAAATAGATGGGAGTTCTTCAAGAGAAAAACCCAAGATTTTAACAAATTTCCTTGTGATTACCTAATTTGTGTTGAGGATGAAAACCTTTGATTTTTTAGCATTAATTCTTTGACCTAAGACTATGGTATACAAATCCAATGTTTTTTTAATCTATTTAGCCTCCTAAACATTTGATTTATCAAATAAAAGAGTGTCGTCAACAAATAGGGAATGAGTGACTATAATTGAAGTACCCACAATATGCACACCCTACCAAAGGCCTTGCTCATCTCTAAAATTAATGATTATATTGAATTATTCAACAATTATGATAAATACAAATGTAGATAGAGGATCTCCTTGTCTAACCCCCCGAGTGGATGCCAAAAAACTAGCTGGTATACCATTGATGATTACAAAAAAAATTGTTCCTGATATGCATGCTTTAACACATTTACACCATTTTTCTGTAAAGCCTAATTTTCATAGGACTTTAAAAAGAAATGACTAGCTAAGCCTATCATAAGCTTTCATCATATCTAATTTGATGACAAAAGTAGGTGTCCAATTTTTGTATAGGGTATGAAGTGTTTCATGAGCCACTGATGCCCCTTCCATAGTTTCACTTCTCGAAACAAAGCCTCCTTGGTCCGGGGAGATAATTTTCATAATGAGATGTGAAGCCTCAAGTAAATTACTTTGGTGAAAAATTTGTAGATTGTGTTGCACAATGATATGGGATAAAAGTCGGCAAAATGTTTGGGCTATTTTGTTTTAGCAATGAGTGCAATGTTTGTAATGCTAAAATCCTATAACATGGTAGCACTCCTCCTAGAATCTTCTAAGGTTGCAAGCAAGTCTAAGAAAATAATATTCTGTCATTTTTGAAAAAATAATGCAGTGAAAGCATTTAGACCTGGTGCTTTGTCATATGGCATTAAAAATATGATGTTTTGAATCTCCATCAAAGTAAAGGGGTTCATAAGGGCTTGATTGTCCTAAGGAAACTTCAAAGAAGGGATAGCCTCTAGTAGCTCATTTTCTAAAGCATTTGAAGGGGGTGGAAGGGTAGGTGGTGCAAGAAAATATTTGAAAAATTTAACCCCCTCATCCTGTATACCTTGTGCATCTAAAATGGGATCACCTGTGATAGATTCATTTGTTGAAAATATTGCACTTGTTGCCTTGTTCTATTTAGTAGACATGAAAAAAAATAAGCATTTTTGTCACCTTCCTTAGCCACAATTCACAGGATTTTTTCTGCCAATACTCCTCTTCCCTTTTTCACAATTCTTCTCATTCATCTTTTAATTTTTTTCCTTTCAAAGGTATTTACATCTAATCTATGTTGTATTAAACACTTGTTAATCTAATCCATCTCTTTCTCCACTATGTCTTTCTATGTAAAAATATTCTTAGAGACTTACACATTCCATATTTTAACCTGACCTTTCATATGTTGCATTTTTTTATAGAATTGAAACATATTTGTACCTAGTTGAAATGGTGCACTTACCCATCATTGTCTCAAAAGGAAATGGAAATAAGGATGACATAACCACATACTTTGAAATTTAAAAGATGAGCTATGCCTATGACCTATCAATGAGGATGCATTGGAGATTTTCAAAAGAATAGGAAAGTGGTATGAGCCTGTATATGCCAGTATTTCTAATTGAATATTGAAATCAAGTAATTTTCAGCATTGTGTGAGGATAAATCGGTCTAGCCTTTTAGCCATTTGTAAAAATCTTGGCCTCCTATTTGTCCAAGTGAAAAAAACTTTGTGTGGGACAATATCTATCAGATCATTGTCATTAATAAACTCATTGAAGTCCTTCATGGTTTGCAATGAGGGGAAAATCCCACATTTTTTCTCAACTGCAGAAGTAATTGAATTAATATCCCCTCCTATGATTATATTTTTATCTGCCTCTTGTTGGATAATTTGTATAAGAACCACCCACAGTCTTTGTTTGTCTTGTGTAGGGATGGGTCCCTAGATATTCAAGAGTTTGAATGATAACTAAAAATGTTGTACACTTAATAACTTCCAATTCATATCTTGGTAAGAAGAATGCACTTTGAATGTATTAGGATTCCACAAGGTTGTTAGTCCCTTGATGCACCCACCCCTTGAACATGAACTAATTTCCAAATTTGTCCATTTTCCAATTATTTTGTGATCAGTTTCCTGTGAAAATTTTGTTTCTTGGAGTATTATAATGTCTTCTTGAAAAGAATCAAGTTTTTCTTGATTCTATTTCACTTTTTAGGAGCATTAATGCCTCTAACTTTTCATGATAGGATCTTCATTGCTGACAAGGAGAAAACTTGGTTATCCTTGTCATTCTCTTGAGTGATAAAAATTTGTCATCCAAAGTGGATTACAGCCCTGCCTCAACTTCTTCATTGGCCTTAGTACTTTTTGATTTCTTGCCTCTTGTCTTAGGGGTTTTCTTATCTGGCTGAAACATAGAGGGATTTTTTATGACCGATTGTGTTTATGAGAAGTCAAATTCCCTCTTTCTTGAGTCTCTAAATTTGCATACAATTGTTTTGCATCTTGGTTTTCATTGGTTTCCTTATATATAGTTGGTAATTCTAATGTGAAAATATTAAGAGTTTCTTTATCATCTATATTTAGGGTTTCATTAGCATTGGTTTCCTTATCTAGACTGAGTAATTCTAATGTGGCATCACCAAGAATTTCAATAGCATTCATATTCAAAGTTCCAGTAACATCCCTATTCAAATCAGTATTAATTAGATGGGATACCTCTGATTTTTCCAACAACTAGGCTACATGATCACCTTATTCTAATGTATCCTAGTATTCCAACTCCCTACATCGTGCATAATCCCCATACAAATCCTCTGGAATTTCATCAAACATTTGAGAGGCAACTGAAAGTAATAGCTCATTTTCCAAAACTTCAACTTCTCCTCTAGTTATTTTCCTTTTAGAGGCTTCTATTAGGGATAAGGCAGGCATAATATTAATCAAATGGACATTTAACATTAACTCATGCACTAGATTATCAAGTTTACCATTTTGTTTCTCATATTTTTTATCATCTTCCACTGATTGGTTACTAATATTTGAGGTGGTTGTTTATGCACTGAAGGATGTTGTGGGTTATAAAAAGTAGGTTCTATAACAACTAAAGGTATGGACGATATGATTGCTACCTCTTGAGGAGGACCATGTATTAAGGGAAATCCATAATACCAATGCGTGATTAAGTAGAAAACTTTAAAGAGAAACACAAGTTCCTCCTTCACTTTCATATTAGTCATGAGTGTAACCCTCTGCATATTTTCAATTGGTCTCTAGGTGGTATTAGCATTAGAACCTAAATTAGTTAAGGGTTGAGCATCTACAATTGTGTGAGGAGTATGCACATCCTTTCTAAAGGCACACTGAATGGGATCAGTTACATGATCCTTGCATATGACCATATTTGAATGGTTAGGGCCCTAACATTGAGAAGTGAAGTGGCCTAAAAATTCCAAATGCTTATCTACAGTATGTGCATCTTGAATGACTACATGTTGTTCCCAGGACCCCCATTTCGAAAGAATAGAAAGAGTTTTTGGAAAGGGTTTAGAAAGATTCATTACAAAGAATACCCTAACTGGTAAGTGCATGAACTCTAATGGAATGAGATCATGCTTAATAAATATACCTATTTTATTAGCAAACATCTCTACAATGTCCATATGTTGATATTCAAGTGATAATGAAGGGAAAGTAACCCAAAATGGCATGAAATTGCAGAGTATAGGATTTGGCTTGAAATGTGGAATCCATGGGAGCATGTAGAGACCTGATCCATTATAGAACCAACCCTTATTCTTGTGCAAAAAGTCTCTATGTATTTTGGACTCAAATATTGTAATAAAATACTTGAAATCTGAATCTATGTAAAAAATATCCTTGAATCCTTGCGAGTGCGTGTTTGCCCAATCTAAAATCTTAGATATTTGCATAGGGTTTTGTAATGTCCCCATTTTTAGGCACATGGGATTAGCTTATTTATGTGACCTTCATAGGCTAATCAAGATGTTGGAGGGGGTCGTGTGGCAGAGCCAGTGGTTAGTTTCTACTATGGCTGCATACATGACTCAATGTCATCATGTGAATCATCTAAACAGTGGCATGAATCTTATTCACCTGTCTCATCTATAACACTCTCATCATGAGTGTCATAAATGGATAGCTCCATGCCCACATCCTCAATACAGGAAAATATGGTTGTCTCTTGTACTGACTCAACACTATGACTTATGTCATAAACATCAGAGCTATCAGAGCCCATATACTCCTCACAGTCCTCAAAAATAAAACCATCATCTAAGGTGTCATAATCCATAGTGGTATCTACAACATCCTCCACTCTCACACTATCCATGAAATCAACAACATTCTCACATAAAGGACTTTTATCCTAAAAATCAAACCTTTGATGTTGAGTGTGAGGATGATGTGTGTTGCAGTGAGTCTAGTCTTTTATATCAGACATTGAGATTTGACTCAGCATTATCATTTGATGGTGGTGGATCTCACGATCCTTTTTTACAGGGACTCACGAATGAGGATGGGGAAGCATATGAGTGGTAGGAGTTTGTTACAGCTAGGGATTCCACTTTTTTAGAAGGGGTTACTTCTTCAGTGACTCGTGAGGATGAATTTACCTGCAATGAGTCATGATTGATTTATCAAACCATGGGGGAGGACTCAGACTTGTTAGTGAGTGAGGATGGGTCCCAGGTGTGTACCAAAAAGTGTGGTCACTTCTATAAATCATTACACTTGAGGGAATCCATGAAGAAGGAAATCTCAAGAAGCGGCTTATAGCTTCATATCCACAACATGCAAGAATCATGTAGATATTATGAATGGTGGCTCTCAAATGAACCTTAAAGAAATACCCTTGCAAGATGCACCATAAAATGGAAGATTCAAATGATAATACAAAGTAATCTAAGATGAGATGCAAGATCTAAGCTAAAATTATATGTAATAAATGTGAGGAAAGGAAATCTAAACTAGATGGATTAAGTTAGATGCAAGAAAGTAAATGAAAAAGCTAAGCTAAATGATGATGAAATTATTCAATATGCAAGATGCAAGAATGCAATAGCTCCATGATGCAAAGATTGGAAGATTGTAAGACTCCAAGATGCCAAGATGCCAACACTCCAAGAACCTACAAGAAGATTTCAAATTACTCAAGAAGCTAAGAATGTTGTAAGGGTAGGATATCTAAAAGTGAGGAGAGAGTCTCCTTTTAAAGGATTTAGAAATGAGCGGACGGTCAAGATCAAGAGGCAAAAAGAAATGAGCAATGGTGGAGATTAAATCTTGGTTGATCCATGTGCTCAATATTCTCAAGAGGCAAAATCAATGGTCATGAGTAAGAGGCAAAATAATGAGTGGTTGAGATAAAGAGACAAAAGCCTTTTTCAAAATTCAAAAGGTTCCATCCCATTGGAAAGTGCACTTTTCTTTTTTATTTTTAATTTATTATTTAGAAAAGGGGTTTCCATTATTTAATTAAAAGGGGTTTTTATTTAATTAAAAGCGGAAATGTTCTTTTAATTAAATGTGGCTTAGGATAAAGTGATTTTATTATTTAATTAAAATATTTTTTATTTAATTAAAAGAGAACATGTTCTCTTAATTAAATAAAGCTTAGGATAAAGTGGTCAAACTTTAGGATATAATCAAATAAATGATAAAATGATAATTTGATCAAGAATTAAGAGATTAAATAAATATGCAAAATTGATTAAGCACAAGACTTAGTCTAGTATTTAAATTTTAATGTTTAGAAAGGGGATCACAGTTTACTAGACCATTTTTGGGTGATTACATCAGGATCTAAATTTTCATGTGGTTACAGAGGACGAGGTAGCTGAGGATTGTGATGATTCAGATTTAGCAACATCTTCCTTGAGGGTAGATGAGGATGAGACTGATGTCAATACTTAGTTGGTAGATTTGTGCTTAGATGATAGTACATAGAGATACGGTGATCTTGAGGGGAGTTTGTTTGATACAACTTCCTTCCATAGTGTGGAAAGTGTAGTTGATATTATACATAGGAGGGTCATGTAGAGTCATCATGTGACTAGCCAATTAAGAGCCGGTGAGAGAGACATTAATTCTACTCTTGAGAATTTTGATGTCACTCAGCATCTGTTGGCAGTAAACTTATGGGGTCCTCCTATAGCCATTGAGCATGGTGGTGGTTACCTTTCCCTAATAGAGATTCATTCCTTGCGGGAGGTTGTCAATATTTTGAGATAGAATTAGTTACAGTTGGCAGCCAACTAAGATCACCTAGTTGAGTGGAAGAGTATGGCATATGAGGCATTGATTATCAGGGAGGAGAAGGTGAGTGATCTTACTCAGGAGCTCATAGTGACTTCTGAGGCTTTAGAGGGCACTCATTGGTCTCTTCAAGAGTCACAATTGTAGTTGGGAGAGGTGACTATGGAGTTGGAGTGGATGGAGTCTTTGCCAGCCATAGATCTAATTCATTTGCATATAGTGGTGGTTGGGGGTGAGTTATCTTCTATAGTTGGTAGTGATGGATGTGTTAGAGGCATAGTTACATCCATCCTTGAGACAAATGTAGTAGACATAGTGGATGTGAGTGCTTCAATGGAGGATTGCAGAGAGAGTTTTGTGGTATCAGGTTCTCTAGTTGTTAACATGATGACAGATGATATAGATCAATTTGTTGAGATTCCTGAGGTAGCGGGAGAAGATTCGCTAGAGAGTTGTGTGTCAGTTTTTGACACTACTCCCGTTGATTCATAGGACATGAATAGGGTATCATCTAATTTGGGGATGAGCTCTCATGGTGATCTATTTCCTTCTATTAGGATCAAATCTAATTTTTCTTCTCATACAACTGATAGCAGTAGGTAGTTGGCAGTGCCATAGTTTCAGAGGGATCAGTTGTGTGCATTGCAGGGGAGCAGGTTGATGCTACTTCTTATAATTTCTACTGCACAGAGTCTTTCATGGAGTACTTGATTGAGAGTTTGGTTTTGCAAGAAGGACCTTTCAAAACTTCTAAGGGTACTCTCATCTGGAGTTCTCACAATATTCATCTTTTAATGAGGAAAATTATAGATACCTTGACTACAATGCTTCCTCACAAGGATTTTTTGGTTGGGTTTGTTAAGCGGGTTATTTAGGATCCTTCCCAACAAGTTTTTCAGAGTCAAGGATTGGAGCCATCTCTTGATTCTTGGATTTTTGTTTATGAGCCTCTATCAAAGATTGGAACATTTCACCATGATTACATAGAGACTAGTGTTCATAATTTCTCTTTTGACCACCTAGCTAAGGACTTGGTTGTATGTCAGTGTGGGTTGTTAGAGTAATAGATTGTTTTGATCTTTTATTCCTCTCTAAAGATTCACTCAGGGTTTCTCATTCTCCTATTTAAGGATGAATCTTGTATTTTCTCTTTTAATTTTCTCTAATGCAATTTTACTTTTGAGAGCTATTGCAGTTTGTCTCCATTCTTCTCTTGTAATAGGTTATTCCAATTTGTAGATATTCATGGGTTGTGTGGATTTGTATTCTCAAATCCTTCATGGTATCAAAGCTTCAGATCTGCTTGCCCTTGTCCTCTTCCTGGGAGATTCAGTTGTGTTCATCAAATCTTCATTTTCAAAGAGGGTATCATGTCAGATCTGGGGCAGCTATTTTTCTCATCATCTTGGCTTCAAATGAACCTCAAGGTTGCATTCGGAAGGCCCAAGAACCCCAAGATCCATATAAAATTTGTCCAATTTGGACAAAGTTGGAATCTGTGAGAAAAAAAAATGCAATCAGCCCTAGCACGGATCTCAAGGTGATCCCTATTTTTTGGAGCACTTTTGGCCCAAACAGACCTCACAATTGCATATCTGGAAGGCCCGAGATAGTCAAAACTCATATAAAACTTGTCGATTTTGGACAAGTTGGCCTCTAAGGCAAAAAAAATTGCATACCAAGGTCATATGGCCTTAGCATGCACTTCAAGGCAAGTACGGCATTCAAAAAAATCATTTAAAGGTCCAGCCACCCAGCGGCCACCTGAGCGCCACCGCGGAGCCACCCGGGTGCCACAACAGGTGGCTCGGCCAGCAGGAACCGTTGCCCTGACTGCTAGTAGTCACCATTAGTGGTGACCCCAGTCGTAACTATTAATTTAACAACTGGCAGTCACAGTTAACCTGATAGTTAGGTCATAGTTAAGTGACAGTCAAGGTTTTTCAAGTGTCTCTTGCATTTTTTTGACAACTAGTTCCCGGCAGGCAGGCATTTTTTTTAGCATAACTTGGGCATCCAGTGTCAAAATTTGGCAAACAAGATATCACTGGAAAGGTAATTATGAGATGGAAGATTTTTTGTTGGAGTGGTTTCCTGATTCCACCATTAATTTTGCATTTATTGCAGTCAAAGGTAGAGGTTTTCCAGTTTGCTTGCATCTCAGCCCTCCTGCGCTCTGGGTTCGATATCTTTCACATTCGGGCTCTATTTTCTTCGAACAAGATATCATCAAAAAGCTAGTTCCAAGCCCAATCTAAATTTTTTGGTATGGTTTTTTAATTTTTCCATTTTGATGTCATTTTTTTTGTCAAAGTCAGATGTTCTCTATGATCTTGGCGTTTCAAACCTCCTACATTCTGGGATCTATTTCTCTTGCATTTGGGCTCCATTTTCGGCAAACAAGATATTGTTGGAAATCTCTTTCTGAGATTTTATCAGATCTAATGGTTTCATGTGTGATTTTGTCCTTTTTCTGATGTCACCCATCCTTAGATCCTTGTAGACACCTTCTTTGGGCACTCCAGCGTAGCTATTGGTTTTTTGCTCATATCTTGAGCATACGGTGTCAAAATTTGGCAAACGAGATATCATCAGAAAGCTGATTCCGAGCTCTTTCAAGATTTGGAAGTTATATTTTATGATTTTATTTTTCTAATGGTGTTTTTCTCTATCAAATTCAGATCTTCATTTCTACACTCTGGGAGCTATATCTTGTGCATCCAGACTCTGTTTTCAGAAAATGATATATCAAATTGGAAAACTTGTTCAGAGAGCTTTCCAGTGTTGTGAGTAATTTTTCTAGATTTTGCTCTAGGTTCATTTTATTTAGATTCTTTCATTTTTGCAAACTGGTGGATATCTTGGTTGTTACAGGTCCTGGGATCTCTTCCCTTTGAGGGATGGCTCGTCTTTAGCTGTTCTTTTATTTTAGCAGTCTTTTCTCTTCTTTGAGTAGTGTATACTTCATTTTTTGTAGCATTCTTTTATGCACACGCACTGAGATAAAGTGTCATTCTATTGCCTGTATGGGATCTTGCACATGTTCATGCTTTATGTACTTGCACTCCATTATAAAGTGCCAGGGGAGGTTTGATGTTTGCCTTTGTCTGCCATCTTCTTTTGTCATGTGAGCATTCCTCCAACAACATTAGCCTTAAGTATCTCTATATGTGTTTGTACTCTCTCTGCACATTTGATGTTTCAGATTCTTCTTCATCATGCAATTCATATTGGATGATCTTTTTAGTGTACCTGTCATTACTCCCTTGTTAGCAGTATGGGGGGGTTTCTACTATTGGTTCTACTACTTCCTTGGTTCAATAGCGTGAGCTATGTATTCAGTATTTGATCTAATGTACTAGGTGGTTGCAGTGGCTGGGTACCTATGCATTCTGGTGAGATGGATCATTTACCATATGGACACTCTTTTCTTTACTATTTTTGGATGCACTCTTCTAGCTTTGATTGATCAGCTCTTCAGGCTTTTGGTGTTTATTTCATATGTATCTTCAATTTTAGGTGTTTGCCTTTGTTTGCCTCCTGATTCAAGTAGTGTTATTTGAGGGCACTCATATAGATTACAGTCTTCTCTACCTAGTCATATTTATGTGGACGATCTTCAGATCATCAGTTTCTTCTTGATAGAGTTTGCAATTTCATGCTTCAGTGATGTTGTACATGTTCATCTTTGTTCCTATTTTTTGGAACATTTCTAGTTTTGGAGGCTTCTTCAGTCCTTCAGACTAGACTTTGTCTCTTTTTGGAGTAGAGTTTTTCCCATGTGGTTTTCTCTATTTCTCTACTTTATAGAGACTTTGTTTTGTACTTGGGTACCTAATCATTGTTGTCGGGACCCATTTGCTATCAATTGTTCTTTCTAGGTTTTTAGCTTCTCCCAAAGTTTATCTTAAGGGGGGGTGTTAGAGTAATAAAGTGTTTCCTGATTAATTGAATCTTATTGATTTAATTATTAAGCCACTTATTACCTTTTTTGACTTAAGCTAAACTTTAGGCATATAATAAATAATTATTTTATTAATTATTATTGTGCAACCTACGTTTTACCTTTTTAGGTTTTCTGATCTCCTTTTATAAGGATTGATCTCATAACATTGTGTAACATTTTTTGACATTTCATTATTGATTGCAACTTTTGTTTTTGCACATCAAGGATTTCTCATCTCTCGTGGATCCATACGTTCAAGTCTCCATAGTTGTTTGCTTCTCTCTCTTTCTATGACTTAATAATTAATAATTAATGTTGCACAGTGGCACTCAAGTGGTTGTTAGGTGGTGCCTCAGTGGCGGGACTTGCAAATTCCTATTTTGACATTTTGTTGGTCTTTTTTTTGTCAAATGATGAAGTACATCTACGCACTTCCAAAGCCATAACTTTTGCATCCGAGCTTTGTTTTTTGAAAATGAAATATTTCTAAAAAGCTCATTCAGATCTCTTTTCAGATCTAGCATTTATTTTTAGAAAATTTCTCAGGTACATAGAAATATTTTTGCAACATTACATTCTTTCTTTCTTGCATTTAGATTGTACCAGGGTTTGGGTTCTCTATTTGTGGGCGGTATTTTTTCTCTTGCTTTCTGTCATTTGGTTCAAAAAATGGAAACACCAAAAGCATAAACCCTTCTGCATATTCTATCTAGTTTTGAAAGAAAACCCATAATAATAATAAAAATAGGTATTCAGATCAGTTATCAGCATGACAGATCCAGCTTCAGTTGAGCTTCTCACTCCGCACAATTATCACATCTGGAAAACCCACATGATGAGGCTTCTCAAATTACGTGGATTATGGTCCTGTCTAGATGAGGAATAGCCTCATCTAACTTGCCCCTATGAGATTATGCAGCACAAGAACAAAATGGATGAGGCTATGGGTGTGTTGTCTCTGCATGTTTCAAACAGCCTTCTTTTCCATCTTGATGATTGTCCTACTCCTAGGGATATGTGGACACAGTTTCAGACCCTCTTTGGCATAGTTAATGAATTTAGGGCACTTCAGATTGATGTAGAATACATGATTCCTTTCCTTCTATCAAGGATTGCTTGATGAAATTCAAATCCATCAGATTTGTTTTACAGGGTTGTGGCAAGATCAAGACTGATCAAGAATGCATTTACCTGATTCTTTCTAAGCTTTGAGGAAAATTTTAGATTTTCTCCTCTACTTTCCATTCCACCATGGATGCTTTGGGACCTAGATTTTTTATGCCCTCTTTTGAGATATTCTATGATCGTTTGACTCGAGAGCAATCTAAGCTTAACAAGTTGGATTCTCTATCAGGATCATAGAACCAAGCATTGGTTGCTCAGACACCTACAAATAGCAAGAAGCCCAAATCAAAGCCCAAGAAAGATTCAGCTGGCAATGAGAGTCCCTCCAAGCCATCTTAGAAATCAGATTCTAGATTTGATTCCACAACTAATCCCAGTTTCAAATAGGGAAATTCTTCAAAGTCTAGTGAGTCTTCCTCCATGACAAAGAAGAAATCAGAAGAATCCTGTAGCTTTTGTGGCAAGGAAGGACACCCAATTTCAAGGTATTGGACATGACTAGAGGCTTTAGAGGCATGCATGCAGTAGCATAATATCACCTCCCCTAGTCCTCCTTCCTCTTCCATCGGAAAAGGTCATGCTCTTTTTGCATGAGCTATACCTATAGATTCTCCTTGGATCATTCATTCAGGTGCTTTGCACCATATGTCACACTCCCTAGGATTGATTACCTCACTTTCTCAGAGTGCCATTACATAGATTACAATTGGTGATTTGGCACAGCTTTTAGTTACAAGTTCTGGAACTATTTCATTGGATGGTGATTCTCTACAGGATGTTCTCTTGGTTTTGGCCATCTCTACGAACCTCCTCTTTGTTTCTCAGATCTTTCATTCTAGATCTGGTAAAATAGTTGTGTTCTCACCACATGATGTGGTTATTTAAGAACTCCATGATCCTGATCTAGTTGTTGCTACTAGGAGTGTTGATTCAAAGTCTCACTTATACAGGCATGATTGCTTCGATAGCTCTAATTCTACAAGTGTTTCTCTTGTTTCTCATGTAGACATAGTGATCAAATTTTGGCATGAGATTTTTGGCCATGTCAACTACAGATATCTATAGCATATGAGTACACAAGAGCTAGTGATCGCGCTGCCTCAGATTTCTTGTAGTGATGGTGTTTGTCATGAGGGTGATCTCTTGATTCTTGTGCTATATGTTGATGATCTTCTTATCACAGGTACCTCATCCTTTATTATTTAGTGTGTTTAGAGAGCACTGATGGAGCGATTTGAGATGACAAATCTCAGTCTTCTGCACTATTTTTTGGGCCTACAAGTTATTTAGTCTTCAGATGGGATCTCCATACTCCAATAGCAGTATGCTCTTTATATTCTCCAGTGATTTGGCATGCTTGATTGCAAGCCTACCCCTACACCTTTTTAGTTAGGTGTTGATTTGTCACCATCATGTCCTACTCCTTTAGTAGACTCTACTTTGTACAAATAGTTGGTTGGAAGTTTGTTGTACCTGACACACACACGTCAAGATCTTTCCTTTGCAGTTGGCCTTGTCTCTAGATTCTTGCAAGATCCCCATGAGAGTCATTAGCAGTTGATTCAGGATGGTGTTCTCATCTTGGAGTATATTCCTACAGCTGAGAAGGTTGTTGACATCTTCACTAAATATTTTGCCTCAACAAGCTACCTTCAATTGTGCTTGATGCTTGGGGTGAAGGAAGTTGTCCTTGGGGGGTTTCAGTGAGGCCTTCCTTCCTTTATGTTTCTTTCTAGCATGTTTTTTCATCTATTTTTGGAGTGGAGTTTTTCCCGTGAGGTTTTCTCTATTTCTCCACTTTACAGAGATTTGGTTGTGATTGGGTACCTGATTAGGCTTTGTTGTCGAGACCTAAATTTTCTTTTCATCTTGTTTTGCTTTAGCTTCTTTAGCTTTTAGTTTGCAGCTTTTCCCTAAGCTCATCTTAAGGGGGGTGTTAGAGTAATAGATTCTTTTGATATTTTATTCCTCTCTAAAGATTCACTTAGGGTTTCTCATTCTCCTATTTAAGGATGAATCTTGTATTTTCTCTTTTAATTTTCTCTAATGCAATTTTACTTTTGAGAGATATTGCAATTTGTCTCCATTCTTCTCTTGTAACAGGTTATTCTAGTTTGTAGATATTTTTGGGCTATGTGGATTTGTATTCTCAAATCCTTCATGGGTTGGCTCCAAGTTTATATCATATGTTATGGGATGGGTTTACTTCATCTATAATTGATGGGGATGGTTATTGCAAGTTAGCAGGAGGTGACTTGTAGGGTTAGTACATCCAGGTTGGTTTTATAGTGGTTAGATATTTGGATTACAGGAGTACATAGAGTGTATTGATAGGGTGTGTAGAGACCTCTAGTTTATTAGATGGTTTTGGATATACATTCTTCCTTTTTATGGATGGTTGTGAGTTTCATCTCTACTAGGATCCAGGTAGTGTCTAGTTTAGCACTACAGATTGTGTGGATCACTATGGTTGGCATGATGTTAGTGTGCTTTGGTTATTTTAGTGGATGATGATTTCTTTATAGAAGTTTGTAGGTGACTGTAGGGACATTACTCCATTCTATCCTTGGGAGCCAAGTGGACTTCCATGTTTTTGTTTTCTGAAATTGCTTGGGGACAAGCAATTTCAGGAAGAGAGGATTGTAATGTCCCTATTTTGAGGCACATGGGATTAGCTTATTTATGTGACCTTCATAGGCTAATTAGGATGTTGGACGGGGTCATGTGGTAGAGCCAGTGGTCAGTTTCCCCTCGAGAGGTTTGTGATGTCAGGATTGCTCTTTGTTTGAGTCAAATTGATAAACTTACGATTTATAGTAAGTGCTTATTATAGGTGATCATCATGATTGCTATTTTTAGCAGGGATCATGTGCATTGGTTTCATTGGAGTTATGGATTCATTTTGTAGAGTTTCCAATTTGAGGGACTTACTATTTTTAGTAAGTCTATTTTGGGCAGTTGTTATTTTGGGCAGTGCAATGGAGGCAGAGGGAGTTGAGCGATAGGAGCATTTAATAAAGAGTTTTTATGGAGCTTCATATGTTTCAGTTGTTTATTAAGTATATCTTAATAAATAACTTTATCTTTATGTTATAATCTAATAGTGTGTACGAGAAGCCTCTTAAGTGAGAAGTGTAATGGAGAAGCTACACTTCTTTAATGTTTTAAAAGAGCTTTTTGGAAGAAATCAAATTCATTCATGATTTTTTTCTTTTTTTGATGAAATGGGAGTTGAGGGTTTGGAGAAATTAATTTGCTGAGATGAATATCTCTACAAATATTTGGTGCTTTGAGCCATTTTTTGTAATGGTGAATTGCTTGTTTAATTTGGACGGTTTTTTTATAAGCTGGATAGAATTTATAAGTGTTGTGACATTATATAAGAGAGGTTGCAATAATTTGTGGTAGCTATGTAAGTCTAAATTGAGCCACCAACATATCCTTCGGTTGTTATAATCATTAGAGGGAGCTACGATAGCATTTGGGGAAGTTGTGTCAACTTCCTTGGTGGTTGCATAGACTCTCATAGAGCCACATTTTTTTTTGAGGTTGTGTCAATAACCTAAAAGGTCGTGTCAATAATTGAAGAATTTGCATCATCTTCTTGAGTGGCAATGTCAACATTTATGGATGGCTATGATTTTTAATCATTTTTTGGCTACCATTAGCACATGTGCAAAGGTGCATTTTGACATGAAACATATCATTAAATAAACAGCTTATCATTGTATGTTTTGCAAAAATTAAATTTGTTTGCAATTGAAATTTGGAATTTGGAATTTTGCAGTTGTGTTTATAAAGTTTTAGAATTTCAATTGCAAATATTATGTCAAAAACTTCCAAAAAATTAAAAGAAAAATATAAATTTCTAGAAAGAGCTAGCAAGGCTCTTTACAAGTTTTCCCAAAACTTACCAATAAGTGTGGTCTCCCATAAAATAGTAATATGCAAAGAAAGTAACTACTCTAGTATTGTGATCCTATATGCCTATGACCCATCACTTCTATTTCAACTATCATCCAATGCATCACGTATATGATGTTCATTTGGCAAATATCTCTCCATACTATCTGCATTTTTTCTTCACCATGCTTTGGTTGTTCTACTTGGTTTGAAGGAGGCTCCTACATTCCCTTGAGATGCTAACCCTTTGCCTGACCGAGGATCCTTATTCTACATTGGAGTTTCATTAGGGTTTCATTAGGGTTACTAAGAAACTTAGGGTTCAATACCAGAGTTTTGTTTGGCCAAGAGACATTTGAAGGGCCTCCCCAATATTCATCATCTTGCAACATATAATGACCATCCTCATCACTAAATCAAGGATTATGTTGAGAGATTCCATTGCAAATGTCAAATTTTGGTTGAGGTCGGTTATGAAAACCCTTGAATCAATTTATTCTTTGTCCCCATCCAAAATGTGTTTGTTGTGCTCTACCATTTATGCGATCTGTCTAGCGATTAGGTGGGAATCTCTGTCATTTTTTGTCAAATCCAACTGCTTTTCACCAGAGGTGTTGTAGTCATTCTCACTCCTCCATTCTCCATTCATGATGAGTATACCAATCCTCCACAAGAGCATTGTAAGTGTATTGCAAATGAATTGTTGGATGATTTTAAACATGTATATAGTTTGTATGACTGATTTTGGTGAAGAATTGAATATTTCCCATTTTGATTTGAGAAAATAAGGGTTTCCTCATCATTATACAACTCATTTTGTGTTGAATAGATGTTTTATTATTTTAATTTTATTTTTGGAATGGTAGAGGTATGGGAACTAATGGATTTTCCTAGATATATTTATCCTTTATTTTTTATATTTTGGTGATTTGTGGGTGGATGGCCTTCATGCTCTGCATTTGGACAAATGGATTTATGCAAGAAAGTGTTGGTTATTGGTTTGAAATGTGGATATTCATATGTGGTAATATGATATGGCATATGGAAATTATTGTGGGATTGATGTGAGATCCATACTCTTGGTATGGAAACAATGGAGTGAATGTCATGAACATTGTTGACAAGTGTATAATGTAATATGAGATATTAGTATATTACGTCATTGTGATTTTATCTTGGTTATGATCTTGGGTTGGGCGTGGATCCAGAACTAGGGAGTGGCTCTCAATAGGGGTCGGGACCAGCGAAAACTTTAGTGGAGATTATTCACCATTTGGTGAATGTCACTTGTCCGCAACCCAAGAATTGGCAAATATTTTTCCCATATGGGATTGACCCTATCACCTCACATTTATTAAAATTGGGTCCAATGCTCGGGTCCATCACCCAGTAGTTTATTAAATTTTGTCCATTTATTTCACATTATCGCCAATGGCATATACATTTTGGGCATGATATATTTTTAACATTCGCCTATAATTTCAACGCGGCCCCAAATGGACGGCCTATATTCACCAATAGTTATATATATAGGCAACCCCAACTTCGCCAACCATTTTATGGACACGTGTCTCAAACTGATGGGTTTTCACCACCTTTATTAATCATACTAAGGTATTGGATGACTCATCATCGCCTAGGAAATAACACAAGATGTGTTATAATTACGCTAGCTTCACCAAATTTTTGGACACTAACCTAATACCTCCCACCCAATTCACCAAAAAAGATTAGTATAAATACATTCATACATCAGTGTTATTGTACACAATTTGGATCGATTCAATTTGATCGATAGCGAAGTTCAGACTATTTTGTCTTGACTGCTTTGGCAAGTTGTGAGTGCAATTGAATTTGAGGCAAAGGTAAGTGATTATTATTTTGCGACTATGTAAACATTGTATATTATAGTTCTATTATCATTTGTCACTTCTTCAACAAGTATACATTTTTTTTTCACTGGTAAGCTAGTAGCCTTTATTTTGTGTAAGAATCAAGATGTCGAACAAGAATAAGGGTAAGGCTCCAGCATATGGGGAAATCCAAGAGAGGCCAACAAAATGCAGAACCTTATCATCGTACTTTGGTCATGGTGTTGGAAATGTTTTTGGCCAAAATCAGGAAGCTACTTCATCACAAGAAGATTTTCAAGATTCACAACCTGAGGCTGAACCTACATGACATATTGAAGAAGTCAGCGAACCTGATATCTCAGATCATGATGAACTTGAAGAATATTTTTAGTTAAATACCCAGAGTAGCCATAATGATATAATCGACTTGGATGAGACTGAGAATGTCAGAGAAGATGATGATGCAGGGAAGAAAAGAAAATACAAATCAAAGAATGATAGAATGTGGGATCTATCAAGGAATTTTCAAGTAGAATGGGTGTCAAAGTATCCATTCATTGAACTAGTGGATAATCCAATTGAAGGGGAGCCTCTGGTAGAATGCAGATGTAAGATTTGCAGCCAGATAAATAAGAAGGAAAAGAGGTTGCAGCTAAAAATTGACACCATAGAGAAGCATATGGGTAAAGTTTACGAAAAGAAAACCATAGATGGAGTTCAAAAATAAGTGATAAGATGGAAAACAAAGGAGGAATCTCAGCATGTTAGGAATGCAGAATTCTATGAATTTCAACATAATATAAAGACAAAGCCTAGTGAAGTTAAAGGCTCTATTGAAGCTTGTTTTGGAAAAGCATTGGAAGTAGAACTAATGGGAAAAGTTGTTCAGTTAAGTGTTTTGTTTAATATTTTGAGCAGAGGGCATCCTATGATAGACTACCCATCATTAAGTGCTTTATTACACTTTTTGAAATTTTGTAACTATCCTAACAGTCATTGGTTAGTAAATAGTGGATGGAAATGGGCAAGTTGTCTTGCCAAGGTTGAAAAAGAGGATCTGAAGGCAAAAATTAAAGAGTCAAATTATATTACATTGTCTTTAGACGAGGTTACAGCAATAGACAATGCTTCTTGGGTATGCATGCATGTTTATACTATACAAAATTTTGTTCGCCAACCTCATCTACTAACTGTTGCTAAAATGAGGGATAATGCGATAGTGGAAAATTTATTTGAACTAGTAAAGAGTTCTCTAATTGAATATGGAGGTATAAATGACATGACCATTGCCAAAAAGCTAGTGTGTGTTGGATCGGATGGAGCTTCAGTAATGCAAGGCCACAGGGGTGGTCTTTGCACAAAGATACAATCTTCTTGTGCACCCTATGTTACTCCCATTCACTGCATGGCCCACAGAATGAATCTAGATTTTGGAGTTGTCAGCAAGCATGCTCTAGTACAAAAAATTGAAGATTTAATCAAAGAGCTCTACCAATACTTATGTCAAAGTCCAAAGCGATTGAGGGAATTTCAACACTTTTTCAAGGGACTAACTGATGAGAACAAGCTTCTTAAGGATAATGATACCAGATGGATCTCTTTGGACGGACCAGCACATCGAGTTTTTTTAGAATATCAATCATTGCTTGGTCTAATGAACTCAAGTCATGACAAAGCAGGGCAACCAAATTTTCATGCACTACTGGAAATGTTAAGTAATGTAGAGACATTGTTAACATTAGCAGGTATTCTCCCCATGCTTGAGGAAATGAGAAATTTAATGAAAAAGGCCCAGCAAAGAGCTATGTATATTGTAGAATATGCTTCACTACATAAATTGACATGCATGACGCTCGATAATCTCTATCAATTATGTGTCAATGATTTAAAATTTTCCAGCTGGCTAAAAATCACAGATTTGGACAATCCTGATAACTTTTTAAAAATTGATTCAAATGGGGAGTTATGTGCAGAAGTTCATGAAGTTGAGATACCAATGCACTACTTTGCCAAGATCGAGTCTGAGGAACCAGGAAAGAACCCTAAGAGGTGAGTATCAAGTATTAAAAGGGAAGACTTTACCAAGATCGTTGAGTCTATAACAGTTTCTATGAAGCACATTGCCTATGATCTTTCCTCATAGATTAGAGCAAGATTCCCTCCAGTCAAACTACTTGAATCAATGGCTATTTTGTTTCATCGATATTGGAGTATGAACAATCTGAAATATTTTAAATCTAGGCTACTAAATTTGATAGATCATTTTTGCAAAACCAAAGAGTTAAATGGAGTAACTCTAAATGGAATTTTAGATGGAAATCATTTGAGAGAGAAATCAGGTCATTTTTCAATGACAATGAGGGAACAATATAATATTATGCAGAACCCTCACGAAGATGGATCGGTATCAAGGCTTTGGAAAAGTCTAGCTGAGAGCGAATTGTTGACTGATACAATATCAGAATATTTCAAGCTTGCTGATTTATGTCTGACCATGATATTGGGGTCGGTGGAGGATGAGAGAGTTTTCAGTGCTTTGGGATTCCTAAAATCAAAGATAAGAAACAAACTAGACAAGAATCTGGAAAATTGCTTGAGGCTCTATACATTCGAGTATGAAGTCAATACTTTTCCTTATGAAAGGGCACTGAAATTGTGGAGGAAGAAATGTCAGAGAAGAGGGTTGGGCAACATTTCAAACCAAAGTGGGACTGGGAGTGGGAATGCTAGAGACAATGATGTCATTGACTCATGTACTGGTACTAGTACTGCTAGTGATGAACATTAGTTAAGCGGTGGTATGCAGAGTGAAGAAAACATATCGAAGAACCAAGGAAGCTATGAAGTTGATGGCATTGAATCCATTGATCTCAATGATGATTTGATGTGGTAGCTTGAGGTTGAACCATTGTATAAGTAGTAGGTCCTAGGTATTTATTAAGCTTTTTCTTGAAGTCTACTATCAGTTTCTGTATCTCATCATCAATCATGCATAATAGCATATTCCAATGTTAAATACATGAATGTGGTTGATAATGTCATCAAGATTAAATTCCACAATTAATAATGGTTTTCATTTGCATTATTCAACTCATATGGTACAATTCTTGTAGATTTTTCATTATTTTTTTTGACAGCATAGCAATTCATATGTTACAATTCTTAGAGTTAGAAATAATGATTCTCATTAATTTAATTACAAATATGATACAATGTAACAATTCATTCATTAATTAATACTAGTAAGAACACAACTCTATGATTCTATTTACAAAAGTCAATGACTCAATACCCATTGGCAATTTGGCACATTGCCCAATTTCAATTTCATTACCCTAACTCTAAGCCAATGACCCTAAATTCCCTTTTATAGAAACAAGGGAGCAACAACAGCTTTAGGTCGATTTGCCTAATGTGAAGTGAGAAGTCTCAAAATCTAAATCAGTAAGACAACTAAAAGTCTACAACATCTCTACAACTTTAGTTGTACATTTCTGCATTTGACAAGTCGGTTTAGTAAATTAGCATTGGCAATAGCATCTGCAACTGCAAGACTACAACATTGATCATGTTCAAAAACAAAGTTCAAACTTGTTACTTTAAACTCAATTCTAGACTCTAGTATTTAGGATAATATCAAAGATATATACTAAAGATATAGAGATGATTGAAATTGAAAGTACTTTCACATACTATGATTAATGAAAATCAAGATGATTCTGTTAGTTTCTTTAGTATGCTCCATTCTTCGTTGGTTTGAAGGGAAAAATTTTTGATGTTATAGTAAATGACTTGCAACTTTGTCAGCCATCCATGCTTGGAAGAGTGAGTTGAAAGAAATGTTCCTTCCATTACTGCATTCAAAATTGTGAATGTTTTGATGCACTTTGCAATGCCTTCATGAGTTATGTCCTAAGGAAGGTTGCCTAAATCAGATGTCATTGTGTCCTCCAACTTTTTTTTGTAAGCTTCTATTCCAACGAAATTCGTTGATGAGTAATCAGGTCCAGGACTTGGCAACCCAAGAGATATCAATTTGGTTGTTTTACTATTCATCTTGGTGAGCTTTGGCCTAATTAAGGCAAGAGTTTCATCTGCTTCTATTATTTTCTGACATATTTGAAAGACAAAGGTCACCTTTATTGTTGCAGCAATGCGGTCCTGAATTCCCTTGCTTGCCAAATCCCTGTCACTAGTTCTGTTGATTTCTTGTATAATATACTTTGCAGTTTTCTATCTCTGACAAAAACTTTTGTTCTTCGCAATGTGCTCTTTCAGCTTCCCAAAAACATTTGTAACAGTTTCATTTAGTTCAAACCAATCACACAACCTATCACCAAAAATCTTTATTTTCCCCCAGAAGAATTTTTTTATTTGCTTGAATGTATTATTTACATTGTCATTCAAGATGTTTTCATAATTTTTAATTGTATTATTTGCCTTCTTTAGGTCTTCTGTCATTTCTGAGAACTGGTGTTCACCATATTGTCTTATTTTCTCTGCTTTATCTTCCCACTCTTTTTCTTTCTCTTCCCACTATTTTGTTTTTACCCTCTCATTATCCAATTCTTTCTTTAAGTTATTGGTTACATGTCCCACATTCTCCAATCTTTTGTATAAACTTAATGAAGAGGCTTTTTCATCCTCAAGTTTTTTTTCGCTCTGTTCCAATTTTTCCCTCAAAGTTTTCAATTCTGCATCCATATGTTCTTGTTGTCCAATTGCTTCTTTAGAGGATGAATTTTTTATCCTTCTCTCTAATTCTTTGCACCTATTTTCTGTTGCTTTCTCAGTTGCCTTTACATTTGCCAAGTCTACCTTTAACTTATCTATTGTGCCCTGAAGCTTTCCTTTCTCTCTCTCCAACTTTATCAGTGAACTATAGACCACTTGGTTGGTCATTTTTGACACATTTATCTTGTCCACATTTTAAATTTTGGATAAATCCATTTGGAGGGTGCTAACTTGAAATTGAGATGGATGTAACTGACTCTTTGGTGGATTGCTATCTCTAGCTGGGGGCATAACAACCATGAATTCCATCATATCTTTATTTGGGTCATATGTGGGAAATAACCTATTGGATGCAGGTTCTACATCACGAGCTGCAGCAACTACTTCCATCTTCATTTTCTTACTAGTTTCTCTATTCCTATTTTTTTATTGTTCATAGTTAGTTACAAAATCATTGTAACAAAAATCAAGGTTTTGTGACACAACTGAATGTTTGAATGGTGAAATAGCACTTGCACTGATGTACGAGCTTCCACCTATGTTGCATGTGGTTCTACTAATTCCACCATGAGGATTGGCAACACCCTGACCCATTACAAGTGGAGTTTTTGGACTATTCTGAGGGTTTTGTCCTGAAGGTTGGGCAATTGTTGGACTCACAGTCACCATTGGCATTGTTGTACTAATACTTGTCATAACCTTTTTCTTCTTTACACTACCTTGATCTCTGGGAATAATTATTTTCATGTCTATCTATAATGTCCTTTTTGGACCACTAGTTGTAGTTGTACCCATGATATCCATAGCTGTGGGAGTGGCAATTGATTGAGATTGAATCTGAGTGCTTGCAATAGGTGGAATTGTATTTGAAGCTAGAACTAATGGAATTGACTAAGTTGATGAATGTGATGATTGAACTCCAAGCCCAAGGCCTAGTTTCTCACCATGTTTTGGTGGAGCTAGTGGGTCAGGTGCAAACCAAACCCCTTGTCCACTAGGACCCAGACCACCAATACCTTGGTAGCCCATTTTTTGTATATAATCTTCCCCTTTGGTATATTTATCTTTTATGGACTTATCAAGTCCTGTACTAATTGTGGGATTCACACTGGACATGGGATCCACAGAGTCCTGGTCATAGTCATCATCATTGGTGACATTTTCTTCAACTAGATGCTCCTTATTCCTCAATTCATTAAACATTTTATCCTCTTCCACCTCATAAAGATCTTTAGAGGTCTTTGGCTCACTGAGATTCTTCCTCATTTCCCAAAAATCTTGAATTTTGGTTCAAGTCCAATTATCATCCATACATTCATCCATTAGGTTAGTTGGAATAGATTTTGTAGATGGTTGAGCAGCTTTTTGGTAAAAATTGTATGATGTCATGGCCTGCACTTTTCCTTTCTGTTTGTGCAATGCCATAATTTGTGATGACAACTCATGTATTGATGTATTATTTTTAGTAGTGAATAGGGGTAAAATGGCATCACACCTATTCAAATATGTATGTATGTATAAATGTATGGGGGAAATATTAGATCCACTCCTAAATCCAAATTCCCAAAGGAGAGATCCAATTTGATCAACCAAAAGGTTAATGCACAATCAAATCAATCTATGGAGAATATGAAAGAGAGAGAAAAACCTTATATTTCCCTACGGTAGAATTGAAGTGTTTAGAATTTGAAATAATTAAAATGCAAGTAATAACCTCAAATTAGGGCAAATCTAGAAAATGCCAATTTCTGATGTCTGTGTATACTTTCAAACAATTCTGCAACCTATTTTGGACTGGAAATGTCGAGACGAAGAAAACCCAGAAATCTTTTTCCAAGATGAGATCAGGTCGACTTTGACCCTCATAAAAGGTCAAAGGCTAGATTCTTTGTTTGAAGGTCGATTCTGACTTTGTTCACAGATCTGAAAAGTTCGCTGAAAAGGGTATCCAAATCCAATCTTAGATCTAAAGTCCCGCACCTGTACCTTCAATAAAATGGGGGTTTTTGTTGTATGGGGGGTTTGCCTTGGTCAAACCCCAATTTAGGAATTAACCTTGAAATTGAATTGAAATGTAGTGTGCATAAACAAAATAATTGAAAAAAATCACCTCGCTTATGTTGAAGTCCTTGTAGAGGATTCGAATCCTCAAATCCACAAATAGGAGTGCTTCAATGGATGTAGAATGAATTTAGGATGTCTCCAATCAATGGCATTTGATCTTCAACACCAATCTTGACTTGATCTTTGCATATGAGAAGGCTTGAATGAATGTAGAAGGATGGATCTTCAAGGGGGCTCCAAAGAGATTAAATCCTTCAATGGCTAACAATGGATCTCCTTGAGGGATGAATGCTTGAAGGCTTGCTTGAATTCACTTTATTTTACTTGAGAGCTCGCTCATGAAATTGCTTGGTGAGAATGGGATGTGAAAATGAGAGAGGAAGGCCTCCTTTTATAGTGAACTAGGGCACAATCCTATAGAGGGGCCACCTTGGAGAATTAAATCCCAGTTAGGTCCTAACCTTTAGAAAATATACCTAGATTAAATTCAATTTAAGGATTTACCATTTTGAAACCCAAAATAGACAACCTGAAGGCAGGAAAACAAATATCCCCGAAACCCGATACCTGAAAATCAAGGAATTTGGAAATTTGAAAGAGGGGGGCAAAATCGAGCTTGGGACTAACCTAGTCAAGATCAAGCTTGATTTTGACCTAGTCAGGATCAACCTTGATTCTGACCCTGTGGGCCCAGATCCAGCCAGAATCGAGATAGGAGATCCCGGGGATGCCCGGAGACCTAGAAATAATACCAGAATGGGAAAGAATGCCAAGAATAGGCATAAAATCCTATGATGACTGTGATGAAGGCCAAGAGGATCTATTTCTAAGTCCTACCTAGAAAATAGAGCCATGGAAGAGGGAAATTAAGGAGAATCCTTGAAATCCTAACCCCAATTTCACCTATAACAAAGAAGAAAAGAAGTGGAAAGCGGGGAGAAAGCCAAATACATGAAAAGACCTGATCAAGGTGCTTAACATGACCCCAGACCACTTACTCAAAGGGCTAAATGCTCTTATCATGGAAGTGCTTCCATTTTAAGATGATACATTAAGCCCCCACTTTAGCAAGAGTATGGACTCGACGCAAACTCTTGGTAAAGGAGATCAGAATGAAAAGATAATCTTATCATAATTCAAGGGACAAAGGGAAACCTTAAGCCCCAAGGGACCAAGTCTTCATCGACTCCTAGATCACAATAAGTGATACATCTCTAGAGAGAGAAAGAAAGGGTGTGATTACCTCACCCAATGAGAACTTATGTCCCATTGTGAAACACACAAGAAAATGGCGCAACTGGAAAGATGGAATTGAACTACCTAGTGAATGTGGCTACTCACTAGTCAACCCATCAAGGATTCATCCTTAGGAATATTCTATTCGATAAGAATAAAATCAAAAAACTATAAAGAGATCCAATCTTAAGGACACCTCTGACCTTAAGGGATCAAAATATATGTATATTTGAAACTGGAGGGATCAAGAGATCCTAAAATATAAATCCATGCTTTGAGGATTAGTTACTAATCCAAAAAGGGAGAAAAGTATCTTGAAAAATATGTGTCTATCAAAAAGTGTGTGTGTGCAACAGGTGAGCAGAGCATCTGCCCCCACATTAAAGTCATTGCTGACACTTTAACAGGAGCAATGGCTTTAACAGAAACATAAACAACTCCACTGATTACATTTCCACGTCGAGATGCCCCCAGATGAAGACAAATCAATGGAAATATCATAGAAACATACAGAGAACATAGAAGGGATCTACCTACCATAGGGTTAGTATGATCATAAGATAATATATATATGATATTATTGCAAATGAATTGACATCATTCCCCAAAGAAAGTAGAACTACAATCACAAAGGAGGAAAGATCACATAATATATACGAAGGAGAATCTTTTCAGACCATGACATGGAGACCAAAAATAATTAGTGCTACCATATCTTGAATCCAAGTAGATTACACAAGGAAACATTTATGAACAATAGAAAAATTACAACATAACATTGAACAATGTATAGAAGAATAGAGATACATATAGAGGAATTTGAAAAACAATTTTTATTCCTTTATCACCTTGCACCAACTGAGTAACAAGGATTGTAAAAAAAGAATCTAACAACATTTAGCAAACACATTACGGGAGAAACACAGTACAGCAAGCAAACACACAAAAAAGCTACCACGAAGGACAAGCTGATCAAGCATGCCACCTACTCTCCTCATCTCATTGTATATCATTTAGGGAAGGTGGGTAACTCGCAAGAGGGACTATATCCAACACAGTAGGAATGATAGCTAGTTCCAAACAAGGATCCTCTTGAAAATCACAATGTTCGAAACTAGGTGCAAGATTTAATTGTGATGAAAGCATATTAGGTAAATCAATGTCAATGTCAATAGTCTCATATTCATCATTAACATCATCAGTATCATCAAGAGTATCTTCCTCATCCAAATTAATCAAAATAGGATCTAAGATACGAATAGAATCATCATAATCATGCATGTGAACATCATTATTAGTAACAACCTCTTCTAACACATCATGCATAGGTTTAGCCAAGGAAGGTAGAGATCCTTGAAGAATAGAATTAGGAGCTTTAGCATGGGCACGAAACTTTTTACGACGTTCATTAGCAGATCAATTACATTTTGATTTATTTGAAATAGGTTGAGAACTCGGAGGAACAATCATAGGATCCTTCATAGGTTCTTTAGGAAGATCAATAGGATTATTAACAATAGCAGAAACAATCACAGGATCTTTAATAGGTTCGGTAGAAGGAACTTGATTAACAGAACTAGAAGTCATAGTTAAAGGAGGTATAGAAGGTGTAGGCAAAAGACCATGATTAATATCCATAGGAGGTATGCTTAATTCAATAATCTTACGATGTTTATAGGCTTGATATGATCGAAAAAGATTATCAGGTCGAGGAGGACATGAATTAGGTAATGAAGGCCAAAAGAAATCAAGAGCAACACAATCTCTAGGCCTAGAAGGTTGATATAAACTATGATTAATCATCTTTACTTCTTCATCATGAATGAACTTAAGACACTTATGGATAGGTGAAGCAATAGCATGCATTTCCTTCAACCAAGGCAAACCTAGCTTAACTTTAAATTGATCAAAAGTAGGAACAACAACAAAGGAAGTGTTCACAATTTTTCCACAGAGTTCAACCGGTAAAGTAATAGAGCCAAATGATGGATAAAGAAAACCATTACAAGTTTGAATCCACACATCCGATGTATCATAAAATCACATTGTAAGCTTTTCATAAAAATATTTTCTTCAGTAATAACATTAACTAAGGATGTAGGATCAACAAGACAACCACGAGTAGATATCTGCAAAATCCTAGCAGCAATGTAAAGGGGACCATCAGGAGCCTTAATAGTCTAAGAGTCATCAAAGGTAATCAAAATTTCTCGAGGTCATTTATTCTTAGGTTGTTGTTGAGGTTTAGGTTGAGTTTTCAGTTTAGGTTTAGGGTTTGATCGAGGTTGAGATTGAACTTGAGATTAAATCTGAGGTTGAGGTTGAGATTGAGGTTGAGGTGGAGATACAAGTTGACCAACATGCTCCACTTGATTAACAACATGATTGAGATCATCCAGCTTTGAGTCATACAAAATTTCCACAGCAAATGGTTGAGCAATTATATTAGTATCATGCATAGGTAAAGGGTTCGTATAGATTTGAAGGTTTTGATTAGGAGGAGAGATAGATTTGTTACCACTATCATCAAGATTATCAACAGATAAAGCCTTAGAATCAATTAAGTCTTGAACCTTATGTTTTAAAGAATAACATTTCTCAGTATCATGACCATTTTGATGATGATATTGACAAAAAGCATTTTGATCAAAAGATTTAAATGCAATCATAGCAGATAAAAGAGGATGAATAGGAGGTAAAGTAATCATATTAGTAGTTAACAACCTATTCATAATAGCATGTAAAGATTCAAAAAGAGGAGTAAATGTATGATTTAATCAAAAAGCAGTGGATGCAGAAGTGGCATTGTGAGATGCAACAACAACTTGATTAGCAATTGTATTCATTTGTTTGTTTATCTTGACATAGTTGTTGAATTTTTTAAATTTGTTTGGATTAGGAGCAGCATCATTCTTATCAACTGGAATAGGAGCCATTGGAGTGTTGCTCTCAAATTGACTCACTTGTAATTGATAATGATGAAGCGCTGCACAAAGTTGTTGAAAAAAGGTAAATTCAGTAAGAAGAATTTTATCTCTAATATCCTTCTGCAAATTTGAAATAAACATACGTTGAATATCAATATCAGGAACAAGATAGGAAATCTGAGCATGCAAATGCTTAAATCTACCAATAAATGTAGTTAATTTTTCTTTAGCACTTTGTTTACAATGCATCAAGTCAATCAAAGACACTTGCGGGCCAATGTTGTTTTGAAATTGTTGAATAAAGGCATTAGCAAGTTGTAGAAAGGAATCAATAGAATAAGGAGGCAAGGAACAATACCATTGTAAGGCCTTGTCATGGAAAGTTCTAGCAAACAGTTTGGCTAAAATCCTATGGTCATTAGCATAACCACTACAAAGGATTTGGAATGTTTTAACATGATGAACAGGATCTCTATTTCCATTATAATTCTCAAGAAGAGGCATCTCACCTTGATGAGTAACAAGAGTACAAATAATGTCTCGGGACAAGGGACTTCCCATGTCACATGTAGGAATACTAAACTTGTTTTGAGTTAAGGAAGAAAGTTGTTGTTGTAAGGATGACACAGTTTGAGCCAAACTGATGATTATTGAATCATTAGAGGAAATAGGAGTAGCAACATTAGACACACTAGGTAAAGTGTAAGAAGTTGCAGGAATAGAAGACACAACTGGAGGAACACTAGGAACACAGTTGGAAGTGGATTGGAATAAGTAAAAGGAACATTATGATATGAAGGTTGTGATGTAGGAAGGGACACAAGAGGAACACTAGAGGGAACCATCATAGTCACCAAAGAAGAAGTATAGGTAGGAATACTAGGTAAAAGATTAGAAGGAGGTTCAACACTAATGATAGGAGGAATCAACCCTAAATCTTGAGTTTCTTGAGCTAAAGGTTTAACATTTGAATGCACAAGGTGAGTAATACCACGCAAGAGGTTAACACCTTGATCACTATCACGGAGAACTTTCTTAAGAGACTCTATAGCTTGAATGGAATCTTGATTATGGTTTTCTTGAATAAGCCAATTACCCATTTTATCAAGTTTAGTGGAAAGTTTTTGAACTTGTTCATGAGGAACTCTTAAAGCATCATCCTCATCATGAGATGAGTGAGAAGAGTTTTGCTCCATAGTAGGATTGGAATCATGAAGAATCAAATTATCATCTGGGACCCTAAGGAAAGGAGAGGAAGATTCAGGATCAAAGGCACCCATGAGTCTATGACTTCTTCTAACCGGAATGTTATAAGTAGGACTAGTAGTAGTAAAGCTCATAAACCAATGGAAAGAAAATGAACTAAACTAAAACCACATAAAGCATGAATATTTTTGTATTTTTGAAATCTAATTAGCATGCAAGATCTAACACAAAGGAAAAATCTAATACTAACAAGATAAAAGGAAATCTAATACCACAAAACACAATAGGGCATCCAATTCCACAAAAAGAAAGGAGAGTAAGTATGTCGGGTTCACCAAAATGAATACGAGTAAAATGGCATCACACTTATTCAAATATGTATGTATGTATGTATAAATGTATGGGGGAAATATTAGATCCACTCCTAAATCCAAATTCCCAAAGGAGAGATCCAATTTGATCAACCAAAAGGTTAATGCACAATCGAATCAATCTATGGAGAATATGAAAGAGAGAGAAAAACCTTATATTTCCCTATGGTAGAATTGAAGTGTTTAGAATTTGAAATAATTGAAATGCAAGTACTAACCTCAAATTAGGGCAAATCTAGAAAATGCCAATTTCTGATGTCTGTGTATACTTTCGGGAAATTCTACAACTTGTTTCAGACTGGAAATGCTGAGATGAAGAAAACCCAGAAATCTTTTTTCAAGATGAGATCAGGTTGACTTTGACCCTCATAAAAGGTCAAAGGCTAGATTCTTTGTTTGAAGGTCGATTCTGACTTTGTTCACATATCTAGAAAGTTCACCGAAAAGGGTATCCAAATCTGATCTTAGATCTAAAGTTCTGCACCTGTACCTACAAGAAAATGGAGGTTTTTGTTGTATGGGGGGTTTGCCTTGGTCAAACCCCAATTTAGGAATTAACCTTGAAATTGAATTAAAATGTAGTGTGCATAAACAAAGTAATTGAAACAAATCACCTCGCTTATGTTGAATTCCTTATAGAGGATTCGAATCCTCAAATCCACAAATAGGAGTGCTTCAATGGATGTAGAATGAATGTAGGATGTCTCCAATCAATGGAATTTGATCTTCAACACCAATCTTGACTTGATCTTTGCATATGAGAAGGCTTGAATGAATGTAGAAGGATGGATCTTCAAGGGGGTTCCAAAGAGATTGAATCCTTCAATGGATAACAATAGATCTCCTTGAGGGATGAATGCTTGAATACTTGAATTCTTGAAGGCTTGCTTGAATTCACTTGCTGGTACTTGAGAGCTCACTCATGAAATTGCTTGGTGAGAATGGGATGTGAAAATGAGAGAGGAAGGCCTCCTTTTATAGTGAACTAGGGCACAATCCTCTAGAGGGGCCACCTTGGAGAATTAAATCCCAATTAGGTCCTAACCTTTAGAAAATATACCTAGATTAAATGCAATTTAAGGATTTACCATTTCAAAACCCGAATAGCCAACCCGGAGGCGGGAAAATAAACATCCCCGAAACCTGATTCCCAAAAATCAAGGAATTTGGAAATTTGAAAGAGGGGGGAAAATTCAAGCTTGGGACTGACCTAGTTAGGATCAAGCTTGATTCTAACCTAGTCAAGATCAACCTTGATCCTAACCCTGTGGGCCCAGATCCAGCCAGAATTAGGACAGGAGGTCTCGGGGATGCCCGAAGACCTAGAAATGATACCAGAATGGGACAGAATGCCAGGGATAGGCATAAAATCCTATGATGACTATGATGAATTCCAAGAGAACCTATTTCTAAGTCCTACCTAGAAAATAGAGCCATGGAAGAGGGAAATTAAGGAGAATCCTTGAGATCCTAACCCTAATTTCACCTATAACAAAGCAGAAAAGAAGTGGAAAGCGGGGAGAAAGCCAAATACATGCAAAGACCAAATCAAGGTGCTTAACATGACCCCAGACCACTTACTCAGAGGTATAAACACTCTTATCATGGAAGTGCTTCCATTTTAAGACGATACAAGCAGCATATTTCTCCATCTCTTTTTTGACCTCGTCCTAGGAATCCATGTTTTTAAATTTTTCAATCAATGGCATACTTCATGTTGACATTTGCTTGTAGAGTTCCCATTATCTCTAAGCTTTGTTCCAATTATGTTGAGTGGATCATACTGCTAGTGACTGTCAACATCAAAGCAAAAAATTGTAAAAAAGGCGTGTGCCACTTTGAATCCTCTTCTCTCAAATGTGAACCCTACAAATGAGAAAGGCAAGGAAGGAAATATCATTTTCTTTTGCTGACCATTAAAGAGTACATATGTGCTCTCCATCTGTCATACATATTGCAATGCAAATACCCTCTATGTGACATGTATTGGAAGTTTGTAGGGTTCTACTACTAAACCATAAAACCTACTACTAAACCATAAAACCTTAACACTGTGTAGTCTTCCATGAAGTACCAGTCAGCCAATTGTATTTTACTTCCAAGTTGAATTAAATCTCTACAAGTAGCAGGCAATCTAGGCATTGGAGTGCCTATAATTTTATCATACATTGGTTCCAAAAAGAAGTCTACAAAATTGTTGTAGTTCCTTTTGTTATCAATCATCCATATCTGAGGTGTCCACTCATATATTGGATTTTGGCCCTGACTACAAAGCTTGTTTGTCTAAAATATTGCATGATGCTTTGCTAAGAGAAGATAGCACAAGTAGGTTGTGAATCTAAATCTCTTTTGTGAACCTGTTTTAATCATTAGTAATTGTTCTTGCATGCAATGAACAATGTGCTCAATAAAACAATATTTTACTGGTTCTTTTTCAAAATCAATATGAAAAAGCATTTCAAGAATGCTGGCACCCACTTATTTGTTACTATCTAATCTCAAACAAAATGCTAGCAAGGAAATAATGTCCTGAACCCATGGCACAAAAATTTCATAATCATAAGGAGGCATATGATCTGGACTTAGGCTAGAATCGTTTGCTATTCCTCTGATATAAGAATCTCTCTATGTTGCATTATTTTTTCATAATCCTCTACCAACTTTCTCAGGACAATTTGCATGTTTGAGTTTTGTTGTTCAAACCCTAGGTTCAACAGACTAGCAAATTCACCCTCGGTTATGGACAATATTTCCTCCTGAGTATTTTTATTCAAAATTGCTTTTCTATTTTCATCATAATTTTTGGCACAGACCGTGACAATTTATGGGCAAGGGAATACTTGAGGTAATGCCATGCGTGCCAACCCAGCATTCCATGATGCAATTTTATTTGTCGTTGCATTTACCTTGGGGCTAAATGAAGAAAATTTTGAACCCTTATTTGGATCATTCCACTTGTTTTCAATTGCAAATCTAATTTCCATTATTCCCTTATTTCCATGAATAATAGGATCATAAATATCATGGAATAAATTAGTGAAACCTGGTGTTTTAAGAAGATTGTGGAATTCTATTATCTGACTTGGCTTTTTACTCATAGTCTTATTCTTGATATGTTTTTTGCCCATGGTGGTAAGCTGGTAAGTGGTAACCTAAACCAGTATCACTATTTACTCATAGGAAATTTCAAATATTTATACACAGCTACAAGCCTTCAATTTACAGGGGTGATTCAAAATTAAACCCTAACAAGTAACAAGATTTTTTTTTTTCTATAATATAAACAATAAAGTTGTAAATCAAGAGATTTGAAAAATTTAAAATGCAGGACTTAGGTGTTCAGGATTTTAGTAGTTACCTGTTACCCTTAGTTTTAATTTTTGCAAACTATGACTGGGAAGAGACTCAATGATGTAGGAACATCCTGGGTGTAAGAGCAATCTTGCATCACCCAAAAAAATATTTCTATTTTTATATTCAATAAGGGCTATTTTGCGCAGAGCTGCTATTTATGGAAAGTTACTATTTTTGGTAATTTTTGTATGTGCTCAGAATGATCTGATTTCTTTCTTGGAGGTTCATTTTGGTCATATAAGTCTGCTAGTAAAGTTTCATTGCTAGATCAAGTGTATATTGGAAGATATTGAAGATTTTCGGTATTGGCAGCAGGGTACAGAAACTTTGAACTCAGTTTTGAAGGCTTTAGAGGCCCTGGATGAGGTCAAAAATTTGGGTGACAAGCGCTTGCGCCAATAAAGCCTGTAGAGCGCTTCGTGGCATTTCTGAAATGGGGTTATAATAGCCGATCGAGTCAACTGGTGATGACTTATGGTCTTCGGAAGTTGGGCCACCTGAAATGGCAAAAAATAATTTTCTTCAAAATTTTTGTTCAAGTTTCAAAGGTTATCTTGAGCCGACTATGATGTAATAAAATGTAAAATAAAATAATTCTAAGTTTGGTCAGCCTTATTGGCTAAAATTCTGGAACCTTCCTAGGCAGTGGAAAATTGCCTATATATGGAAGGCTGTATTATTGTCTTAGGCAATTCAAAATAGTTCTGGGTAGTAGATCTGGGTAATAGTTCGAGGCTTTGTCCTACAGAATATTGTAAGGGAATGTCCATGTGGCTTTGCATATTGTAATTCTGAAAGTTTGTAATTCTACATTTGTGGAGATAATAAGAAGCCAATTTTCTATTCTTGCATATTGTTGTTGTTTCTCTATATCTGTTATGTGTTTGTGGTATTAAGGGGAGCACCCTTCATCAAGTGGTATCAGAGCAGGAGTTCTTGAGTGTGTAAATAGATCACCGACTGTGAGGCAGTTTGCACCAGGACCATGGTTAGGGTTTCAACGCGCATCGCAAAAATGCCTCCACGAAGAGAGCGTGGCGGAAGAGCTGGTGCTGTGACACCTGAGGTTAGAGAGCTACAGAGACAAGTGCAAGCATTGCAAGAAGAGATTTGTAGAGGAATGAATCTTAATGTCAGAGATGAAAGCGAGGATGAAGCTGAAGAAGAATATCAAGAAGGAGAAGTTGAAATTGTAAACCAGGAGGAAGAAAAACTTTTTCGGGCCATTTCTAAGATTGAGAAAAGACCCAAAATTGAGGTTCCTACATTTTCTAGAAATCTTAACCCAGAAGAATTGATCGACTGGATCAATGAATGTGAGGAATATTTTGAGTATGAAGATGTTGAGGATCCTGATAGGGTCAAATTTGCGAAGGCCAGACTGAAAGGTCATGCGAAGATATGGTGGCAAGAGGTTCAGTTGGAGAGAAATAGAAGAGGGAAAGATAAAATCACAAGATGGGATCGGATGGTGGATAAATTAAAGCGACAGTTTATTCCTGTTGATTATGAGCTTGACCTACTGAAGAAAATGCAAAGTTTGAAGCAACCAGGAAAATCTGTTCAGGAGTATACAGAGGAGTTCTATCGACTTCTCATCAGAACAGGCCATGCAGAAGCTGATAAGGAGAAAGTTGCTCGATACCTTAATGGGTTAAGGCCAAGCATTCAGGAGGAGCTAAATCTGGTTCGAATGAACAATATTGAAGAGGCATACCAGTTTGCCCTAAAAGTAGAAGAAAAGTTGAACAAGAAGTTTGAGAGTAGACAAAACGGAAGAGGTCGTGGTGGATGATCTGGTGGACGGTCATATGGTGGCCGAAATGAAGATTCAAAAAAGAAGGATGAGGCCAGTAGCAGTCAGAATCAGTGAGAAAATAATTCCAATCACTTCCAGGATCAGAATAATAGAGATCAGAGAGGAAAAGGAAGAGGACAAGGATCTGGAAGAGGTGGCTTCTGTGGAACATGTTTTCACTGTGGAGAAGAAGGTCATAGGGCATTTGAATGTCCTCAGCACCAAGGCAGAACAGACAGGAGAAATGAAGGTCAGGCCAGAGTTGCACATGTAGATGAAGATGCCAGATCATCAAATTTTGAAGATGCTAAAAGAGGAGAAATGTTGATTAACAGAAGAGTCCTGTTGAGTGGTGAGAATGAACCTGAGCAAAGGAGGAGCATGTTTCACACCAGGTGCAAGTGTGAGGGTAAATGTTTTGATGTGATTATCGATAGTGGAAACACTGACAATTTAGTGTCAGAAGAGATGGTGACAAAGTTGAAGCTCAAGAGATAGAAACACCCACATCCATATCAGATTGCCTGGGTGCAGGATGACCACAAGGTCATGGTCAATGAACAGTGCCTGGTAAAGTTCAAGATCAGCGGGTACCAAGATGAGGTACTATGTGATATCATCTCTATGGATGCATGTCATATGTTATTGGGTAGACCGTGGCAGTTTGACAGATGTGCTGTACATGATGGTCATGTGAATACCTATTCCCTAGCAAAGGATGGAGTGTGACATAAGCTAAAGCCATTGAAGGAGGCCGAAGAAAAGGTATGTGGTAATGCAAGAATAACATTTGTTGATGGAAGGAAATTCCTAGATGGTATGAGGCATGAGCATGTGTGTTTTGCTTTAATTCCAAAAGTTGGTAAAAAAGAAGTAGAGGATGTACCTGTAGAGGTTGCAGATTTGTTGAATGAGTTTTAGGATATTGTATCTGATAATGTACCTGATGGATTACCATCGGTAAGGAAGATCAATCATCAGATGGATTTGATTCTAGGAGCCAGTTTTCCAAACAAGGCAGCACACAGAATGACACCAGCAGAAAGTGAAGAGTTGAACAGACAAGTACATGAGTTGTTACAGAAGGGGTTGATTCGAGAGAGTCTGAGTCCCTGTGCTGTACCAGCGGTATTAGCACCAAAGAAGAATGGAGAGTGGAGGATGTGTACAGATTCCAGAGCAATAAACAAGATCACAATCAAGTATAGGTTTCCATTGCCATGAATGGATGATATTATGGACTGTTTGAGTGGGGCTATGTATTTCTCAAAGATAGATCTGAAGAGTGGATATCACCAGATTCGGATCAGAAAAGGAGATGAATGGAAGACTGCCTTCAAAACAAAGGAAGGACTATATGAGTGGTTAGTCATGCCTTTTGGGCTAACCAATGCACCGAGCACTTTCATGCGGCTTATGAACAAGGTTCTGAAAGAATTTTTGGGTAAGTTTGTCATTGTTTACCTAGATGATATTTTGATTTTTAGCAAGACATTGGAGGAACATATGATGCATATTCATATGGTGTTTGAGAAGTTGAGAGATGAGAAATTGTTGATTAATTTGAAGAAGTGCAGTTTTGTGAAGAAAGAGTTAGTGTATTTGGGATTTGTAGTTTTAGCAGAAGGTGTAAAAATGGACCCAGAGAAGGTACAGGCTATCCTTGAATGGCCTGCTCCAAGGAGTGCTACTGAGGTAAGATCTTTTCATGGTCTAGCTAGTTTTTACAAAAAGTTTATCAAAAAATTTAGCAGTATTTGTGGTCCCTTGACTGAGACAATGAGAGGGGATAGACAAGAGTTTAAGTGGACTAAAGGGGCAGAAAAGAGTTTTCAATTATTGAAACAAAAAGTTACATAACAACCTATTTTAGCACTTCCAGATTTTAATAAAGTGTTTCAAGTAGATTGTGATGCTAGTGGTACTGCAATAGGAGCTGTTATGAGCCAAGAAGGTAAACCTATTCCTTATTTCAGTGAGAAGTTAAATGATGCCAAGAGGAAATATTCTATTTATGATCAGGAATTTTATGCTATAGTTCAGGCATTAAAGAAGTGGAGACATTATCTACTTCCTAAGGAGTTTGTTTTGTATACTGATCATCAAGCTTTGCAATATTTGAATAGTCAAGAAAAATTGAATCAAAGGCATTTGAAATGGGTTGAGTTTTTGCAGAGTTATACATTTGTTTTGAAACACAGGAGTGGAAAGTCTAATAGGGTTGCAGATGCTCTTAGCAAAAGGAAACTATTGCTGATAGAAATGTAGATTGAAGTGGTTGGGTTCAAGGAACTCAAGAATTTGTATCCAGAGGATCCTAATTTTGGTGAAGCTTGAAAAGCTTGTACAAAACCTGTTACTCTAGACAGGATGAAATGGTTGGATTTCATCATCCAGGATGATATGCTATTCAGAGGGAGTCAGTTGTGCATTCCACGAAGTTCTATGAGGGAGAATCTCATCAAGGAGAAGCATAGCGGAGGATTGGCTGGACATTTTGGTCATGATACACTAATACATTTGGGGTGAAATTGCGACGACAGGCAAATGTCATGCGGTTTTGGCTTTTTTTTTTCAAATATAGCCCGACACTGTCGCAATTGCGATGACAATACATTTGGCAACGTCGCCATTGTGAAGTTGTCAGGATATAAGGACAAAAAAAAAAAGGAACATTGTCATTTGTGTTTTCAACAGCGCCGTAACCCTCTGCTAAATCACATCAGGATATAAGGGCAAAAAAAATAAGAACGTTGTCATTTGTGTTTTCAACAGCGCCGTAACCCTCCGCGAAATCACATCGGGATATAAGGGCAAAAAAAACAAGAACGTTGTCATTTGTGTTTTCAACAGCGCCGTAACCCTCCGGGCAAAAAAAAAAAGAACGTTGTCATTTGTGTTTTCAACAGCGCCGTAACCCTCCGTGAAATCACAGCTACAATTTCTGAGTACGTTGGGTTTATTTTTCTTTTGTCATTATTATGTAATCTGGTATTCAGCTGTTAGAGAGCTAAAATACCCAGAAATGAGGACATATCCATGTTTAATTTATTGTTAGCGGCTTTGGTTATTTAGAAGTTTAATTTTATTTGTTCATCTTTCAAGCACAAACATTTTGTGGACCGTAACGTCTTCATTGTTTCGGGTATGCAATGAAACAGCCCTAACTTGCAATTGCAATGTTGTCGGGATATAAGGGCAAAAAAAAAAAGGAACGTTGTCATTTGTGTTTTCAATAGCACCGTAACCCTCCGCGAAATCACATCGGGATATAAGGGCAAAAAAAACAAGAACGTTGTCATTTGTGTTTTCAACAGCGCCGAGAGAGATTCCCTCCGCGAAATCACAGCTACAATTTCTGAGTACGTTGGGTTTATTTTTCTTTTGTCATTATTATGTAATCTAGTATTCAGCTGTTAGAGAGCTAAAATACCCAGAAATGAGGACATATCTGTGTTGAATTTATTGTTAGCGGCTTTGGTTATTTAGAAGTTTAATTTTATTTGTTCATCTTTCAAGCACAAATGTTTTATGGACTGTAATGTCTTCATTGTTTCGGGTATGCAATGAAACAGCCCTAACTTGCGACTACCTTCACGGTACTTGTGTACATTATCATGTTGTCTTTACAGTGACTGTCCTCATTCAAGTGGCAATTACACAAGGGACAGTCACTGTGAGATGTCCTCATTTGTGACAAGGACAGTCACACTTAGGACATCTCATAGTGATATTCCCTTGTGTAATTTCCACTTGAATGTATTGCTATTGAACCACATTAATGTTTTTCTTCTTCAACAAATGAGGACAGTCACTGTAAAGACAACATGATAATGTACACAATTACCAAAAAATGATCTTGTTAATTGATGTAACACTTTGTCTTGCTCACTCCCTATCCTTCACTAGGGTCTCTTTAGGCCAATGTTTTGACTTGATAGGGTACTTAACTATCCCTACACTCTTTAGGTATCTCTACCCAAGATCCCACTCCTTCAACTAGTGCACACCAACAAGAAATACAACGAACTCTGCTCAATACCAATCTAGCTACTAGGACACTCCTAGTCTTGTCTTCACAAATTGAAACACATTCAACTAGAACTTTACTCCATGGAGAGGCTAGCCACTAGGACCTCTATTGGTTTCAATATTACTCCTTCACCTATACTTTTCATCAGTACTTCAATTCGGTTCATCAAACCATGCCAATTGCACCCAAAAATAGGCAATTAGGCCTTTGTCAAGCCTTTTTGTTTATATTAAGCCACCTAAAGGGCTTAGGATTCAGATGCCCTTTATTGAGAACTCCAAGATATCTAAGGTCTTCTCCTCCTAGATTTTTTGTACACCAACTGCTACAGCCATGCCTGAAAACAAGTATTTTGACACAACTTGGACAGTCTGACTAAGAGTTTGTTTTCTTAGCAGCCAAAGAAACTCACCCAATCTTCTAATTTGACTTGGGGCTTCTTTAGATGTGTGTCTATGTCTCCATGAGATTTTAGTTGAAGCAACCAATGCATTCAACTTGTTGTAATCTTCTTGTAATGATTTGTCATCCCTAACTGTGCTCAACTGACTCACCTAGGACATCATTGCAAACATAGAAAATGAGCTTCCTAGGGCCCCTCCTTCCAAACATATATTACATGGAGTCTCCTCACCCATTCCAAGAGCCCGTACAAAATTGACAATGGAATGATGAGCTAAGACTCCATTTGTTCAACCTGCCTGGTTCAAACCAATGATAGGGTACTTAACAAAAGAATTAACAAACTAGTTGGAATGCTTCAAAACTCAAAAAAAACACAACACAGAATAAAAAAACAACTTGTACTAACTTTTCCAATAGACACTGCGAGCTATCTAATCCATTAATCAACTGAAAACAAAGAAACAAAAAAACTCAAGAATTCACTAAAACCGTGTTACTCTACAAATCTTCTTAATTCCAAATGTTTTTCCCCCCAACCTTTTTCACAGATCGATGGAGGCCTCTTATAGTTGATCTGATGCCTAATTCAATGGTTTCATATAGTTACATAACCATCTTACTCGAAAATGCTCCCTTGCACAAATGTTGTCAATGTTGTGAATGACAACATTGACAACTTGTTACAACCTTTGGGATTTTGGTTCAAAACTTATTGTTCAAACACCATAAGACCCTAACCATGACTTAGTTAGGCTATTTAGACCTCACATAGGCCACTTCTACACTTCTTTGCCCAATTTGACCCCTAAATGCTTCATTCCCACTTTTGCCACAATATTGGTAACTTGGGTACAAATTGGCACTTGCCTTCACAAAGGTCACACATGAGGACATCTCACAGTGATCGATTGTCCCTTGTGTAATTTCCACTTGAATGTATTTCTATTGAACCACATTAATGCTTTTCTTCTTCAACAAATGAGGACAGTCACTCTAAAGACAACATGATAATGTACACTCACTGTAAGGACAGTCACAAATGAGGACATCTCACAGTGACTGTCCCTTGTGTAATTTCCGCTTGAATGTATTGCTATTGAACCACATTAATGCTTTTCTTCTTCAACAAATGAGGACAGTCACTCTAAAGACAACATGATAATGTACACTCACTGTAAGGATAGTCACAAATGAGGACATCTCACAGTGACTGTCCCTTGTGTAATTGCTGCTTGAATTACACAAGGGACAGTCATTGTGAGATGTCCTCATTTGTGACAAGGACAGTCACACATGAGGACATCTCATAGTGATTGTCCCTTGTGTAATTGCCACTTGAATGTATTGCTATTGAACCACATTAATGCTTTTCTTCTTCAACAAATGAGGACAGTCACTCTAAAGACAACATGATAATGTACACTCACTGTAAGGACAGTCACAAATGAGGACATCTCACAGTGACTGTCCCTTGTGTAATTTCCACTTGAATTACATAAGGGACAGTCATTGTGAGATGTCCTCATTTGTGACAAGGATAGTCACACATGAGGACATCTCACAGTGATTGTCCCTTGTGTAATTGTCAGTTGAATGTATTGCTATTGAACCACATTAATGCTTTTCTTCTTCAACAAATGAGGACAGTCACTCTAAAGACAACATGATAATGTACACTCACTATAAGGACAGTCACAAATGAGGACATCTCACAGTGACTGTCCCTTGTGTAATTGCCGCTTGAATTACACAAGGGACAGTCATTGTGAGATGTCCTCATTTGTGACAAGGACAGTCACACATGAGGACATCTCACAGTGATTGTCTGTAATGTCCCCTTTTCGGCTAACTTGGAAAACAGGAACAATTACTCCACTTCTCAGACTTACTCTATCAGATACTTACAATTAAACTAAGTAATGGAGGTTACTTAAGATATCAACCGCTATTTCAGATTCAATCACAATATGTGTGCAAGATGATATTGATACCAATATGTTTAATAGCACTGTCGGATATAATGATATGAAATATGCTATGAATATGATGTTTCCTATCACTTATAGTGATAGTATAATGATGCTATGTCTGATATAAACAATATCAATATACAATCAATAAGTATTGCTTACAGCAATGTATTTTCTGTGTCTGATATGATGATGTAATTATGCAAATGTGTAATATCGCTATGAGTGATATGTTGCTATTTCAGATTCTAAATTATATGCTTGCAACTTCAAATATTGATGCTGTTTCTGACTATCCTTTCTATTTGTGCAATCATGGTGTTGTCTCTGATCTGCAATGATAAACTTGAAACCAAACTGCCAAAGGCAGATGCTCTATTGAGTATATCCAAATATGGATAAGTAAATAAAGTTCTAATGATGCCTTGAGTGACTGATGAGAATACATTCTTATATTGTCTTTAACAAATGAAGAGATGCTATGAATGAGACGTGTCTTGTTTCTTCCTCCATGTCCCTTTGTTAATCACACCTTTCCATAATCTGACAGTTCACATAATATTATTTCATTATTTTCTGATCATAGATAACTCCCAGATTGACTCAATATCAAATCTTTTTATGAAGGTAATCTTCCCTAATTGGTAGTGCAACCAGTAGTTAACATCCATTGTGTTTGTATTAGTTTGGTCTAACTATCATTAGTATTTAGTCAATCAATATTAACTCTTGCCTTATCCCATATTGTTATGATTATATCCAATCTTTCTACTCTGATATAAGTCGATATCATTTTCTGATAATTGTCCATTTATTGGTTGATTGTTGGTAATGGAGTTTGATCTTCAAATTGACTTCCATTCCTGTTAATACTTAAGGATACATTGTACTTATTATCCATGACTGATGCCTCATTCATCAATAGCTTGTGATATAATCACTGATGCTTTTGTGTTTCTACAAGATGTGGTTTATCTCAGACAATCGATAATCTTTCAATCCTTTAGTCGATATCCTCCTATGTGGTGTCTATTGATATAGATAGTAGAATTCAATCTAGTTTATGTTATTGTCATGATAACATAGGAAGTGATGGTGCATATTTGCTAGCGGGTCTTCATGTTTGATATTGCTTTATCGGATATGTCATTGTCTAAACTTGTGCAATTAATGATTATTTATAATATATGAATGGTTATCCTTCTTGCTTATCAATACATCTTCTGAAACACATAGCGACCTATCCCTTATTCATATCATGTTGATCTTGACTTCATAGTATTTGGTTCATTAATCATCCTCTCATGGTATCGATGTGTAATGACTAGTGATTGTTGTATCACTTCTTCATTCCTCATCGTGATAGATAATGCAGATGTTTAATGTAGATGTATATCGATTACAGATATTTGATATTGCTTTAAACGTTATTATTATTATTATTATTATTAATGTTATTGTTATTATTAAATATTATAATTAATGATGTTAGTAATATTAATAATATTATAATAAATATTATTATAGTGATAACATATTGTTTTATATTGAGAGGTTTATTAATATTATTTATATATTAAAATTATTATATCAATAATTGATTTAATATTATTACTTAATATATTATTATAATATAATATATATAATTTATTAATAATTATTTATTATTAATTTATATTATAATTATAATCATAATTATATTATTTATTAATATTTTAATATTATTTAATTAACATATTACTTATTATGCTAACTATATATTATTATTATCTTTTGATAATAATTATATATTATTGTTATATACCGTTAATAATAGATTATTATATATCATCTAATCATTTTATTATTATACTAAGTTCAATATGTCACAGCTCATGACATTGTCCCTTGTGTAATTGCCACTTGAATGTATTGCTATTGAACCACATTAATGCTTTTCTTCTTCAACAAATGAGGACAGTCACTCTAAAGACAACATGATAATGTACACTCATTGTAAGGACAGTCACAAATGAGGACATCTCACAGTGACTGTCCCTTGTGTAATTGCCACTTGAATTACACAAGGGAAAGTCATTGTGAGATGTCCTCATTTGTGACAAGGACAGTCACACATGAGGACATCTCACAGTGATTGTCCCTTGTGTAATTGCCACTTGAATGTATTGCTATTGAACCACATTAATGCTTTTCTTCTTCAACAAATGAGGACAGTCACTCTAAAGACACCATGATAATGTACACTCACTGTAAGGACAGTCACAAATGAGGACATCTCATAGTGACTGTCCCTTGTGTAATTGCCACTTGAATGTATTGCTATTCAGCCACATTAATGCTTTTCTTCTTCAACAAATGAGGATAGTCACTCTAAGGACAACATGATAATGTACACTCACTGTAAGTGTACATTATCATGTTGTATTACAAATGGACCTTATGTTGGTCGGGATATAAGTGCAAAAAAAAAAGGAATGTTGTCATTTGTGTTTTCAACAGCGCCGAGAGAGATTCCCTCCGCAAAATCAAGCGGGTTATCATTTGTGTTTTGAACAAAGCGGGTTGTCATTTGTGTTTTGAACAGCACCGAGAGAGATTCCCTCCGCGAAATCAAGCGGGTTGTCATTTGTGTTTTCAACAGCGCCGAGAGAGATTCCCTCCGCAAAATCACAGCTACAATTTCTGAGTACGTTGGGTTTATTTTTCTTTTGTCATTATTATTTAATCTGGTATTCAGCTGTTAGAGAGCTAAAATACCCAGAAATGAGGACATATCTATGTTGAATTTATTGTTAGCGGCTTTGGTTATTTAGAATGCTTCCCCACAATACTTAATAGGATGCATTTGGTTTTCAAAGCTTTCACTGACTTGGATTCAAGATTCTGAGACTTTCACGTGCCTTGCTTCAGTTGTTTTCGCAAACAAATCGCGTGCCTTTTGTATGCTTCCACATTTTATATACATGTCCATCAGGGTAGTCACCACCACTATATTTGACAAAAACCCATCTTCAATTACTTTTTGGTGAATTTCCCTACCCTGTTCTATGACTGTACCTCTTGTTTTAATGTATAAAAATGACCCAAATTTCAAAGGAAGTATATGATAAATTCCACCTAACACTTCCTAATCCCTGGACAGTGTCTTCTTACACTTTGAAACAAACAATTCCAAAGGGAATTAGCCTCTAGGGCTCTGCAACACCCAAACCCACAATTCTTGGCTCTAAACCCTTCTTAACTAGGGCATTCTCAATCACCCGATTCTACACCCTTCAAATCCAAATTAGTGGATGATTCACCATCTCACAAACATTATACAATGTTCCACATTATAACAATCCACCCTTGCTTGGATAGATCACTCACTGCTATACATTAGCATTCAACTCAAGGTAATTTCCCACAGTTTATCCTGTGATCACATTGTTTTCCATAAAACTTTGCCTATGCAATGTCAGTACTTCATAATACAAGTTAGTTATTGTCATCCCATGAATATTAGGCCTTCTATGTTACAGAAAAATCAAAGTAAACTCATTCAAAATGGTTTAGAATGGATGAAAGAAATCCTTCTAACTCATGTATGTGTTAGTTCAAACAAATGAGGATAGTCACTCTAAAGACAACATGATAATGTACACTCACAGTAAGTGTACATTATCATGTTGTCTTTAGAGTGACTATGCTCATTTGTTGAAGAAGAAAAGCATTAATGTGGCTGAATAGCAATACATTCAAGTGGCAATTACACAAGGGACAGTCACTGTGAGATGTCCTCATTTGTGACTGTCCTTACAGTGAGTGTACATTATCATGTTGTCTTTAGAGTGACTGTCCTCATTCTGTAAGTGTACATTATCATGTTTTCTTTACAGTGACTGTCCTCCTTCAAGTGGCAATTACACAAGGGACAGTCACTGTAAAGACAACATGATAATGTAGAGGAACGTTGTCATTTGTGTTTTCAACAGCGCCGAGAGAGATTCCCTCCGTGAAATCAAGCGGGTTATCATTTGTGTTTTGAACAAAGCGGGTTGTCATTTGTGTTTTGAACAGCACGGAGAGAGATTCCCTCCGCGAAATCAAGCGGGTTGTCATTTGTGTTTTCAACAGCGCCGAGAGAGATTCCCTCCGCAAAATCACAGCTACAATTTCTGAGTACGTTGGGTTTATTTTTCTTTTGTCATTATTATTTAATCTGGTATTCAGCTGTTAGAGAGCTAAAATACCCAGAAATGAGGACATATCTATGTTGAATTTATTGTTAGCGGCTTTGGTTATTTAGAATGCTTCCCCACAATACTTAATAGGATGCATTTGGTTTTCAAAGCTTTCACTGACTTGGATTCAAGATTCTGAGACTTTCACATGCCTTGCTTCAGTTGTTTCCGCAAATAAATCACGTGCCTTTTGTATGCTTCCAAATTTTATATACATGTCCATCAGGGTAGTCACCACCACTATATTTGACAAAAACCCATCTTCAATTACTTTTTGGTGAATTTTCCTACCCTGTTCTAAAGATCCCATTTTGGCATATGCTTGAAGAATGCTGGCAAAAGTGGTTGAGTTTGGTTTTATACCTCCCAATTGCATTTGTTTAAAAACCTCCAATGATTTTTAAACAAATGCAATTGGGAAGTATAAAACCAAACTATAACAATCCACCCTTGCTTGGATAGATCACTCACTGCTATACATTAGCATTCAACTCACGGTAATTTCCCACAGTTTATCCTGTGATCACACTGTTTTCCACAAAACTTTGCATATGCAATGTCAGTACTTCATAATACAAGTTAGTTATTGTCATCCCATGAATATTAGGCCTTCTATGTTCATGGGATGATCTTCATTATCTCTAAAACTCTACTGCAATGACAAGTCTAGACAAAAGAATGACTGTTTCAGCAGTGACTGGCGCGACAGCAGTCTCAATATAATAGTAAACTCATTCAATAACAAGAATAATTGAATAATCAAACCAAATGATTTGAGACTTAAAAGATCAAGGAACTTGCAGAAATTAAAGTTTATTGCTTGTTGTTTCCTTCACCAGTCCATACACCCGCGCAACAGCAAATTCAAAGTAAACTCATTCAAAACGGTTTAGAATGGATGAAAGAAATCCTTCTAACTCATGTATGTGTTAGTTCAAACAAACTAAGACTTCCAAGATAAATGGAGTTGCAAAAACTAAGAGTTTTATATTTCTTACTGTTGCAGTCCGTATATATCTCCCTTCTTTGTCGTAACAGAGATATATATAAGATTCTTTATAACTTCTCAAAAACTAATCCAACCAATTTTTATCGGTTGGAGCTTAGTTTGAGCCTAACTAAATCCTAAATACTAACTCCCTCCATTGTTAGCTAACCGTTGGATTTTGAAAATTCAAAAATTCCTACTTATAATTAATTGAATTATTTTAATCCAAAGACCACTAAACTCACTAACTTTGATCTCTTATGATTATTAAACTTTCCAAAAGACTTAAACTTCCGCACTAGCCTATTCTAGATTCTTAGAACATTATTGAACTTTGGACAATCTCAGTCCATTGTAAACAAGCTTTTAGTCCTAATAAGGACATCATTACAAACTCATTGAAGTATTGCATTATTTTAATAACATTAAAGGTGCTAAGATCCTCCAATTGACCTGTCGACCCTGTTTATGTATTCCATCCCTCTGATTTGTCCTGAAAGTCTGTATAATCTCCATCTCCAAATTGGTTGTGTGAGGTGCTCCGGCACCAGTTCGCCAATGGAATAGAAGTTGTTCTTCCTATATCAATGGAAATCCTAGCTCTACAACTTCTAACATTAATTGAAGTAGAGGAAGATGGTGCGATGAATGTCATATTAGTAAAATTGTTGAATCTACAAGAAGCTTATGAGAATGCTTATAATGCCTTGACACATCACCAAAGAATAGTATAATGTGGGTTTGACAAGAGGTATGCAATTCCCCTCTTAAGAAAAATGATATGATTTTGAAGTACAATGAAAGAGCAGCCAATCCAAGTCAACATACAAAGTTTGATGCCTTATGGGAGGGTCCTTTTTATATTTCTCGCTACAAAGAAAATTATGTTTTTGAGTTGGAAAACATGGAAGGTAATCCTTTTGAGATATTGATAAATAGGATCCATCTTAAACATTTCTATTAATAGTTTATCCTTCCTTCTTGTACATAGTAGGTTATTTATGCTTTAAGCTCAATAAGTATCATGAGGTACATTTTCTTTGTTGTTAGTCTCTAGTTTTCTTAAGGTTTGAGCCCATGTTTTACCCCGTGCATAGCATTTTTTGTTGTCCAACACATTTTAAAATGATCACCCCCCTATTATTGTATCACTTCCTCCTTGTTCCTCATTCAAGTGGCAATTACACAAGGGACAGTCACTGTGAGATGTCCTCATTTGTGACAAGGACAGTCACACATGAGGACATCTCACAGTGACTGTCCCTTGTGTAATTGCCACTTGAATGTATTGCTATTCAACCACATTTATGGGCCCGTTTGGACCACGACACACAGTAGCATCTACAGAGAAGAATATCCCAAGTGTAACAAGTTGTAAGAATATACCAACAGTTCTAAGAAGTTCCCTAGCACGTAGTAGCATCTACAGAGAAGAATATACAACATGAGGGCAGCCACTGTAAAGACAACATGATAATGTACACTCATTGTATGTGTACATTATCATGTTGTCTTTACAGTGACTGACCTCATTCAAGTGGCAATTACACAAGGGACAGTCACTGTGAGATGTCCTCATTTGTGACAAGGACAGTCACACATGAGGATATCTCATAGTGACTGTCCCTTGTGTAATTGCCACTTGAATGTATTGCTATTCAACCACATTTATGGGCCCATTTGGACCACGGCACACAGTAGCATCTACAGAGAAGAATATCCCAGGTGTAACAAGTTGTAAGAATATACCAACAGTTCTAAGAAGTTCCCTAGCACATAGTAGCATCTTCTAATTGTCTATACCACTTCACAAGGTATTGTTTGCACACATTGTTTTTGGTTCTTTTGATGACCCTTGTTTTGAAATTGCTATTAGGCCTTGTAGCTTATATGTTTTGATTGCTGGAGAGCTTCTAAAGCTAAGCAAGAAGACCATTGCACGAGTTATAGCCGCGCGCTCAGGTTTGAAAATTGTATATTTTTTAATCTAATGTATATTTTAACTAGACTTTTAGCTTATTTTTGTTGTATATTTTAATCTAAAGGGAATCATGGATGTGAACTTGAAAGAATTTTGTACTTAGTTCTTATGGAGAGAATAGTAGTAGTTTACGGTCTAATATCAAATAGAGTTTTCCAATTACAGAAAGTTAATGAATTCTAATAGCTTATATGTTTTGATTGTTGGAGAGCTTCTAGAGCTAAGCAAGAAGACCATTGCACGAGTTATAGCCGTGTGCTCAGGTTTGAAAATTGTATATATTTTAATCTAATGTATATTTTAATCCTTTTGCCATGTCATGTAATATGTCTTGCCTTGTAGCTTATATGTTTTGAAATTGCTGTTAGGCCTTGTAGCTTATATGTTTTGATTGCTAGAGAGCTTCTAGAGCTAAGCAAGAAGACCATTGCACTAGTCGTAGTCGCGCGCTCAGGCATGAAAATTGTATATTTTTTAATCTAATGTATATTTTAACTAGACTTTTAAAATATTAAAGGATTTAACTAGGTCTAAGAAGATTTGTGTACTTTTGACAATTTTGCTTAGTCACTGAAAGTTGTAGACCGAAGTTTTCATAGCCCAATTTTTGCTTCCTGCGAAGAATGATCATGTCAGATAATATAAGTGAAGAACAAAATAGGGAGACAATCGCTAGATTGTGGTCTAACTTGAAAAGAAAAGGTGATGGAAAATGTTATTGTCCCTGCAAAATTTGTAAGGGCTTAAACCGTAGAAGACTGCTAATCAAAACAGTTAAGAGACATTGTAGGGAGAATGGTCACATTGAAGGGGGGCATGACTATCATCCACTGGTAAGTTGTTCATTATATCATTTTAACAATTTATATACATATGAAATCACTTGATGATGAGTTGAAGATCATGGTTTATTTATGTTAATCAATTTTATATAGGTTGATCTCCCCAGGGAAGTACATGATATGGAGGAACATGGGGGTGCGAATATCCAAGGTGAAGATAATGATCCCATGGAAGATGACGATCATGCGCCAGAAAACACAATTGAAGATGATGGTATAAATACATTGATCCATGACACATTTAGTCCAAGCGGATCTAATCATGATGATGATGATAGCCTCGATGTACCTCTACTTGAGAAGGCATACGAGCCCCTATACAAAGACTCCCAAACAACTCTTCTCTCTGTTGTATTGTTGTTGTTGAATTTGAAGGTTATGAATGGTTTATCCAACATAACAATGTCACGTATGTTAAGGTATGTCATATATGTCTTTATAGTTAACAAAGGGTGAATAATGTACCACTAATATTGTTTATATTAACAACTTATATTTTTTGTTGTAGATTGATAGGTGAGTTTTTGTTACCACCATCAAATATTCTACCTCGCTCATATCAAGAATTATCTGCTATTATGAAAGATATTGGAATGGAGTATCAAGCAATACATGCTTGTCCCAATGATCATATTATATATTATAAAGAACATGAATTTGCAACACAATGCCCTGTATGTCATACGAGTAGATATCGAACAGATCGAATAACAAAAAAGGTGCCTCACAAGGTTCTTCGTTACATCCCCATTATTCCATGGATGCGACAATTATTCAGGTGTACTAGCTTGGCACAATTTATGGATTACCATGCACGCAATAGAAGTCGAGATGACATTATTCGAATCCCTGCGGATGGTTTGGCATTTATGCACATAGAGGAAAAGTGGCAACACTTCAAAGAAGAACCTCATAATCTCAGGCTTTCATTGGCAGCGGATGGTGTCAATCCATTTGGAGAGATGAGATCTGTTTGCTCGGTGTGGCCTATTTTTGTTATACACAATAACATTCCTCCGTGGATGTCAATAAAGAGGGAGCACATTATGTTGGCAATGATTGTTCCAGGTATTTTATCATTTGATAGTTATTAATTTACATGTACTTACAAATCTTACAGTAAAATGGTCACAATAATTATGTAATGTTACTATTCATTCAAGTAGGTAAACATCAAGTTAAAGATATGAATGTATATATTGAGCCTCTTATTGACGAGTTGGTGGAGTTATGGAACGGTGTCACTATGTAGACGTGTCTAGACCAATAGGACAAAGACAATTTCAATTCCATGCAATACTTGTATGGACAATACATGATGCCCCAGGGCTAACACATTTTTGTGGTATGTTATAGTGAATTCAAGTTGCGCATGATAATTCTAATTATAAAAATCAACATATTTAATAATCCAATTATATCATTATCTTGTAGGTCTTCAAACAAAGGGAAAATTTGCATGTCCAATTTGTGGTCCAAAGATGAAATCTCATCATTCAAAAAGTTTAGGAAAGCATGTGTTTGATGAGTACAGACACTTCCTCCACAGGAATCATAAGTATCGAAGTATGGAAAAACATCTTTTCAATGGGAAAGAAGAGACTACATCAAAGCCACGAAGAATGACACCTCGCCTATGGAAGTTGGAATATAATAGAATTAATCATCGAGGTAATGTCATTCCACTTAATGGTTTATGTTTGTAATTTATATATTTCTATTGTAATTTTTGTTTACTAATTATGTAATTGATGATCGTGAAGGTCGTCAAGGCACTACTGACAACCTTCCAAAGGGACTAAAAAGCTATCCCAGACAATTTAGTAGGTTGCCCTACTACGAGGACCTACAAATTGTGCATTTGTTTGATCTTATGCATGTTGGAAAGAATATAACAGAGACATTGTGGAAAATACTGGATGGAAGGCGTGACAAAGAAAAAATTGTCAAAATTTGTAATGACATTCATGAATCCAATCATGCACTGAAGAATTTCATTCACTCAAATAGCAATAGAGATCAGATTAATATAAGTGCCCTTCCTTGGTTATTAACGGAGCAGCAAAGTGATGCCATAAAAGAAGTCATACAAAAAATTTGATTTCCCACAGGATTTGCTAGGAACATAAGCAATCTCATATCAAAGAAAAGTGAATTTGGGCCAGGGCTCAAAACGCATGATTGGCATACTTTCATAAAGGTAAGTTATGTTCTTCTGTATTTACAATATATTCATAAACTACGTGTACTATTCATTATGTTATGTTAGAAAATAATGAAATGATTGGTTTATAATTACTGCAGTACGTGCTACCTCTATCTCTCCCAGAGCACTTCAACAATAACATCAAACAAGTGATATATGATCTTGGAAAATACATGAGGTAAGCAGTAATATCTGTTCAATTTGTTGTATATATTTATTATATTCGCGATTTGTTTTTCTTGCTATGTAATCTATTGTATATTATTTTGTAAAGTCTCATATTTATATATTTTTTGTGACTTGAATCTCTTAATGTAGGTGGTTGTCATCTAAAGAAATCCATAAAGAAGATATAAACTATTGGAAGAGAAGAATTCCTCATTTACTGTGTGAAATGCAAAAGTGTCTACCTCCAACTTTTTTCAATGCACAAGAACACTACCTCATACACCAAGTTGAGGAGATTGAATTGTGTGGACCTGCACACACTAGGTCAATGTGGATGGTTGAGAGGCACTTGAAATCTTTGAAGGCTTTGGTTCGACAAAGAGCACATCCTGAGGGTTCTATGGTAGAGGGATACATGGTATACCAGACTATGGTGTACATTACTGAATATCTTCCTAAGTTTGCTTCAAATATCCATGTAGATCGCATTTGGGATCTCGACCCTTTTAAAAAATTCAAATGGGAGTACTTGATGGGGAAAGGTAGATTGAAGAAAGTGACAGGTAATAAATTATAAGATGTTATTGTAATAAATTATTTCTTAATCTTCAAAATAAATCAGTTGTAAGTCGTCTAATTTTATTTTGTACAGTTGCTCGAGAGTGGGATGCACTACATTTGTATATTGCAAACAATCTTGATTGGATGACGGTATGGATTGAACGATGTCAACATTCTGGTCACACATTAACATGGGAAGGTGTATCTTCATTGGTTAAAGAAGCTCATCGTAATGGAGATTCTAATGTTACGCAAAGGGAAATAGATTTAGCATATGGTTTAAGAGATTTCCAGGTACGTACAAAATTATTAATCACCCGTATGTTTATCAACTCATGATATAATAATTTTGACATGTTTCACATATTATTGCAGGTTAAACACCACAAGGGTATGTTCTATAATGGTCAAAAATTTCACATCAAAGTGTTGGATGACACGAAGAAAACTTGTGATTCTGGAATAACTGCAGTCTTTCAAGTAACTAATATTTCATCTAGAAATGACTTAGATCTTCAAGAGTCTAAAAATCAATACTATGGCATTTTGGATGATATACTTGAGTGCGACTTTAGTTCCTTCAAATTAGTACTCTTCATTGTCAAATGGTACAGGCTACGACTTTATCCAAATGATCCTAATAGAACTATTATTGAACATGATATGGATTTACAATGGTTAATACAAGGTCGTTTGAGCCAGTTGGGGATGAGCCCTATGTTCTTCCAAGCCAATGTGAGCAGGTATTTTACTCAGAGGTTTCACATAAACCGGGTTGGTCATTTGTTGTTAGACATGAACCGAGAGGAAGGCCGATAAAGTATAATGCGATGGAAGAAGAAGATACCAAAGAAGTAGAAGATGATGTAGATGATGATCACGATCGACAATTATTGGATGATGTTCCTGAGACAAATTTTCATGAAGAAGAAGAAGAAGATGATGACGATGATGCTGCTACTGATGATGATGATGAAGATGATGTTGATGTTGATGATGATGATGTTGATGATGACGACAATGATGACAACGACGACGACGATGATGATGATGACGAGGATGATGATGATGATGATGATGATGATGATGATGATGATGATGATGAAATTTAAAGGTATGCCATCAATCCTTAATGTATTTAATATTCATTTCTTGATAGAAATATATTTGTCTTAAATGGTTACATAGTTTATTCATTATCTATTTAAAAGCTACAAGTTTCAACTACAAATAGAATACTGCTAATCTAAATTAACTATTAATCTAAATTAATTAAATAAAACTATTTAAAACACATATTGATGCATGAATGTATTGAGCCTTATTTTCTTTCAGGTCAAAAGCATTTGTAAGTGTTCTCACAACACCAACCAAGCATCTTCATAAGATCACTCTCCTTGATCCAAGCCAACTCCATAACCTATCAGAGTGCACACCAAATCCTTATGCCACCTTAGCATTCTACATCTTTGGAATAATCCCAATGTCCCTCAATCCATCCAATGGATTCATCCAAGCAATCTAATCAACAAACTATCAAATGCTCACAATGCCTCAATAGGCTCCAAACTTGACTTCACCTTAACTAGGTGTTTCCTCCACCTCCACCACACACATCAAACAACTTCAAATAGAATTTCCCCAAGGTTACTAAGCCCTCAACTCATCAGCTGATACAAAAACCCAGTTTTAGCCCTTCAGTAGGCCTACTTCCCTAGCAGGCTTATAATGTGAGCCTGATTTAAGTGTTATAATGTGTACGTTTTAATGTTTTTAATTTTTATGTGATGCTTATGATGGATGTGATTATGATTATGATGTGATTATGCTCACGATAATTGAATTACATTTGCAGGAAATTGAACCCCTTTCAAGAGCATCCCGCACAGTCTCATGGATCGACAGATATAAGTCAATACACCTTATAGAAAGTCTATTTAATACACTTATCAATAGTAAGATTGATGTCTTCTAAGATCTCTCCCATTTGTAGGTACCAGAAAATAGGTATTTGTCAGAAGTGTCTTCCTTGAGTGAGGGAAATATAGGAATAGAAGAGGAAAGTGAGACATGCAGTTTATCTAGAATAGGGAGATTAACTAGAGGTCAAAGGACTAGAAGGAAATTCAATAAACACATGAAATTTTTCCTTGCTCAAGGGGGGTCATGTTCTTATGATGATGAGATGAAAGGCGACATCGAGGTGCCCTTGAGGTACCAACATCTACAGAAACATTGGATACCCAAGGAACTTCCTCCAATAAACACTGATTTTTGTGTTAATGAGAGGATATATCGCATAGCACCATCATCATTACATGGTTTGGGCCTATTTTCTATGGATGGCATAAAGGTGTCTTACAACAAAGTTTTTGAATTGATGGAGTATGTTGGACCATGTTACGATTATAAAAGTTGGATGCATATTGTTCAATATAAAAAAAGTATGCGTAGGTATGCACTCTCGGCAAATTATATACAACAACAAGACAATAATCAAAGTAAAAGTGTGGCTATATACATTGATGGAAGGCCAAAAGCAACAGGGAATATTGCAGGTTTTATAAATAGTACACGACCTGGGTCAACTATAAAGCAACCCAATTGCATATTTGAGGTGCGCGAGGGAAATCATGTATTCATCTGTGCGATAAAATCAATACGTGCAGGGGAAGAGCTGCTTATTGATTACAATTTGAACCGCATAGATACAAACGAGGCTACTATCATGGGGGTGGTACATACTATTAAACCAACTTCTAATCAATGACTCCAACATACCATTTAGTTATTAAATTTTTGGCTAACATTTTTATACTTGATCTTTGACACAGGGGCACAATATGGAGCAACCGCCCGAAGGTGATGGTGACGATATTCCTAGCTCATCTACACATGAGCAGGTAAAACTCATTGTAATTGTGCAAATAGATAGAAGCAAAATGTTATTTTTTTTAATGTTATTTTCTTCATTATTTTGGAGTAATTTTGATAATACTAATACTATTGTTGTCACAGAGGGCCGGTGGTCAGAGAGAGGGAAAGCAACCTGCAATCCCTCAGGAGTCCCCCCTTGTGGACCCTTTTTTTATTGATTTAGCAGAGACCGATGACCCGATCGGTTCCATTAAAAAGCTGCTAAAGAAAATTGGGAAAGAACTTCTACGTTTGGTATCCATACATCCTCAGACTCAGGAAATAAAAGACAGGGCAGCTGAGTTGTTGCGCACTTCTGAAAACTTTAAAGTAAGTATTAATGAAATTTTTAATTATTACAAGAGTTCAATAATGGTTTTTATGTTATGCTCTTTTATGACATTAATTAAAATATGGATGCATTGTCTTTACAGAGTTATTTGCGTAATTTTGAACCCCATTCCCATGATGAGGCCGGTACTGCAAGTGGTTCATGTAGATCACGTGTTCCATTCCCCACTTGTGTTTTCCACTGAATATATATAGGAATGATCATAATCATTGACAATACATGCTCGAACAATCTTTTTTTTAATGCTCTAACAATCTTGTCCATGCTAGTCCACGCGTTCTATATTTATGCATGCTCTAACAATTTTATTCTTCAGCTCCTTTCCATGATGATATGACAACGCCGCCTCCATCCAAGACAGCCACAAATGTCTTGCCGACTGCCATGTCAACAACACACAGCCTAAATGCACCAACTGTTGCACCATCTACTGGTACACAAATCCCTCTTTTTCTCTCTTTTGTTATGTGTTTAAGTGTTATGTGTTTACGATGTAGATCCCTTGATTGTGTTTGTGCCATGGGTGCTCTACACCAATTTATTTCCCTTGAAGTATTATTTCTTGGAGGCATTTGATAATGGTTTTCATTTTTTGCAATAGGAGATGCAACAAGTCCCGATGCAACATCATTTCCTGGATGTTCCCGTGTTCCTAGTATGGGAACGGTGAAGGATTGCGTATTGATCATCAGCGACGATGAAGGCATTCCCTTAAAAGTAGCCAAAGTTCCAGGTACTTTAAAGTTATTATTATTCTATAGTGATATAATAGTAATTTAGTTTTTGATCACTCTTCATCGACTAATGATCCCATGATTATTTTGTAGGGAATGATATTTTTTGGCAAAAATTTGGTGACGAGTGTTTGCGGATATTCGGGCCCACCCTACGTACATGGTGGAACATCATATCCTAACTAAAACCCCAAACCACTATTTTGATTTCATATCATTGCTAGAATAGTTTTCCTTTTCATCAATTTCTTGAACTATATTAAAGGTAGCTTCTCTTCATTTATGAGTCTAACATATTTTTTTTTACTTAAAAGGTGGAATAACCAAGATAAAAAGTTGAAGGATGATCTTGTACATAGTATGACCCAGCTTTTTGGACCTCGTGCATTCGAGAGAAACAAGCTCCTTGAAGGAGCTGGTTTATGTTTGAAGTATATTAGGGACCAGTACAGGAAATATTTAGAGGTTAACCCAAGGCACGAGTGTCCGCCCTGTGTTCTTGAGGCTGAGTGGCAGGCTTTGATTTTGGATGGAAAGTATAAAGCCGACATGAAAAAAGGAATTACGCCAGTAGAGAGTAGAGCAAGGTATGTGATACTTTTGAGAATATAATTATGTACTAATTAACCTCTAAATTTTTCCTGTAATTATGTACTAATTAACCTCTAAATTTTTCCTGTACTGGTCTCTAACATATTTCAAACTTTTCATAGATTGCCTGACACATCAAAGGCAACAAAGGCAAGATTAGAAAAGCACGGGACACACAAGCTCGGCTCTAGTGGTTTTTCCAAACTTCAAGCATGAGTTGTAAGTATTAGTAAATGAAAACTTGTATCAATTTTTTTATATATTGCAAGGAAATTTTTTTTGATCAAACAATGCAAGTAAAATTCACCATACCAAGCAAAAATGTAGGGGTCAGAGTTCAATAGATGCCTCACAGAAGAGGACAAGAGAATTGGCTTCCAACAAGGCTATAGAGCCGTGGCTGAACGGCTACGAGCTGAAATCAGTGTGCAAGGTTCAAATAATGATGCATCTGAGCCACAGGTAAATAAGCTAAATGAAATTTATTTCAAATTGAATACTTTACCAATTAGTCTATTTGATGTTAAGTTCTAATATAAAGTGAGTATATCTGTTTTAAGAAAGCAATGATAACAATGTGTAGGATATTGGAATGCAGCCTGACAATCCTTCTACACAATCTATGCATAATGAAGGTTCGCATGATGTGCATCCTAGTGGTGGAGGTATACATTTGCTATTAAAATTTTTATATGTAATTACAATTGGTGTTTGGATTAATGTAACATTTTGTATAGCAACTGTAGAGGATCGAGGGGTCGGTGCTCATGAGCATGTTGAGGTTGAGTCTAGACAAAATGATGTGGCCAGATCAGGTAATTAAAGAGCGCCACAGTTATGTTCTTTAAAATAATTAAATACTTGTAACAATTATAATTAAATATTTTAAATTTAACTCTTTTATTTGTTATTGTAGAGGACCCCCCTTTGCAGCAGCATAGGAATTTGAGATCATCAAGAACAAAGAACAAAACAACTGATGAGGGGGGTATTGATGATAACACTGATGCTCCTCTTAGAGCTTACATAGAAAAAAAAATTAGAAAGAGAAAAAAGAAATGATTGTCATCTAAATACCTTAATTGATAATGACTGAATTTTATGTCTCAATGAATTTAATTATGTGCTAATGAATGTTCATGAATTATGTGTTTATTTTCATATTGATGAATGTTGCGTGTTAACGAATCTAATGTGTTAATGAATGTTATCATGTGATATTGATTGAATGTTACATTTTATTAATAATTGAAAGAATGAATGAATGTTAGATGTTAACGGGGAATGTAGAGTGATGTTAGGGGGAGGGGGGTGGGGCCAAATGAGCTTCCACCTTCACGTGGTTGGCCCTGTTTAGTAGAGAATATTAAACTATATTCTTGAAACAAAGTGAAGCTCAATAAGATACTAAATGAGTCAAAATGGTTATCAAGGTCCTCTATCCATAAGATACTTGTAGTCAAAATGGTTATTAATAAGATACTTGTAGTCAAAATGGTTATCTAGGTCCTCTATCCATTCCATAAGTTCTTCACCATTCAAACTTCCTCCATAACAAGGAATGTGCTCTAGGTTAGTCATGAAGCCTAGCATGGACTCTCTGTCAAATAGAGCCACTATTTCAGAGCCTTTTCTGTGCATTTCCTTCAAGCACTGTATAGTGTACGGATGTGAAAGGGAGGGCAGACCAGTGTGGAAGTTAGAGTATTTATATCTTATGCTTTGAGAGTTTATTTGGTAGATTCAAGACACCTTATATCAAAGTTATTCCTTTTTCTTATCTGTTGTTCTGTCAAACCCTCATTTTTTGGGTTATTGCATTCAAATGGCCTTAACTTGCAAATAAACCATAGGATATCCTCTGTTCTTTGTAAAATGCAAGTTAAGGGGGTTTATTTTCATATTTTAAAAGCTTTGGAATAGGATACTAAGCCAGAGAATTTCGAGAGCAAGCCCTAGGTCAAGAATCTCAATGTTCTTAACTAGGAGTTGATGGATTATGCAAGATCAGAGGGTAGCGGCAAGTAAAGGACCTCAAACCTTGTTGAATCTAGATCTTTAGAGCATGGTGGACATCTTCAAACTCTGATCTTGGTTTCATGCACCCATTTTCAATGCCTTGTTTTGGAACCCACACCCAAAGGCATGCATTAGGTCTGCGGACTCAATAAGGACATTGATATGCTGGAGTGGAGTCAGGGTCTGGGAGTTGGAGGATTGTTAGAACATCAAAAAGGGTACTCAAAAAACATATAATTTCATAAGGTCCTTTGTCAAATTGAACAGTTATTGCTGCAGAACAGGTTTTGGAGACCTACTAGAGTCACTAGGTCTATTTGTGATTTTGATGTCTGGGTTGTTTGGAACACAACCAATGCATGATTCTGCATGTTTTAGGGAATCTTAAGAGTTTTCAAATGTTTGATTGGGTTGGCAAAGCCTAGGATCAATAAAGTCTCTTTTGGTAGAAAATCAGGGAACTTGTCCCTAAAAGGAAATTTGGTCTTGGTTGGGATTGAGTCAATAAGGTGTTAGAAGTATCTTGAAACCTTTGAAGTCCCTCTAGTACAGAGATTTTAAATTGGTCTGATAGAATCAGAGGCTAAATTTCTTAGGTGTAACATTTTGGTGTCTTGAAGTGGGTTGGGGCTTAAGACCAAGTTTCTTGCTGACCACTCTGCATCACATTGTCTTGCATGAAATTAGTCATTCTGTATACACTGGTCTAGTGTTGTCAATAGACCCAAATAGTTCAAAGATACTCGAACCAATCAGATGTTTTATGGGGTGCATTTTTGTGTTAGGTAGAAAGGATTCTTTATACAGGTGAAAGTCTCAAACCTTTCCCCACTCCCAAAAAATATCACTTGTACTGTTATGAGCAGTCATGAGGACTAGACAGATACATTATAATATATGTAATTTCCACTTGAATGTATTGCTATTCAACCACATTTATGGGCCCGTTTGGACCACGGCACACAGTAGCATCTACAGAGAAGAATATCCCAGGTGTAACAAGCTCTAAGAATATACCAATAGTTCTAAGAAGTTCCCTAGCACACAGTAGCATCTACAAAGAAGAATATACAACATGAGGGCAGTCACTGTAAAGACAACATGATAATGTACACTCATTTTATGTGTACATTATCATGTTGTCTTTATAGTGATTGTCCTCATTCAAGTGGCAATTACACAAGGGACAGTCACTGTGAGATGTCCTCATTTGTGACAAGGACAGTCACACATGAGGACATCTCACAGTCACTGTCCCTTGTGTAATTTCCACTTGAATGTATTGTTATTCAACCACATTTATGGGCCCGTTTGGACCACGACACATAGTAGCATCTACAGAGAAGAAGTTTGGTATGCAATGGTCTTGAAACCTCCTGAGAAATTCTTGGTATGCATTTGTGTGGTGCAAAAGCTTCGTTGAAAGAGAAAAAGAAGAAAAGAATAGAAATGATTTTTTTTCTTTTTATGTCATATACTGTAACCAGCTACTTATAACTTGCAAAAATTATTATAACCATTTGAAATTGAAACTTAGTTTAATGTGAAACTGAGAACTGCTTTATTAGAGCTTTCTGTGATTTAGATTCAGACATCAAGAACATTGTTTGCCTAATATTGTGATTAATGTTTATTTATTAATATCTCATACTGACAAACAATTGATAATTGTAGGGAAAACGTCATTGGGGGTCTTTGAGGATCCACCAGAAGCCAAGGAGAAAATGTATTCAAATGCTAAAGATGGTGTAACAGTCCTTACAGCTGTTGAACCTTGTTGTGTAGATCATCTCCGATTCTCCAAGTTCAACAGTACTATGGTATTCCTTTGGATACTTCTAATGGTAAATTTCAGACATCAAGTTCTTTTCGTATGAAACTACTACATTTGTAATCTGTAGTTTTAAACTTTTAGTTTATAAATGTTCATCAGCTTTAGTTCGTATGCTGCCATTTCAAGTATGATTAATGAAGTTACCTTTATCACAAGATGAAAGTGAGTAGTCAGCATACTGGTACGGAGCTGGCAGCATTGATACGGTGACTAGGGCATCGTTTAATGGTGGTATTATGTTTTCCCGTGTTTAGGGCATCGGCCTTTTGAAGCATTGCCTTCATCTTTCTTAAGTCTGAGTTTTAAGTTTGTTTATCTCTCTCGGCGCTGTTGAAAATACAAATGACAACATTCTTGTTTGTTTTGCCCTTATATCCCAATGTGATTTCGCGGAGGGTTACGGTGCTATTGAAAACACAAATGAAAACACAAATCCCTTGTGTAATTGCCACTTGAAGGAGGACAGTCACTGTAAAGACAACATGATAATGTACACTTATAGTGAGTGTACATTATCATGTTGTCTTTAGAGTGACTATCCTCATTTGTTGAAGAAGAAAAGAATTAATGTGGCTGAATAGCAATACATTCAAGTGGCAATCACACAAGGGACAGTCACTGTGAGATGTCCTCATTTGTGACTGTCCTTACAGTGAGTGTACATTATCATGTTGTCTTTAGAGTGACTGTCCTCATTTGTTGAAGAAGAAAAGCATTAATGTGGTTCAATAGCAATACATTCAAGTGGCAATTACACAAGGGACAATCGATCACTGTGAGATGTCCTCATGTGTGACTATCCTTGTCACAAATGAGGACATCTCACAATGACTGTCCCTTCTGTAATTGCCACTTGAATGAGGACAGTCACTGTAAAGACAACATGATAATGTACACATACAATGAGTGTACATTATCATGTTGTCTTTACAGTGGCTGCCCTCATGTTGTATATTCTTCTTTGTAGATGCTACTATGTGCTAGGGAACTTTTTAGAACTGTTGGTATATTCTTACAACTTGTTACACCTGGGATATTCTTCTTTGTAGATGCTATTGTGTGCCGTGGTCCAAACAGGCCCATAAATGTGGTTGAATAGCAATACATTCAAGTGGAAATTACACAAGGGACAGTCACTGTGAGATGTCCTCATGTGTGACTTTCCTTGTCACAAATGAGGACATCTCACAGTGACTATCCCTTGTGTAATTGCCACTTGAAGGAAAAAAGCATTAATGTGGTTCAATAGCAATGTATTCAAGCGGCAATTACACAAGGGATAATCACTCTGAGATTTCCTCATTTGTGACTATCCTTACAGTGAGTGTACATTATCATGTTGTCTTTACAGTGACTGTCCTCATTTGTTGAAGGAAAAAAGCATTAATGTGGTTCAATAGTGATGCAGAGTAGTCAGCAAGAAACTTGGATCTATGTCCCAACCCACTTCAAGACACCAAAATGACTCAACCAATCAATTAGGCTCTGATTTCTATAGGTTAATGTTTAAACTCTGCAAAGTAATGAATTTGAAGGTTTCAAGGATCACACAACAACTTATGGACTCAATCCCATTCAATAACAAATTTCCTTTTAGGGACAAGTTCCCTGATTTTCTATCAAAAGAGACTTTTAAGGTTCTAGATCTTACTTCCTATAGAAAAACTTAGAAACCCCTTAGATATCATCTAAATAACAAGAATCATGCATTGGTTGTGATCTAAACAACCCAAGACATCAAAATAACAAACTGACCTAGTGACCCTAGTAGGTCTCCCAAACCTGCTCTGCAGCCATAACTCTGCAACTTGCCAAAGGACTCTAAGAAGTTATATGTTTTCTGAGTACCCTTTTTGGATTTCTAACAGACCACCAACTCATCCCAGACCCTGACTCCACTCCAGCATATCAATGTCTTCATTGAGTCCGCAGACCTAATGCATGCTTTTAGGTGTGGGTTCCAAAACAAAGCATTGAAAATGGGTGTATGAAACCAAGATCAGAGTTTTGGAGTGTTCTCCTGATCTAGATAAACAAGAATGCACAAGTTTTCAAGTCCTCAATACGATGCAAGCTTCTGATTTTATTCTGATTACCATCTTCCCAGCCAAAAACATGGTAGTTTTTGATCTAGGGCTCGCTCTCAACAAATGCAGATGCAACCCCCTGCCTCAGGGCTTTTAGAATATACAAATATACATCCTTAACTCTCATTCCACCAAGGAAGAAGGAATTCCAATGGTTGAAACGTGAGTTAAGGTCTTTACATCAGTCAAACCCTGAAAATGAGGGTTTGTAAACAATGCACAGAAAATTTGAAATAACTTAGATATAAAACAAAGAGAATCAATCAAACCAACTTCCAAAGCATCAGATGTCACTATTACAACTTCCAGGAAAATTTTATCATCCAACCACCATCCGTACAGCCGTACAGAGTTCATTTTTCACCAGAAATGCACTAAAACAGGGTTATTTTTATTTTTTATGAAAGCAAAATGATTACAATACTGGTTCTCTGTCTGTCTTTGACCATTTGAAGCCTAAAATAGGCTCTCCAAATGTTGGTTCAACCATCTAGGTGGTTAGAACAGTTTATCCAACAAATGTCAACTTTGCTAAGCAACTTTTAAAGTTGCATTACAACTTTGCAAACAACTTTGCCGAGAAGGTTAAAAATGTGTTGTGAAACTTTAGGAACCTTATTAAAGTTATTTTGGACCTTCAAACTTCTTAACAACATCTAAAAGACACCTAATAAACACTTACTATGCTCATTTCATCCAAGGACTCAAAAGATGCCCAAGGTTTATAAGTCACCAAGGGGTCTTGTGTCCAACAAGTGGATGTTTATAAGGAGATAAAATCAATCCTTACTATTTATTACAAACCAAGAAAACATCTAAAAATCCTATTCTAATTTATTGTCATTCAAAAAGACTCTGATTTGTCATTCAAAAAAACTCTGATTTGTCAATCAAAAGGACCTTTCACCAGTCAATCCTTCAAAGCTCCAAGGTGAAAATCTTATGTTCCAATTGATAGGATTTGACTCCTTGGCTTCATGGCAACTTCCTTCAATCATGGTGTCTTTGGCTTGCATTAGGGATGCCCCTGCATCAAATAGCAATGTATTCAAGTGGCAATTACACAAGGGACAGTACATGCCCATTAAAGTTGGTGTTTTGTTATCCAGCATGACAATGGAGACAACATACTCTGTGTCAATTTTACTGATCAAATTTCCCTCCGCCAGGCAAAGCAACAATCTGGGTATGATAAGGTGAAATTTTGTAGTCCTTTTGGGTATGATAACAGTTCCAGTTTCCAATAAGATGGTTCATTTTTATAATCTAGCTTCAATTTCTCTTGTGAAAATCTTTTTTTCATTTTATGGGTGGTAAAATATAATTATTATGCTAGAGGTGTGTACTTATGGATGATAATGAAACAAAATGATAAGATTTAAGACTCTTGTTTTTTTTTTTAAATAGCAATTTAAGTTTCCTTCTATTATAAATTACTATTTTTCTATTTTTTAATGTATCTTTCCAGATCTTTTATATCAATTTTATTTATGAAATATAAATATATTAATAATGTTTTAGTGTTTTTAGGATTAGTTTATATCAATTCTATGTATCATCATTCGTCATTCAATTGTCAGTATTATTAATTTAGACTGTACAATTGTAGAACTACTCGAATATGGGTTGGATGGATACTCAAGCAGGGGAACCCTCCTCAAATATCTCAAGCAGTGAACTTGGAAAAATGTGTCCTGAAGGAACCCTTTCCATCAGAGAGATAAAAGTACAAACAAGTAAAAGAAGCAGGCTCTGCAAATATGTTTTTGAGAAGAAAAATGATAGATTATTCGAGTATGGTTCATGAGGTATATCTAAAAAGACATTTTTTTTCTTATTATAATAAAAGAGGAAGTTGTGAATGTCAAAGTTGAGTGAAACAAAAATTGTTTTCATCAAATTTTGTTAGGCTTGCTTTTGGGAATAGTTTCTTACAATATTGCTATTAAGATTTTTATTGTGTAGTTTTTAGATTAGGTTTATAAAATTATATTTCATGAGTAGTGATTCATATTAATCAATTAACGATACTTTTGGAAGGTATTTTCAATGTGTCAAATTTTGATATTTTTACAAGAATTAGATTGTGTAATTTTTTTAATTAAAGTCATTGACTCATATTTCATAAATAATAGTTCTCATGAATCCATCTCTTATAAGATTGAATAGTCTATTTAGGAAGTATTTCTGATAGTATGTCAAATTATGATATTACTATTACCATTAGATTGCATGGCTTTGAAGTCAACCTCGTTGACCCATATTCTTCTCTGTAGATGCTACTATGTGCTAGGGAACTTCTTAGAACTATTGGTATATTCTTACAACTTGTTACACCTGGGATATTCTTCTCTGTAGATGCTACTATGTGCCGCGGTCCAAACGGGCCCATAAATGTGGTTGAATAGCAATACATTCAAGTGGAAATTACACAAGGGACAGTCACTGTGAGATGTCCTCATGTGTGACTGTCCTTGTCACAAATGAGGACATCTCACAGTGACTGTCCCTTGTGTAATTTCCACTTGAATGAGGACAGTCACTGTAAAGACAACATGATAATGTACACATACAATGAGTGTACATTATCATGTTGTCTTTACAGTGGCTGCCCTCATGTTGTATATTCTTCTCTGTAGATGCTACTATGTGCTAGGGAACTTCTTAGAATTGTTGGTATATTCTTACAACTTGTTACACCTGGGATATTCTTCTCTGTAGATGCTACTGTGTGTTGTGGTCCAAACGGGCCCATAAATGTGGTTGAATAGAAATGCATTCAAGTGGCAATTACACAAGGGACAGTCACTGTGAGATGTCCTCATGTGTGACTGTCCTTGTCACAAATGAGGACATCTCACAGTGACTGTCCCTTGTGTAATTGCCACTTGAATGAGGACAATCACTGTAAAGACAACATGATAATGTACACAAGTACCGTGAAGGTAGTTGCAAGTTAGGGCTGTTTCATTGCATACCCGAAACAATGAAGATGTTACAGTCCACAAAATGTTTGTGCTTGAAAGATGAACAAATAAAATTAAACTTCTAAATAACCAAAGCCGCTAACAATAAATTCAACACAGATATGTCCTCATTTCTGGGTATTTTAGCTCTGTAACAGCTGAATACCAGATTACATAATAATGACAAAAGAAAAATAAACCCAACGTACTCAGAAATTGTAGCTGTGATTTCGCGGAGGGAATCTCTCTCGGCACTGTTGAAAATACAAATGACAACGTTTCTCTACATTATCATGTTGCCTTTACAGTGACTGTCCCTTGTGTAATTGCCACTTGAAGGAGGACAGTCACTGTAAAGACAACATGATAATGTACACTTACAGCCCGTGTACATTATCATGTTGTCTTTAGAGTGACTATCCTCATTTGTTGAAGAAGAAAAGCATTAATGTGGCTGAATAGCAATACATTCAAGTGGCAATTACACAAGGGACAGTCACTGTGAGATGTCCTCATTTGTGACTATCCTTACAGTGAGTGTACATTATCATGTTGTCTTTATAGTGACTATCCTCATTTGTTGAAGGAAAAAAGAATTAATGTGGTTCATTAGCAATGTATTCAAGCGGCAATTACACAAGGGATAGTCACTCTGAGATTTCCTCATTTGTGACTATCCTTACAGTGAGTGTACATTATCATGTTGTCTTTACAGTGACTGTCCTCATTTGTTGAAGGAAAAAAGCATTAATGTGGTTCAATAGCAATGTATTCAAGCGGCAATTACACAAGGGATAATCACTCTGAGATTTCCTCATTTGTGACTATCCTTACAGTGAGTGTACATTATCATGTTGTCTTTACAGTGACTGTCCTCATTTGTTGAAGGAAAAAAGCATTAATGTGGTTCAATAGCAATGCATTCAAGTGGCAATTACACAAGGGACAGTACATGCCATTAAAGTTGGTGTTTTGTTATCCAGCATGACAATGGAGACAGCATACTCTGTGTCAATTTTACTGATCAAATTTCCCTCCGCCAGGCAAAGCAACAATCTGGGTATGATAAGGTAAAGTTTTTGCAACAATTTCTTGCTGCTGCTAAGGTTACCATTGTTTATGGTTTCTATTATATAGTTCTATCTATATTGCTATATGGCCTTTTGTTTAGGATTAAGTAGACGAGGGAAAATATTTCTTTTGTGGATTGTAAACAAAACATTGAATTATTTCAGAGAACAGATCTAAATCTATAAGATGCTACGATGGAGCACATGACCATGTACTTGTGAATATTAGGATCCATGTTAATCAAATGACTGCTTTATGTAAATTACTTTTGAGTAAGTAAAAGGCAATACAATTTTTCAAAGTGTGCAAGGATTTTTATGATATATAAGTGTACGAAGAAATGAATCTGTGTTGTTTTGTATCAATATCAAACATCTCTGATATATTTTCATGTTTTTATAATCTATTTTGCAGATGAAAACTGTCCAACAGATAAAGATTGGGAACTTCTCCCAGCATCTGTACCTGCATCTCTCTTATATACTACAAGTTTCTTGCCATCAGAAATTGCAGTTCCCTCACGTGACATTGATGGTGAAGTGTTCTTTTCAGAACCATCATCTATGGTTACCAATGCTCCTGTTTTAGGCAATAAGTTTGTTGCATTCCATGAGCCATTGGTCAAGTTTCTTCTACGAGCTTCTGATGCCTCAAAATCTAAGCAGTGCCTACGCATGCCTCGTTGTGGTTGATTATCATTCTGTACATGAATTATAATGAGTAATCAGTTTTGGGCCTTGGAATCTTGTATGTAACATGCACAGGCATTTCATGGCTAAATGAATCTATTTTAAAAGCATCAACTTTTCTTACATGATGCTGGATACATAAGTAGAACAAGCGTATATCAAATTGGAAGCAATCAGAACTCCACAATGACATATTATTTAGAGTACTCTTCAGTTTAAGTAATAATGCATATATTGACACTGTAAAGACAACATGATAATGTACACTCACTGTAAAGACAACATGATAATGTACACTCACTGTAAGGACAGTCACAAATGAGGACATCTCACAGTGACTATCCCTAGTGTAATTGCCACTTGAATGTATTGCTATTCAGCCACATTAATGCTTTTCTTCTTCAACAAATGAGGATAGTCACTGTAAAGACAACATGATAATGTACACTCATTGTGAGTGTACATTATCATGTTGTCTTTAGAGTGACTATCCTCATTTGTTGAAGAATAAAAGCATTAATGTGGCTGAATAGCAATACATTCAAGTGGCAATTACACAAGGGACAATCACTGTGAGATGTCCTCATTTGTGACTATCCTTACAGTGAGTGTACATTATCATGTTGTCTTTACAGTGGCTGTCCTCATTTGTTGAAAGAAAAAAGCATTAATGTGGTTCATTAGCAATGTATTAAATAATTTATTTTTTTTATCCACCCACGGGCGTCGCAATTGCAATGGGAGCCCCTTGTAATGCGATGTAGGTGCCCGTCGCAATTGCTTGGGAGGCCCGTCGCAATTGCGACGGCCCTCCGAAGCCATGCGACAGGGGGGCGACGCCCATGCCGCTAACAAATCTTAGCAACCTTGTGACGGGAGGGTGCCGCAATTGCGACGGCTACCCATAGATGTCGCAATTTACGACTAAAAAATAGCGACGTCTATGGGTGTTGCTATTGCGACACATAGCCGTCGCAAAATGCCCCCAAATGTATTAGTGATAAAACCCTTGCTTTGGTTGGTGAGAATTATTATTGGCCACAATTGCAGCAAGATGTGAAGAAGTTTGTATAGAGTTGCAGAGTATGTCAGATGGCGAAAGGAGTGAAGCAGAATACAGGGTTGTATCAGCCATTACCCGTACCAAAGAAGCCTTGGGAGGATATCAGCATGGACTTTGTTCTTGGTTTACCGAGGACTCAGCGGGGACATGATTCAATTTTTGTGGTGGTGGACAGATTTTCGAAGATGGCACATTTCATTCCCTGCAAGAAGACTAATGATGTTGTTCATGTAGCAGAATTTTTTTTCAGAGAAGTAGTGAGACTTCATGGTTTGCCAAAGACCATAGTTTCAGATCGGGACACTAAGTTTGTTGGATATTTCTGGTGTACATTGTGGAAGAAGTGGAAGACAGATTTGAAGTTCAGTTCATCACATCATCCACAGACTGATGGACAGATAGAGGTGGTGAATAGAAGTTTGGGAAATTTGCTGAGATGTTTGGTTGGAGATAAGCCAACAGGATGGGATTTGATTTTACCACAGGCAAAATTTGCATACAATAATTATGTCAATAGGAACATTGGTAAATCACCATTCCAGATTGTATATGAAAGTAGTCCAAGAAATGCATCTGAATTGAGGAAGATAGATAAAGGAGAAATAAGTAGTGTTGAAGCTGAGGATTTTGCAGAACACTTGAAGAACATCGATGGGGAGGTGAGGAAGCATATTACCAAGATGAACGCACAGTATAAGGCTAAGGCAGATGAGAAAAGGAGGTATAAGAAATTTCAAGTTGGTGATGAAGTCATGGTTCATTTGTAGAAGGAGCGGTTTCCAGTTGGTACATATAACAAGCTGAAAATGAAGAAGTTTGGACCATGTAGGATACTGAAGAAACATGATTCAGGAAACACATATGAGGTAGAATTGCCTACTGAGCTAAATATTTCACCAGTGTTTAACATTTCAGATTTGACAGAGTATCATGAAGGAGGTGTTGAAGATGAGATCACAGTAGCACAGTGGAGTATTCCAGCAACTAGTTCAGACACTAAGGAGATCGAAGATATACTGGACAGTCGTGTTGGCAGAAGCACAAGGAACAGGACATATGAAGAATATCTGGTCAAGTGGAAAGCACGACCTATTGAAGATTCATCACGGCTGACAAAGGAGGAGGTTAGCCATCTTGGTTTTCCTCTGCACACCTGAGTCGTGACAGGGTCACCTCTCAAATTACCCTGGGTGTCTGATGCAGGAGCATCCTGGGTGTAAGAGCAATCTTGCATCACCCAAAAAAATATTTTTGTTTTTATATTCAATAAGGGCTATTTTGTGCAGAGCTGCTATTTATGGAAAGTTACTATTTTTGGTAATTTTTGTATGTGCTCAGAATGATCTGATTTCTTTCTTGGAGGTTCATTTTGGTCATATAAGTCTGCCAGTAAAGTTTCATTGCCAGATCAAGTGTATATTGGAAGATATTGAAGATTTTCGGTATTGGCAGCAGGGTACAGAAACTTTGAACTCAGTTTTGAAGGCTTTAGAGGCTCCGGATGAGGTCAAAAATTTGGGTGACAAGTGCTTGCACTGATCAAGCCTGTAGAGCACTTCGTGGCATTTTTGAAATGGGGTTATAATAGCTGATCGAGTCAACTGGTGATGACTTATGGTCTTCAGAAGTTGGGCCACCTGAAATGGCGAAAAATAATTTTCTTCAAAATTTCTATTCGGGTTTCAAAGGTTATCTTGAGCCGACTATGATGTAATAAAATGTAAAATAAAATAATTCTAAGTTTGGTCGGCCTTATTGGCTAAAATTCTAGAACCTTCCCAGGCGGTGGAAAATTGCCTATATATGGAAGGTTATATTATTGTCTTAGGCAGTTCAGAATAGTTCTGGGTAGTAGATCTGGGTAATAGTTCGAGGCTTTGTCCTACAGAATATTGTAAGGGAATGCCCATGTGGCTTTGCATATTGTAATTCTGAAAGTTTGTAATTCCACATTTGTGGAGATAATAAGAAGCCAATTTTCTGTTCTTGCATATTGTTGTTGTTTCTCTATATCTGTTATGTGTTTGTGGTATTAAGGGGAGCACCCTTCATCACTCAAGAGCTGAGAGACTTTGTTTCTTTCCTCTGACCTCAATCCTCAACCTAGAAATGTATACTGCAGACTACTTAATAACTTATACTTATAAATGAAAAATTAGATTAGAAACTTAAAGCACAAAAAGTGTACAATCTATAGTCGTCACACTTGTCACTGACTGTGTGAGTGGACACGCATCATGAATCTGGAATGGGTTGGCAAAGAAGTTGTATTTCTTTTCCCTTTCGGCCCGAAATACAGCTTCAGTCGTTGATCTACAATCATCCAACAGTCATAATGTCAATGCAATGTTAGTCACTATCTGGTGTGGTGGCACTGTGGGTCCCATTAACTCATCTTGTCACCTGACGGCTGAGTCACCTCACGAGTCAAACATGTCATGTCGTCATCAAATGACATTTTTGGTAAGCCGTGCGAGACTGCGAGTGGAACGTGTTTAGTGACACGTGTCATGATTCCGAAACAGGTTTGAAAAGATGGGGTTTCTTTTTCCTTTCGGCCTGAAATACAACTTCAGTCATTGATCTACAATCATCCAACGGTCATTATGTCATTGTTAGCTGGTGTGGTGGCCCCATGGGTCCCATTAACTCACCGTGTGAGACTATGATTGGAACGTGTTTAGTGACACGTGTCATGATTTCAAAACAGGTTTGAAAATATGGGGTTGCTTTTCCCTTTCATCCCAAAATATAACTTTGGTCATTGATCTACAATCATCCAACGGTCATTATGTCATTGTTAGCTAGTGTGGTGGCCCCGTGGGTCCCATTAACTCACAGTGCGACACTACAAGTGGAACGTGTTTAGTGATACGTGTCATGATTTTGGAACAGGTTTGAAAAGATGGGGTTTCTTTTCCCTTTCATCCTGAAGTCCATTGTACATCGTCGATCTGTGCTCATCCAACAATAGTTATTTGCAACGAAAATTGTTAAATGTTATACTGTTATTATTTCCTTTATAGATATTAATTAATAATGGATAATAAGTTAATAACATTTAAAATTTAAAGTTATTTAATTGAATAGTAACAATTCTAAATGCACTATTTTTTTAATAATATTACTTAAGTTAGTGTTTAGAGATTACAAGATTTCTCATTTCTGTGGTCTCTGACTCGCTAGGTCTCCCAAACATGAGTTATTAGTTAAAGTAATATTTTTTATTGATTATATAGTATACTTAAAGTTAAAATGATATTTTTTATTGATTATAACTTTAACATTGATAATTATAATCTCATATAATTCTCATACCTTATAATTAGAAAACCATAAATTCTTTCTCTAACCTTATTAATTCATTTGTCCTTCAAATTGATTATATAGTATACTTAAAGTTAAAATGATATTTTTTATTGATTATAACTTTAACGTTGATAATTATAATCTCATATAATTCTCATACCTTATAATTAGAAAACCATAAATTCTTTCTCTAACCTTATTAATTCATTTGTCCTTCAAATTGATTATATAGTATACTTAATGTTAAAATGATATTTTTTATTGATTATAACTTTAATGTTGATAATTATAATCACATATAATTCTCATACATTATAATTAGAAAACCATAAATTCTTTCTCTAACCTTATTAATTCATTTGTCCTTCAAAATTTTGTAAATCTTTCATATTAACTACAACTGTGATACATTTTAAATATTCAGATTTTAAAATGGAAATACCATCCGCATCGTTTGAACATTTCCTTATTTCTACTGAAACATACTTACAAGTTACATCATACATGTCAAATACACAGATAAAGCAACTAATTAAAATATTGCAATCATAGTGACAGAGAAGTCTACAAACCATTTTTTGTACCCATAAAACACAAATTGAAATGAGCTAAAGCTTGCGAAATTTTCATTATACTTTTGCATAAAATTATAATTACGTTGTCCACTTCCAGTACAATATTGCAAAGAGAAACCTGCTATTATACTATAAATAAATAAAAACCCAAAAAAAGAGGTATATTTTTATCAAAAAAAACCACTAGTAGTCCACTAGTGATTTTGCCCTTCAACTCCATCTAAGTAGTATTCTGCAGAGAGGATTAACTGCGAGAATTCGTTGAGCCACTAGTATTGCCCCGCCTGAGCCTCCTCTTCGTCAAGAATAAACCACTTACAAAGAAAATCCCTGGCAATCAGCACCCATTTCCTATGGCGCTTCAACTACCCAGCAGTCATGCCCAACAGAAAAGGCTGCATGGCCACATTCTGGCCTGGGAGGAGAAGCTTGGGTATTTCACTTGCCCAAGGGATCCCCACCCCTATTTCTATGAACATCAAAACATTAACGTTGTCCCCCAGATATTCTTCTTTAAAAACCCTCCTCGGCAGCATTAACATGGACCACCTTCTCTCCTCTAAGGTCGAGAAGAGATGCCAAAAAATGGGATGTAATGTCCATGTTGACCCGGTGCCTATCTTCATTGTTCAGAAACTCTCAGCCCACCACCATTTTCATAGCCTCTATTACGAAAGGCTCACCCTCCTTACAAATAGATTCTAAGGTTTCATCAAAAAGGGAACCCAAAAAAGCCTTTTGGGCCTCCTTAGATGTGCATGTAAGCCTAATTGGAGTGTCCATCTAAAATAATAAAACTTCAGCAAACTTAAAAACAAATTATTTGCAGAGTGCAGACTACAGACCCTAAACAAAAAAATTATCTAACAAACTAGCAAAGGCCAAAGATGAATCGATGAATAATGAAGCTGGATCATCTATAAATAGCCCTTCAATCCTTGATCGTAACTTAGCAATAAATTATTCTTTCTTTAATGGTATTAAATCCATTGTCCTTAATATGCCTCTAAATCTTTCATGTAAATCTTTCCCCTAAATGCAAGCGTGTGAGAAATTAAAATTTTGTCCTTAATCTTTCATATATGGCAGTAAATCTTTCCCATAATTGCAAAACTGTCAAAAATCGATTAGATCACCTGTACAAATTTGGAAGTGGTGCGTGACAAGTTAAAGAATGACACTTGTCAGTTGTCACTAACAGGGCATTTATTTCTTACCGAGTTAAGAGGTTACAAGTTGCACTATAGTAATAGGACTATGATTATCAATAGTAGATACTAACATGTGTACACTGTAGTATATAGACAAGTTACCCTTATTTGATACATGTCAACATTTCAGTGACTTCCTTGACAACTATGTTTCCTTCAAGAAATTGGGGCCGAAATTAAATTTCAACCATTGATCTTCGATCATCAGACGGTCTCAAATAATATATTTAACATTATAAAATAATGTATGACTATGTATGTTAGGTTAGGTTATGTGTCTGTGTTATGTCCCATCTTTTGGAAATCGCCAATAAAATATTTTTTTCCCATAATTAATGAATGATTAGCCAATAAAATAAATAAATTTTTAAACGGTACATAAAATTCGCCAATACAAAAAAAAATTTCCCTTCAAAACAATATCATTCGCCTCATATATTATAATTTTTTACTTCAAAAGAAAATTATTTGCCTCATATTTTATAATTTTTTACTTGAAAAGAAAATTATTCACCTCATATATTATAATTTTTTACTTCAAAAAAAAATTATTCGCCAGCAATTTATGAGATTTTTATTCGGCGGGGAAAAAATCACCAATACAAGCTATGAAAAATCATGGATTTGAAAAAAAAATTCACCTACATTAAAATAAATTCCCCCCTAAAATAATGTATGATTTGCCAGGATTTTACACTTTTTCCTAAAAGGGGGTTTCTTAAAGTTATCCCTGGTCGGGACACAAAGGAGCCACCAAAACAAAACATTGGAGAGTTTCTTAATAAAATTGATAATATAAATAAAATGAATGAGGTAACACATAAAAAGAAGATAATATGTGTACCATCTTAAATTGGACGCACTTCAATTTATGACCTTTTAGCTCCTCTTTAGTTTGTTTGCATTGCACATTTGTACTTGGAGCACAACACTTTACCTTTTCTTTCTCTCTCCTAGGAAAAATTGAGATGGGACCTAACACTTCCTCCTTGATTTCCCTTTCTCTCACTCATAGGCCAAAGTAGGATCTAATTTCCATGCATCCTCCTCTTTCTAGGCCCCATTTTCTTAAATCTAGCCTCGATTTATCAATCCCTGATACACATTACACCCATATCCTCAGCAATTCTGGAAGCCTGGGTTACAAACCCAAGACTCTGGCCTCCTGGGGAATAGGTCAAATAGGATGACCTATTCCAGAATAGGTCAACCAAATCAACATGTTCCCTAGTGGTTGGAAATTGTTGGGCCCGGTCCTATTTCAAAGTTTCATTACTTCCCACTCACTACAGTCGGCTGCCGTGAGGGTAATTTCATAAATTCACTATAAAAAGGAATTCATTGCCTCATGATGGATGATGATAGAAGAAAGGCACAAGCATGCATGGACACCCCAATCTGACATAGAGAAATTTTAAGGTGGAAGATAAGGGTTGAATCTAATTCTTTCAGTGCAAAGTGAAGCCTTCATTTACATTTATTCAATTCAAGAATTCAAGCATTTCATGACATCATAGATATGCAAGGGGATCATGAAGATGGTAAGGGTACTTTATCCTTGGTGGCTTGGTATGCTTTCTATGCTATGTTCAGATCTGATCTTTGTCTCTTCATATTTTTGCACACATTTACATTTACAAGCACACTTACATGCTAGGGTTTCACTCATGAGAGTAGATTCTTTGCATTTACTAGCTCTTTTATATTCTAGATCTACAATCTAGGGTTCATGATCACTATATACACACACAACATCTTTCCTAATAGCTATTTGTAGAGGTGGAAATCACCAAAATGGGGGGTTGATTTAGGCAAACCCCTTCATAGCCACCCACGCACACCAATTTTGTAACAAACTTGCAAGTTATCAGTTTGGTGATCACATATCTGGAATCCACTCTCTGGGACATTTCTAAAAAAGTTGGGCCAACTTGGCTACGGTATCTTGGGAACACAGTGACCTAGTTGACCTATTTCAGAACACGGTGACATGGTCGACCTATTCCTAGAGGTCTAAGAAAAACAACATTTTCTAAGTTTTTTGTTGTGATTGTGGATCTGCAATTGGAATTTTGTCAGTCTCAAATCCATGATTTTTGGAGAAAAAAAGTCATATTCCATTTCTTATTTCAAGGTAAGTACCCTATCATTTATTTTATCTGTTAGGATAGATATTTTTCTATATCTAAATTGGGTTGATTGCATTTACTTGGTTCCTAGACTCATCCTACACTTCTTTCTTAATCAATTGATTCAACTTTTATCATCTTCATTGCATATCTATAATCGAATTACATTGCATGAAAGAGGCCTTGCTAGTAGATTGCCTTAATATAACTTTGGTTTATAATATGAATCCATTATCACCTTTGGGTTTTTCTATTCTAACCTAGGCCATATTGAGAGTTATTCTCAAAAGCCCCTCTTTCTCTTGTATAGAATGGCTTAGGGAGAAAGTGTTAAACTTGATATACCTAGTTTGCATTGTTAGACTCATTGATGTCATTTCACCCCTGAACAATATGTATTTCTAATGTGTGAATTGATTTCTCCATCAGGATAAGGATGCATTGGAGAAGGATTGAGCATCCATGGGATGAAAATCTAGCAAATCAAGACTCATTGTTAATATGAGAAGATTGTTTGGTTTTGTATGATCCATCCCTTTGAGTTATGTAATGAAACTCCTGCTTTCAGAATCTCCACCCATACCCTATGTAGACTTGAGTAGTAGCCCATGGGATTGTGTACTTGGCTATTCTATTGCATTTGGCAAGCAATTGGTCTCTTGTTAGATCACCATCTTTCTTGGATTGCATATTGTGCATTACGTGTTGTAAACCTTATTGCATTATTACTTGTGTGACTATTTGGGCCATATGACTATCTCCATGAGCATGATGTGGTGGACCAGAGGGCACCACATGGGTGGATTCCATGACAAGCCACCAATGGGGACTAGTGAATAGGATTGAGTATGGACCTGAGCTACTTCACCATCTCTCTTACACTTCTTTATATATTGTACCTTTGTACCATGAGCTTGTAATGGATATTGTAATCATGTTTATTGTATTTTTATTGAGTGAATTAAGCCTTGATACGATCTATACTTATGTGCTTATAGTTGATTAGGATGAATTTTAATCATGTATATTATTTGGAAAAGTTTCATGTTGTTTATCCTTAGTTTAGGGGAAAAACTTTTAAATTAGTGTGTGTTCTTGTATTTTGGTGTGTACATTGTTTAGTGCCTCCACTTGGTGACTAGCAACTAAACCCCCACTGGATTGATACATTCTCAATCATGGAGCTAGGAAAATCCCGAGTTCTAATAACATTGGCCATAGTTAAGTGTGAGTGCATTTTAGTGGCTAAGCATGTTCTTTAGCATGTGTGCCATCTTTGGACTGCCCACTTCCTATGTTTTAGCTCATACACATGAACTTTGGTACTAGAATACTTTATCACTTCTAACTATCTTTTAGCACATGTACCCTACTTGGATGAGTGTTTAAGATATGTATCTAGGCTTGTGGTGGGATTTGTTTGATGATTTTTTATGGTTGGTTCTCCAATGTAAGCTTAATAGTTTAACAGAATATGCATGAATTCTCATCATATGAAGACTTTATTTGATGTTTTAAAATGAATCTAGAGTTGGATATCATGGGACCTTTGGATGAAACTGATAATCTTCGTCTTATACTTGTTGAGTATTACTCTATTAATTATCTCTTAGACATGTGCAAGTGATGTTAAGTCATGCATGTAATATGTATTTCATGTAAAAAAAATTATTTTGTTTGTATTAGTGTGTGTTTTATCCTTCATTCAAAGGGTTCCTTGGCACGGTATTACATTTGGTATCAAAGCACGTGTTCAAACAATAGAATCTATTGTGTATATGTGCTCTTTGTGTTTAGTGAGAATGGATTATAGATATTAAATTGTTCATATTGATGATTATCTTGTTTCCCCTCTATTTTATTTTATTTCTATCTTAAAGAATCCCTCCCAAGAAAATATTTTGGGGGTGTGCCACAGGTACTCTTGTGGGTACAATAAAAAATCCTTGTTAGGAGGAGAAACCAAAGGATCATCATGAGGAGGAAAATCAAGATTATCAAAATAATGATTAGGAGGATGAACAATGTATTGGTGATTACAGAACTGGTAGAGATTATAGGTTATGGGATCATTGGGTTCTTAATCTTTTACAGGAGATCATTGCATGATTAGGACCTAGATAGGAGTTGTCACGACATGAGGAGTCACATACATTAGATCATAAGCATCCTACTAGTTGAGGAGAAGGAGAGCCTTCGTAGGGTTGACTGCAAGATAGGTAGGGAGAGTCCTCACAGAAGAGACCATTTAGAGGAGGATGAGGATGTTATTCTCATAATGCACATGAGATATATTTTGAGATCCCATACACCTACCTTTGATGAAGCTTGTGTAGGTACGGAGGCTAATAAATGGTTGATAGATCTATGTCATTTATTTTATATGCACCCTTATAGGAGAAATATGAAAGCTCAATATGTTATCATGCACTTTTGAGGCTCTACATTCATATGGTGTTGTATGGAGGAGTAGAAACTGTACATCAGTATTGCATCAATCTCTTGGGAGATCATTCTTGAGAGGTTCAGTTTAAATTTCCTATCAAAGCATAATCATTAGAGCTGTTCCAATGATTTTTATGAGTTGAGATAAATGGATGACTGTGGACTAGTATGAACATAAGTTCTTTGAGCTCAAGTAGTGTGCTAGTATAGCTAATAATGAGAGTAAGATTGTACAATATTTTATTAAGGGCTATAATGCCCATATTTGTGGTATAGTTTGGATGTTTCAACCTAGAACCTTTGAGATGGCCATGAAGAAGGAAAGGTTAGCAGAGATGTGGCTAAGGGCCTTGGAGTATAAACATGTGTCTAGATAGATAGTGCACCTCCCCTCTAGGTTTAGTGCACACAATTCCCAATCATATCTCACTAGATCTTATATGGAACTAACAATACCACCTAGGTTAGGTCAATAGTAGGGTCAAATATATTATTAGGTTCATTAGAGTGGTTGTAGTGCAAGGACCCCAACTAGGAGAGAGTGTAATCAACATTTTCATTAATGATTCAAGAATAGTAAGAAGTATCAATGTGTTCAATAGAGTACCAATAGAGCTAGATACCACCATTTGAGGTCACCCTCCATAGGATGTAATTTTGGTGGTTGAGGATTTTTTTCTTGTGGCAATTATGGCCACATAGAAGCTCATTGTCCTTAGAGATAAGCATCAATACTAAGTCAAACATTGGTTAGTTAAGAGCTTTCCATAGGAGATGAAGTTAGATCTAAGAGGTTGTTTGTGGTAATTTACAACCACTACAGAAAGAATCAAGGCACTTTGGTTGAGACCTAAATGTGTTGTGGGGTTTCTACCTCTTTTTTATTTAATTTTGGTGTATTTTATTCCTTTATTTCTCCTTTTAATGTGGAGAAATGTGGGCTAGTGGTGTTAAGGTAGGTAGATAGTTAACATATTGAGTTATCCACAGGTTCTAAGGTGGTTTTTTACTATAGTTCATTATTATGTGTTGGATTTGGGTACCTTCACCACCACTATTTATCTGTGTGTCCTACCCATGGGATCTTACATAGTTGCTTTGGGTATGGACTAGTTGGATTCCCACTAGGCTTGCATAAACTGCAAATGTAAGTTATTGCAGTGTTTGGATGACAAAAGTAGGAGAGTAGATCTTGTAGGGGTTCACAGACCCATTTTTCTTTGCATGATTTTAATTTTGCAACTAAAACAAAGTATGAGATAGGGATGTTATTTATTTTTAGTGTCTTTGAGAAACCTTGGTGAGGGTGAGAGTCAAGAGGTGCCTCATGATGATCACCCACTCATTTATGAGTATACCGATGTGTTTATGAGTTATGAGAAATATTCTTGGCATGTCGCTTAAGCCTAATCACGACATAGATTTTTGCATTGATCTTATTCCTAGAGTTGATCCCATCTCTTGAGTAGTGTATTGTATGACCACTCAAGAGTTGAGTGATCTTTGTTTGCAGTTGGAGGATTTTTTGGCTAAAGGCCATATTTGTTCTAGTGTTTCTCCTTGGGGAGAATGATTCATATTTTTTAAGAAGGAAGAACCTCTTTTCTTGTGCATTGGCAACCAATAGTTGAATAAGGTGACAGTAAAGAATTGATATTCCTTACCAAGGATCAATGACTTGTTTGAACGAATGAAGGGAGATAGGGTATTCTCGAATCTCCAAGATAGGCTTTAGGTTAGGTTACCATTAGCTTTGTATTCATGAGGTAAACATTTATCAAATAGAATTTTGTACCTTTTATAGACATTATGAGTTCATAGTTGTCCCTTTTGGGTTGACCAATGCTCTATCAATGTTGATGAATTGGGTCTTCTACACACTTCTTGATATATTTGTTCTTGTATTTCTTAATGATATGTTGGTATATATGATGATGATGGAGAAATATGAGGTCAATTTGCATCAAGTTTTACATTGTCTTCATGATAATAAGTTATATGTCAACCTGAGAAAGTGTGAATTCTTTTAGACAAAGTTGAGATATTTAAGTCATATCATCTCAGGAGATGTTATTGTAGTGGATTTCTCTAAGATCCAAGCCATTTTGGATTGGCCTTGACACCAGCTAATGTTGTAGATGTATGTACTTTTGAAAACTTGGCTAGTTACTACCATTGATTTGTAAAATATTTCTCTCAATTAGCACACTATCACTTCTCTTTAGAGGAAAGGGAAGTTTGTTTGGTCAAACTAGTGCGAGGAATATTTTTAGGCTCTTGAGGAGTATTGAACTAGTGCACCTATCTTGGTAGTACCAAATCTATGGGGAGATTTTTGGTATGCACTGATGGATCATTGGAGGGTGTAGGGAATTTCTTATGCAAGAGGGATGAGTGGTTTCCTATGAGTATCATAAGCTCAAGGATCATGAGATAAAAAAATTTACCCATGATATGGATTTATTAGCAATAGTGCATGCACTTATTTATTGGAGGCACTTTATATTGGATCATCAATTTAAGTTACATACAGATCACCGTATTTTGTAGTACATTTTTACTCAGTTGAACCTTAATGCATGATAGCTCCATTGGATGAAAACCTTCTATGAGTATGATTTTGATGTCCATCGCATCAAAGGGAAGGAAAAAGTTGTTGTGGATTCCTTGAGTAGGAGGCATAAGATTTTTGTATTGACTCTTAGTGTTGATTTGTGGAGTCGTATTCTTGAGGCCCTTCCTAGTGACACTTGGTATCATAAAGTGAGAGAAGAGATAAAGAATGGGAGAGTTTTGGAGGGTAGATTTACAAGACATTTATTGGATTTAGATGGAATTGTGTAGCACCTTGGTCATATTTATATTCTAGCATCAGGTGACCTTCACTCTTCGATCCTATCTGAGGCACATCATGCACCTTATTCCATTGCTTCTTGAAGGTAGATGATACCACTTTCTTCATAGGGCATTCTTTTTTTACTCAGATTTTGGTTGATATTGAAAACTCCAAGCCTCTTCATGAGAATGTGGATCTGATGGTTGGTGATAGGTCATGGACTTAGTCATTAGATAATGATGGCATTTATATTCAATGTCATTATTTCTTCTCAAATAGTCACTTGGCCATGGATTATTCTATTTTATATTGTAAAAACATTGTTACTTGGTGGAAGGATGCTAATGGTGATCACTTGACTATCCAAGATTTTGGTTGTTCTCTAGATAACTCCTACCAAGATGATGATAACTCCTCCAAGGATGATGGAAAGCATATTCCTTCTAGTGTGGCCTTCTTGTGCCTTGTGGACATAGATGGGGAGCCTCTAGCCCCATGCTTGCAACCCACTTTTGTTTTTTTCTTGTTCAGATTTAGCCTAAGGTGGAGGATATTTTCCTTTTTCCGCGTTGTCTTACTACCTCTTCATGTGCTAATAGACCCTCTATGGGGATTTTCCCTCTTGCTTCTCATTATAATGGAATTGTGGATGATAGTATTGCTTAAACTATTAGTCGAAGAAGGAAAGATCTTTCTTCCTCCTCTTCCCAAACTCATCCTTGAGTTATGTGTGAAATTTCTACCTAGTCTTGATGTGGGATTAGTTGTAGTCATATTCTTGTGTTGGAAGTGCTCTATTAATGACCTATGTAAATGGTTTCTTAATGTGCCATGTGTAATTCTTCCCTGGGAGCTAAGTTTGATTGTAATGGGTTCAACACCTTAGTTTGCTTCTTATTTAATAAAAAAAATACATGAATTAAATCAGCGAAAATCTAAAAGGTCTCAAAATCATGATTGTTGAGTCTAACTTCTATGTTGGCTTTAGGCCAAGAAAGAGATTCATGATGGTTTTTGAAAAAAAAAATCTAGTAATGTCTTGATACCATTGCATACAAATCATGGCTTAATAGCTTCCCAAGTTTTTTGTATACTTTTAGTGACAAAAGTACCTTATATTTGAACATACTTGTAAACAATGAGTGGAATGGAGGCCAAGATCTCTCAAGCCTTAGGCCCATGAGATACACCAAAAGAGGCACAATGGAAAAATAGAGTTTTCCAAGCTTCACACTCAAGGGCTCTAATTAATTATTTAGTAAATAGTTATACCTGTCATTGGATGCTAATAAGATCAAGCCCTCCATATAATCTCAAAAAAAGTAATAAAATTTTGAAGCATCTCTATGAAAGATTTTACTACATTCAAAAGAAGCTCATAAAAATCTCTAACAAATATTTCAAGCTTCTAATAGAAGCTTTAAAAAGTACCCAACATGAGGAACAATAAGGGTGGCCACTAGGTCTTTATAGCCAATTTGGAATCTAACTACAATACAGAACCCTAGTAATCTAATATGTCATTTTTTTCCACCAAGTAATAACAACTTATCATAGACATGAGGGAAGAAGCCTAAAGAGTGAAGGATTTTCCTAAGAACCCAAGGACCTCTCCATGATCAATTCACTCCAACAAAAAAATTGAACCATGTCCATATAAGCATATAAAATTACTTGAAACATTTAATCATTTGCCACTAAATACTTGAACCAACTCCTCAATAAAAAAATATCTAAAAAGATTGATTGATATTATTCTGATTATTCACAAATATGAAAAAAAACATTGCTAAAATAATCATTAACAATTGTCAAAATGACCATTAACAATTAGCAAATTACTGAAATTTTATGAAAAAACTGAAACTTTGAACAAATTTTATAATATGATATCATGACCCTAATTATTTTTCTATTATTGAAATAAAAAACAAATAACAAATTGCTGAAATTTAATGAAAATTTTGATACTTTGGACTTTTTTTTGTCATATGATGTCACAACCCTAATTATCATTATCTCGTACATTTAAACACTGCTTATACCTTCTATTCTATTTTTAACGGACTGCAAGTTAGAGTAGAGGGCATTATGATGCATTTTAATGGTGGAGGCTAAAAACAGGCGGGAGTAGTGGGAAAATAAAACTGCCCCTTGCATGTTGAATCTTCTTATTTAGGAAGGGCGAGTATGAGAACGGCTGCCATTATCAAAGCAGCAACAATAGTTTTGTCAGGTAGAAAATTTGATGTGAAGAATTTTAAGGAAGAAAAAACTCTGCAAATCAAAATCAATGGAGGAAGAATTGGAGAAATTGTGCAGTGTAATGAGGGACTTCGTGAGCATGAATTTGCAGACAAGCTCGTCAACTTCACACAGGTGTTATTATTGCAGGGCTCTCCACATTCTCAACAATTTCAAGATTATCTTCAAAGACCTCCACTACGCCGTCTCACTGACAAATGTCTGGTATTCTCCATACCCTTTTCCTCTCTCAATTCTTGTTTTAAGTTGGTGGTTTCATAAATTTCATAGTAGGTTAACTTTAAAGTCTAAGTTCTGATACAGAGAAATATAAATAAATATAAGGTCATTTAGATTTTTTTTTAGATTGGTAAGGTTTCATAAATTTTATAGTAGGTTAACTTTAAATTCTAAGTTCTGATACAGAGAAATATAAATAAATATAAGGTCATTTAGAAAAAAAATTAGATTGGTAAGGCAATTTCAAGCTGCATCTCAATTTCATCCTTCCGAGTTCTAAAATTGGAAGTTGTTATTATTGAACAAAAGATTTCAATTAATCTTGTAACATTTTCCATTTTCCAAGAATCCCACTCCTTGAAAATGAATCCTGAAGCCACCCATCAGACCTAAATCTGAAGTTTTTTAACAAATCCTTTTTTGTGCATATCCTTCAATTATTGCCACCTTTGAGACCAGGTTGCTTTCAAGCATTATGTCAAATAGTTTGTGTTATGTTTATTTTCTAAGGAAAGATTCCAATAATCTTGTAGCATTTTTCTTTTCACAAGAACCCTGCTCTTTGAAAATAGATCCTCAATCTCCCATGGAACCCCAACCTAAAGCCTTTTTGACAAATGCATTTTGTACATATCATTTTTCGATGGCAACATTTGAGATGACATTTCTTTTAAGCGTTATGTTAAATAGTTTGTATAATATGTCTATATTTCTACATTTTGCACATATCTACCAAAGTCACTGCAATTACAAAATTTGACAAAATTCCTCTATCCTTTGTGCAACGTTAAGTGTTTATACTTGTTCTAAAGGTCATGATCTATCTTGTAGTATTAATGATAACATTTTGCTTCAATTTTTAATCATTTGTAAATATTTGTGGACATAATTTCAGTCTTCTATTATGTATGTATGGTCTTGTCTAAATCCGATTAATGGCTCCTCAAGAAATAAATGCTACATTTTTCCAAACAAAAGACTCTAATGCAGCTCAAATTGATCAAATTATTGAAAGGTGATTATTGAATTAAGAGCTTGTCTGATGTTTTAGCAAGGTCTATATTATTTAATAAAAAATTATATTTTATTTGTTGGTTTACCTAGATATTAGATTGATGAAATAGTTAGTTATATGTTGGATAGTCGATTTATTTTACTTAGACTATATGTTGGATATCATTTTAATAAGTGTGAATGCTATTGATATATTTTAAGATATTAGCAATGCAATAAAATCTTTGATTTTAATGTTTTCTTACAAAAATAATAAATTATTATAAAATTAAAATATTAATTTAAATAAATAATTTAAAAATAATATAATATAATTATAAGTTAATTAAATTTAAAGAAAGGTTAAGAGATATGTAATGAGGAGTTGTGACTCTTTCAACATAAGATACAAAAGGGAGGAAGCTCATTTGAAAGGAGATAAGGAAGAAGGAACAAAGGGGGGCATAGGAATTAAAAAAGGATTAATGTAAGAAGAAAGGAATAGGAAAGGAAGTGTCTATTTCAAAGGGTGGAAATGATGAAGGGTTGTGACTCTTTCAAAGGGTGGTAATTATGAAAGGTTGTGACTCTCAAAGATGGTAATTATTCAAAAGGTTGCGACCATTGCAAAAGGGAATGTTATTTATTTAAGGAAAGTTGGAGATGGGTAAGAGAAGATAAAAAGGAGCAACAACAATAAAAGAATATTAATAGCAGTGGGCATTAGAGAAATAAAATAAAAGAACTACAATTAATGAAGAAGATCGATATAAGAGATTAATTTGATATGAGAAATCATACTTCATATGTGTGTGTATGCGCGCATATACACACATATATAGATAGGTAGAATCCCTCTAACAAAAAATGATTGTGGCACTTTATAAATCAATGCATTTACAATGTTGGAGTTTTTTCTAGAGTTTTACAATAATTCAAATATTGAAAGTACAATAGAATATCATAATTACAACCTCAAAATAGCACCAATGTGCAAAGGTTGGAAAAATATCAACTTTCACAAAAAGAATCACCTTGATCTAAGGTCATATGTGAAATTTATAGCCATTTGAAGTTTAAAAGGGAGGATTGTCTTTCAAATTTAATAAAAAAATTTGATTTTCTAGAAAAATGAGATAACCTAAGTGAAAAATGATTACTCCATTGTGATGAGCGTAAAATTCTACCCAAATAAAAAAAATTGCACATATGGTTTCAGTGCCACATAGGCAGTGTTGGAAACTGCAATTGAAACAATTGTTGTATTGTCATTGATGTCAAACCTTAACTGGTGAGACTGTTGCTATCTAAGAAAGTACTATATCTATTTGATTGTTGAGAAGGATTAGGGAAGAGGTGATAACAATAGCACCTAAGGAAAGGTTGAGTTATCTTGATACTTCAATGGGTACTTGATTATGTGGCACAATGATAAGATAATGTATTGCTTATCTAAGGAAGAAGTAAGACTAAACAAGTAGGCTTAACCGAGAAAAAGTGAAGAAATTTAGTTTAAGCCGAGTGATGTTAGTGTCGACTGAGCTAGTATATGCCGAGTAAATTCAGTGTTGACTGAACATCAGTTTATTGACAAGAAAGACAATATTAGCCGAGGAAACAATTTCAGTGGTGATCGGGCTACCCAGTGATGACCGAGGAGTTGAACACAGTATTGACCGAGCGTCAGTAATTTACATTTGAGGAAGAATTCAAATTCCTAGCCGACATAGTTGAATTCTTGGATTATGTAAATCGTGTTGACTTTATTTATTGAATATATGGAAGCATTTAATGCACTGTAAACCATTTTATTGTTATTCAATAAAGAGATTTGAGATGTTTCTAGAAGGATGGATGAAGAACATAATGTTGGAAGGATTTGATGAATCTGACCTAACCCTAAGATCTACAAAGGAGATTAAGCGACAAAAGTTAGATCAACCTATCGAAGAGGTATTAAGGAAACCTAAGTGTGAGGTTGAAGTAGGATGCTGGAGTTGTTGTTGTTATTGACTGAATAAGAAGAAAAGGCTGAAGGAGGAGTTGTGATTGCTTGAAGGGATTTCAGAGCAGATTGGTGATGGAGATGGAAATGGATCATAGTCAGTAAGCCAGCATATATTTGTAAGAATTGGATCTGTTATTTGCAAAGTGAGTTGTATGTTTTCAGATCAAACACTGTTGTTACTTTCTAACCATTGTATCATTTTAAATCCTTTAATCAAGGTTCACCTAACAGTCATTGTATAAATCCTTTAATCAAGGTTGCATTCTAATGAAATGTACTTAAGTCCTTTAACAAGGCACACTCCTAACAGGGTGGTTGAAATCATTTAACCGGGTCACACCTAGCAGTGTGTTTGTAAACCTTTGACAGGGTTGGCTTTTCACAAAGCTCACTTCAGAAGAGTTAAAATATCAGTAGCATGTTACAAAGTGGTTTTTCCCAAATTGGGTTTCCACTATAAATCCTAGTGTTAATGCTTGTGTGAATGTTTTGGTTTGAACATTTCTGTGTTTTGTAAGTTAAATACTATTGGATAGTGGACTACACTGTTATATATTTCTGATATGCATTATGTAATGACTAAGTAGTTGTTGGTTGTTAGATCTGAGTTGTTGAAGAGTTTGAAAGTTTATTTATATATCTGGACCTGAGAACAACTGATTCACCCCCCCTCTCTGTTGTTCTAAATCATATTAACAATTGGTATCAGAGTTGTTGGTGCTTATAGAGAACAAGTCTAAAGGTACTTGAAGTAAATGATCAGGATGTATAAGAAGGGGGTACCGAAGCTAAATAAGGAGAACTTCCCTGCATGGCAGAGTCTGATGAAACTGCATCTAGCTGATATTGGTGACTCAGCGAAGTATTATATTGAGCATGACTATGTTACACTTGTTGCACCTTTGACTGCCGAGGAGATGATAGCTAAACAAAAGCACAATCAAGCAATGTTGGAGATTGCATCTACCTTAAGTTATCCTGAATTTGAAGACATCAAAGATTGCACAAATGCAAAGCAAATGTGGGACACTCTTGCAAACATCTATGGTGGTGACATAAATGTACTAAGGGCAAAAGCTAAAATCCTGAGAGGTAAATTTGATGAAATGAAAATGCAAGAATGTGAGAATATTGCTCAATATTGTGGTAGGATAAAAGAAGTTGTAAATGTTATTAGAGGAGCTAATGGAACTATTGATGATGAGACTGTTATTGGAAAAGTATTGAGAACTTTGTGTCCTATTTATACTATCAAAATTTCAGCAATTCAAGAATCTAGATGTAACCCCGGTAATGCTCTTACACTAGAAAGTCTTGTTGGTAAGCTTACTGCTTTTGAGCTGTCTAATTATGATAACTTCACTATTGCTAATGTTGAATCTGCATTCAAGTCGCAATTGGTTTTGAACAAGTCTAAGAAAGAAAAGGAAAGATGCATTAGTGAGAGTGAAAGTGATAGTGACACTTCTGATGAAGAACTAGAGGATCTTGAAGCTCTTATGGCCAGAAGATTGAAAAGGGGAAAAGGCAAGTATAAAGGTAAACTCCCTATCATATGTTTCTCATGTAACAAAGTTGGTCATATAGTTGCAAGATGCCCTAACAGTGATGACAAGGATGAGGAAAGAGATAGCAAGCACAAAGATAAAAGAGAAGACAGAAGTTACCGAAGGTACAAGGACTACAAAGATAAAGTAAGAAATCTTTTTATATTGCTAAAGAAGAAACTGACACTGATAGTGATGATTTTGAGATTGAAGTAGTCTATGTTGCTATGAAAGATGAGTCTGATGAAGATGAGAAAACTGCACTTGTATCCTATGTGAATAAAAATGATAAGTGGATTATTGATAGTGGTTTCTCACACCACATGACTAGTGACAAAAGTAAGTTTGATACCCTAGATCATTACAAAGGTAGAAGTGTTAAATTTGGTAATGATGCACCATGTCCTGTTAAGGGTAAAGGATTGATTAAGCTGACTGATAAGATCACATATGAAAATGCTTATTGGGTTGAAGGTCTTAACTATAATCTGCTAAATGTTGCACAGCTTAATATCACTGGCTACTGAGTGGAATTTCATCACAGGAAGGCTAAAATATTTGATGTCATTGGTGAACTGATTGGAAGTGGAGAATAAACAAGAGGTAATTTGTTCTATCTAGACCTATCTGAAGAGACATGTTTGATTGCACAACTTGATGATATATGGTTATGGCATAAGCGGCTATGTCATGTTAACTTTGACAATCTGGTATATATTAGTAAAAAGAAGAAAGTGAGAGGTCTGTCGAGATTGAAGAAACCTGATAATGTAATGTGCAAACAATGTCAGTTAAGTAAGATAACAAAGTCTAGTTTCAAAAGCAAGACTTTTACTTCTGAAAATGCTTTAGATTTGGTTCATACTGACCTTTGTGGACCTATGGGTGTACAAAGCTATTATGGTGCTAGATATTTTATTATGTTTGTTGATGATTACACTAGAATGATGACTGTAATGTTTTTATAAGAAAAATCTGATGCATTTCAATTTTTTAAGTGGTATTTGGCTAAGGTTGAAAAGGAGACAGGTAGGAACCTGAAGTGTTTGAGATCTGATCGAGGTGGAGAATTCCTATCAAATGAGTTCAATCTATTCTACAATGATAGAGGAATCAAGAGACAGATGTCTGCACCTAGAACACCTCCATAGAATGGTATAGCAGAGAGGAGGAACATATCTATCATGGATTGTGCAAGAACACTAATGATCGAGAAGAATGTTGCACAAAAGTACTGGAGAGAAGCTGTAAGTACAAGTGTTTATACCCTAAACCGAGTACAGATAAAAAAAGGTACAAATATTACACCTTATGAGTTATGGCACGGGTATGCACCTAATGTAAAGTACTTTAGAATTTTTGGGAGAAAATGCTATATACTAAAAGACAATATGAATGGAAATTTTGATGCTAAAAGTGATGAGGGCATATTCCTAGGTTATTCCACAAAGATTAAAGCTTGCAAGTGTTTGAACTCTAACACTAACAAAATTGTGGAAAGTGTAGATGTTAAGGTTGATGAATATGCAGAGAAAAATGAACAGGAAAGCAAGAGAGAACCAGAAGATTATAGATCTTTTGTCTCTATAGAAGAAGGAGAGGCAAGTGACAAAATTGCACCTGATGTAAAGTCTCGGATAAGCAATGTGGAGCATCAAGGAAACAATGTCGAGCGACAAGAGGATGTTGTTGAGTATCAGGAAGAGGTTGTCGAGCATTCAAAAGCCGAGTCTGACAATCTTATTGGTGAACCTGAAGAGCAAGGAGAAAAGAGAGCAGAACCTGTTTTGGCACAATATGTAAGGAGACATCACAAGCCTGAACAAATCATTAGAGACAAAGAAACTAGAGTTCTGACCAAAAGCAAGTTAAGAGACCCTACATGTTTACTATGTGAATTCGAGCCTAACACAACAAGGGAGGCATTAGAAAATGAAGACTGGATCCAAGCCATGAATGAGGAGATAGACCAAATAGAGAAGAATGATATCTGGACTCTAGTGCCGAGACTAGAAAACAAAAATGTCATTGGAACAAAATGGGTATTCAAAAACAAGCTGAATGAACATGGACAAATCACAAGGAACAAAGCAAGGCTGGTATGCAAAGGCTAGGCACAAGAAGGAATAGATTATGGGAGACATTTACCCCTATAGCAAGATTAGAAGGAGTGAGAACTCTACTTGCATATGTTGCCTACAAAGGTTTCAAGGTATACCTAATGGATGTCAAGTCTGCATTTTTAAATGGTATATTAGAAGATGAAGTGTACATTGAACAACCTGAAGGATTTGTTGATCCAAACAAGAGACACGTGGTTTGCAAACTGAATAAGGCATTCTATGGACTAAAGCAAGCCCCCAGAGCATGGTATGAAAGGCTGCACAATTACTTGATACAAATTGGATTCTCAAGGACAAATGACACAAGCAATTTGTACATGAAAGATGAAGAAGGTAAAGGAATATTGTTAGCTAAGATTTTTGTAGATGATATCATATTTGGTGGACAAGATGCCCTGTGTAAGAAATCTTCAAATGAAATGCAAACTGAATTTGAAATGTCAATGTTTGGGGAGATAAAATTATTTGTTGGTTTGCAAGTATATCAAATGGAGAAAGGTATTTTCATTACCCAGTCTAAATATGTTAATGAGATATTGAAAACCTTTGGTATGGAGGATTCAAGGCCAGTAAGTACTCCCATGGCTACCGGACAAAAATTGTCTAAAAATAATTATACTGCTGAAGTAAACCAGACTTTGTATAGGTCCATGATTGGAAAATTGTAGTATGTTGTTCACATCAGACCAGATATTGCTCTAGCAGTTGGGATTGTGGCAAGATTCTCTACCAATCCTAAGGAAACTCACATGATAGTTGTAAAAAGGATAATGAGATATTTGAAAGGGACTGCAGATTATGGACTGTACTATAAGAAGCATGAAAGATTGAACTAAAAGTCTATACTGATGCAGATTGGGCAGGAAATGTGGATGATAGAAAGAGTACTAGTGGTGGAGCTTTCTTTCTTGGACAGAGATTAGTTTCCTGGACAAGCAAGAAATAAAATTGCATTTCTCAATCTACAGTTGAAGCCGAGTATGTAGCTACAGCAGTGAACTATTCAAACTTGGTATGGATAAAGCAATTGTTGATAGGCATGAAAGAAGAGATCACTGAACTAGTTGTCATCTACTGTGACAACACAAGTGCTATCAACATATCTAAAAACCCAGTGATGCACACAAAGACCAAACATATTGCCATCAAGTATCATTACTTGAGGGAATTGGTACAGGATAAAGAGGTCAAAATGGAATATGTGAATACAAAGGAACAACTAGCAAACATATTCACTAAAGCCTTACCTAAAGAATCTCATGAATATCTAAGAGGCAAATTAGGGGTTCTTCCCCTCAGTGAGGCTGCCTAGTCAAGCTAGGAGCACTACATCAAATGTGATGCAAAGAGTATCTAACAAATTGATGCAAAAAATGGTCACACTTTAGGAGCAGCCTAGAGTTATTAAAAGTATAGCAAAGCTGATAATCAATCATAAGCAAAGATGACAAAGGGAGAAATATTGTTACTGAACTGACAAGATGACATCTACATCTGAAAGATGCATGTTTTAGTTGTTGCTTTGGCATTATTGTCAAAGAGAGCGATGAATAAGATGAAAACACATGGTAAGATTTCATGGAAGATCAAGTAAGAGAGAGAGATTCAGACAAAAGGAACACAGAAGAGATTTAGTGGAAGTTACTGTGTGGATGGTCATGCAAGCAAGGCTAAGAGATTCTGAATCGGAATGAAGCTAAGGATATTATAAATATTTCTGATGAACAGACAAGTTTTGGATTGGTTGGTGAATCATGTGTTATTCATATGGTGTTGTCATCAATGCCAAAGAGGGAGATTGTTGGAAACTGCAATTGAAGCAATTGTTGTATTGTCATTGATGTCAAACCTTAACTGGTAAGACTATTGCTATCTAAGAAAGTACTATATCTATTTGATTGTTGAAAAGGATTCGGGCAGAGGTGATAACAATAGCACCTAAGGAAAGGTTGAGTTATCTTGATACTTCAATGGGTACTTGATTATGTGGCACAATGATAAGATAATGTATTGCTTATCTAAGTAAGAAGTAAGACTAAACAAGTAGGCTTAACCGAGAAAAAGTGAAGAAATCTAGTTTAAGCCGAATGATGTTAGTGTCGACCGAGATAGTATATGTTGAGTAAATTCGGAGTTGACCAAACATCAGTTTATTGTCGAGAAAGACAGTATTAGCTGAGGAAACAGTTTCAGTGGTGACCGGGCTACCCAATGATGACTGAGGAGTTGAACACAATATTGACCGAGCATCAATAATTTACATTTGAGGAAGAATTTAGATTCCTAGACGACATAGTTGAGTTCTTGGATTATGTAAATCATGTTGACTTTATTTATTGAATATCTGGAAGCATTTAATGCACTGTAAACCATTTTATTGTTATTCCATAAAGAGATTCGAGATGTTTCTAGAAGGATGGATGAAGAACATAATGTTGGAAGGATTCAATGAATCTGACCTAACCCTAAGATCTACGGAGGAGATTAAGCGGCAAAAGTTAGATTGACCTATCGAATAGGTATTAGGGAAACCTAAGTGTGAGGTTGAAGCAGGATGCTGGAGTTGTTGTTGTTATTGACTAAATAAGCAGAAAAGGCTGAAAGAGAAGGAGTTGTGATTGCTTGAAGGGATTTCTGAGCAGACAGTGATGGAGATGGAAATGGATCACAGTCAGTAAGCCAGCATATATTTGTAAGAATTGGATCTGTTATTTGCAAAGTGAGTTGTATGTTTTCATATTAAACACTGTTATTACTTTCTAACCATTGTATCAGTTTAAATCCTTTAATCAAGGTTCACCTAACAGTCATTGTATAAATACTTTAATCAAGGTTGCATTCTAATGGAATGTACTTAAGTCTTTTAACAAGGCGCACTCCTAACAGGGTGGTTGAAATCCTTTAACCAGGTCACACCTAGCAATATGTTTGTAAACCTTTGACAGGGTTGGCTTTTCACATAGCTCACTTCAGAAGAGTGAAAATATCAGTAGCATGTTACAAAGTGGTTTTTCCCAAATTGGGTTTTCACTATAAATCCTGGTGTTAATGCTTGTGTGAATGTTTTGGTTTGAACATTTCTGTGCTTTGCAAGTTAAATACTATTGGATAGTGGACTGCATTGTTATATGTTTATGATATGCATTCTATAATGACCGAGTAGATGTTGGTTGTTAGATCTGAGTTGTTGAAGAGTTTGAAAGTTTATTTATACATCTGGACCTAAGAACAACTGATTCACCCCCCCTCTATGTTGTTCTAAATCATATTAACAGGCAACAGTAAAGAGGTCTACTATTTTTATTAGTTTGCAGCCTGTAACACAAAGACAAATGGATTTTGTGTAGGCCCCTAAAAAGTGTTTTTATTAGTGTTTCAACTTTTTTAAAAAAATTGAATATTATAATAAAAATTTAGAATGTAGATAACTATTTTTTTTAATAAATAATATATTTTAATGCAGGGTAATAAATTGTTTTAAATAAAAAAAATTTCCCTACCATGCTACTTGCAAGTGGGCAATAGTCATCTACTATAAAAAATTGCCTTGGATTTGATATTGTCAAAAATCGATGAATCAATAGTCAATATTAATATTTTTGGGCTTTCTAGATGCAATGGTATAGTCCATTTAGCCTAAAAATGCTCTGAAAATTAGATCTAATAATGAAAGCTCTACTTCAAACCTTCACCAAATTTGCGTTTGATGTGTGATCTGGACAAAACAAAAGGCAATTTTGACTTTCTTTGCTGCTCTAAATTTAATGGTGAGGTCAAATTTCCTCTGAGAACCTCCCAAAATACCATTCACTAAGGAGCAAGAGCTACAAAGCCCCCCTGAAACTATAATTCCTTCACGCATTTATGATTCCCAATGTCATCATCAGATGCAAGAGAAGAACTTACTTTTCTTTCAAGAACAAATTACTTTGAATTCTTAATAAGTTGCTAACCCACAACTCACAACTAGCTTTGATGTCATGTTAAATTTAGTTGTGAAGTCACCCAATATCAAAATGATTGAAGGAAAGGACAAGAATTCAAATATGAATGAAACTCAACACTCCCTTAGCACTGAACCAGCACTCGAGAATAAGTGAACTAGTGAACTTCACAAAGGGAGAGGTGAGGGCTATTTATATAGAAAAATACAGGCAAGTAAATCCAAGAGGAATAATAGCTCCCAACATCCCAAAATAGGTGGGAGTTTTAGCTACATGGAAAATGTCAAATACATGGTTATGCCAACTTAGGTAAAGCCAAAGAAATGGTTATGGGAGGTGGTAAATAAGTTCAAAAGAGGATGAAACATTCAACTACCTAAAGGTGGGTGTGAATGACACATGTCATTGAAGGATTATATCATGTGTCCTCCTAACCTTTCTAATATAGCCTAAGCAAACTTAATAATGTGTAGAAAAAATAAAATATTCACTACTAACATTAGGAAAATAAAATCCTCCACTAACAAGACATTGATACAAAAGAATCCCTAGGGTAAAATTAGTCGTGTACTTCATCATTTGCTTGAAACCTAAGGGTAAAAGAATAGTTACAAGACTCGGACTCGCCTCGGACTCGGAAAGTTGGATTCAGGCTCGGATGAATAAGGCCCTATGTCTTGCAAGAGTGAGTTTGAGCAATTTTGGTCTGCTGCAAAGTAATGTTTGTTTAGGTTGTGAGCAAGTGTTGAGCTAAGATTGTCAGGAATATAGAATTGAAACCAGGCGATTTGTGAGGAAATGAGTTAGAATCATTAGAAAATCCTTGTTCCAACTTCATTGACCTCAAAAAGCCAGGATAGGTTGTGGGAGATAACACTACTGAAGGCATGCTGAATCCTTAAATTTGTCTAAGTCTGGAATTTTTTGAAAACCCCCAAAATCTAGAATCTGCATTTGAACTCCTATGAAGTTGAAACCTATCTCAAACATTCTGACATTATTTATACAAATATAACTTAAAGTATAAGAAAGAAAGAAATGTCACTTATACTTTAAGTTATATTTGTATAAATATTGTTAGGATGTTTGAGATAGGTTTCAACTTCATAGGAGTATAAGAAAGAAATAAATGTCACTTATACTTAAATGTTATATTTGTATAAATCCTCTTGTCCCTGAGCTGAAAAAATGGCCAGATATGACATGTTACCAAGACATAAATCTTAAAAATAATTATTTTATTTTATTTTGCTTTTTGTAAGTCCTAGATGCGACAGAGTCCGAAGCACGGGACTCCACGAGTCCATCAAGTCCTAGGACTCAATGAATCGACCAAGACTCGGCTAAGTCAGCTTGTCGATTCATAAAGACTTGGCAAGCCTGACTCACCTCGGGACTCGTCGAGTCCTATCAAGACTTGTCGAGTCTTGTAACTCTAGGTAAGATCATTCAGGACTTATGAAAAACCTTGGTACAATAAGTGACTCAAGACTTGATTGGTCCCAATGAGTCAAATTAGTTAAATATTGAATCAAAAGATTACACAATAACAAATAGAAGATTACACAAGGCATCAAACACAAAATTATCTTGGTAAAACCATCCTTCTCGAGGGAGAAGAATCCAACACCAAAAATAGATCCTTTATTGTATGATCAAAAGAAATACAATCTTCTCAAGCTAAAACAGGAGATAACCTAACCAGGATTGTTAATACTTAACAATCAACAATAGAACCTTTAACAGTTTGAACATAGCCAGTATCACATCTACAATAAGAGAAACATAATATGTATCTCTCGTATTATAATGTCTCTCACCGACATAAATGTCACTTATACTTTAAGTTATATTTGTATAAATATTGTCAGGATGTTTGAGATAGGTTTCAACTTCATAGGAGTATAAGAAATAAATAAATGTCACTTATACTTAAATGTTATATTTGTATAAATCCTCCTGCCCTTGAGCTGAAAAAAATGGCCAAGTATGACAACATGTTACCAAGACATAAATCTTAAAAACAAATAATTTTTTCTTTGCTTTTTGTAAGTGTTGGACGCAGCAAAGTCCAAAGCACAGGACTTGGCCAAGTCATCTTGTCGAGTCATAAAGACTCAACAAGCCTGACTCGGCTCGGGACTCGCCGAGTCCTATAACTCTAGGTAAGATCATTCAGGACTTATGAAAAACCTTGGTACAATAAGTGACTCAAGACTTGATTGGTCCCAATGAGTCAAATTAGTTAAATATTGAATCACAAGATTACACAATAACAAATAGAAGATTACACAAGACATCAAACACAAAATTATGTTGGGAAAACCATCCTTCTCGAGGGAGAAGAATCCAACACCAAAAATAGATCCTTTATAGTATGATCAAAAGAAATACAATCTTCTCAAGCTAAAATAGGAGACAACCTAACCAGATGTTAAGACTTAACAATCAACAATAGAACCTTTAACAGTTTGAACATAGCCAGTATCACATCTACAATAAGAGAAACATAATATGTATCTCTCATATTATAATATGTGTCTCACCTATCACTATAAGTATCACCGATCACATTCTAAATCAAAATAATAAAGACAATACAATCTAAAGCAAACATGATAATGCCAAGAGTGACTTTCGCAAAGCTTGAAAAGAGAGAGCTCCATAACTGATATCTCCCCCTTCAAGATAATGTCACACACTGATCATAATGTTCAGAAGAAAGGGCAAACACATACACAAAAATTATAAGTGTTGATACACAAAACTTTCAATAAACACCAAACTGTGATCTCTTCCCTTAGCTGAATACACACAACTTCTACTGGAACCATTCCCACACATAGAATCATTGTAGATCATCTATCGAAGCATTTTGTAGCTTACATCGCATATACTAAGGAAGATATCATATTATTATTATTATTTACCAAAAAAATCACTAATAATTTATGTACTAAGGTCTTATGTTATTCTAAAGAAGAACTGTGTTACGTTATTCTGAAGAAGAACTGTGTTACACAATCACCCCACACTGTCGTAAGAGAGGTCTTGATTGATTCTTCATTGAAAGAACCAAACAACACCAGCTGTAACTGGCGTATCTTACATGGAAGGCCAAGAGTCAACAATTACAAAACCACTAATGGTATCCTCTTAATATGGACGATAAATGCCAATATCAATCAACGATAGCTCCAAGATCATGAATGGATGATAGAAAAATATGATGAGACCACAAAGTCAAGACATTGTCTATCCAATAGATGCGAAGGTAGAAAAACAGGAAGGAATGAATAAGAGTATCATTGCTAACTAGACAGAATCCCAATAGACATAATCGGAAACACTTCATGATGCCAACACAAACCAAGCACAATGCCATAAAGCCAGTCCAACAAAAATGATGACGAGGATAATAGAGAAAAAGAAAACGGTCCATATGATAATTGAAGAATACTAAATCACAGTTGTATGTGAGAATAGTAACATCTTTGTAGAAGGAGGATGTAGCTCTCGAGGATGCAAAAAAATAGAGATCAGGAGTATAGGAAACCGTCAACGGTATGAATAATATCTATCGTTGCTACCAAAACTTCAACACTCCCTCTTAGCAAGAGAGAGATTATTCATATGTCTTGTCATCTCTTAACATAACAAGCATAATAAGTTGCAACCAAAAAAATGTCAATAACAAAATCTCATCACAGGTTTTCTCAACATAATAGTCATCTCAACATGACATTTACCACGGCTACTCCTAGAGGGTGAAGAAACCCAAGAGTTAAGTCATGGATTCTCTCACATGACATCCACCATGGCTACTCCTAGAGGGTGGATCCACCATAGCTACTCCCAGAGGGTGGAACAAGGGCTTTCACCTCAAACTTCTCTCGCAAACAAGAATGCACTAAAAAGGGCTTGCATCTCAAACTTCTCTTGCAGAGAAGAATGCATTAACAAGGGATTGCACCTCGAACTTCCCCCTCACAAAGAAGAACTCATTAACAAGGGATTGCACTTTGAAATTCTCCCTCATGGAGAATAACTCATTAACAAGGGATTGCACCTTGAACTTCTCCCTCACAAATAAGAACTCATTAACAAGGGCTTGCACCTCAAACTTCTCCCTCACAGAGAAGAACTCACTAACAAATTTTCATGATGAGGTGGCTCTCTCTAAGACAGATATCAACCTTATGTACTCCTTGTCCAAGTCAAACTCCCTCTCAACAGGGGCAACATTCTCACTACTTTGATTTTCACAATAAAATACAGTTGTGCTCTGTATGTTTGACCAAAAAATGAGCTTTAGCAATCACACTGCTACACGAGCTTATTGATCCTCTGCAAAGGATTTGGCACTTTCCATTTGTCGCTCAAGCTCCCTACGAATCTTCAAACACTTACATCAACCTCCTAACAGCCTCATCCAAGATTGGTTGCAATGCTTCTCATCGAGTAATGATTTTCAACACACACCTCCAAACCTTATGACATGCTAGAGTCCAGGACTATCTTCCTCAACCTCATCCTAGATCACTCTATACTAAATAAGATTATGAAGCTACCAAAGTCAAAACCAGATTGACTAGGCAATTATGTTCTCTGGAGACTTTAGCACCTAACCTTGCAACACTGCAATCTCACATAGCTGACATCTTCACTTCTTCACAGAACTCCCTCTTGATCCCTTCTACCATGGAGATTGCAAATTTCTCTGGAATTGAACACCCTTTGATTGTCATCTCCTCCTCTTAGAAGAAACTGGTCACAAGATAGTCTCATTCTTCATTCTTCAGCCTCCAACCATGATGGAAATGAAGACACCTCAAAAAAATGAACTTTGAAATTACTAAAATCAGATAATTTAGTCTCTGTAACTAATAAACAGTCACTTAAAATCTGAAACATTATTAATATGTCTATTGCAGCAACTTGTGTAGCCCAAACAAAGAAACCAGATTTCTAAACTTCAAACAACACCTTGAATACTCACCCAAAATAGTCTCAATTAAATCTGCAACCTTTTATGTGTCATCAAATCAGTCTCATGACTGCAGGCAATGTCCCCATGTTTATTTCTTGATTCATCCCTAGATTTAAGAGAGATTAGTAATAGTTCATAGAATCAAATTATCCTTAAGAGAATTATACGGAACAATACTAAAAGCATACATGATTCACTATTTCAATGTTATTACATGAATTAATAATCACATAAAACATTCGTGAACATTATATACGTATCTCTTAATTGTCAATCTATTTAGTAATGCCCTTTCAGATTTCAATCTGCATAGCTTTTCTGCCATGGAGCTCAAGTTTGAGGCTTTGGATCTCGAAAAATTTTAGCACCTCTTCCTTTCAGCAATGACAACATAGTCAAACTAACTACAACATCTTCACTAACATGCCCAGTCACAGTGAAAGAAGTTGTCACTCAGCTGCTCCAAAGTCCAAACAGGGCATCTGATCTTTCCCCCTTTTAGAGGAACATCATAATTTGATTCAACATACAACTATTTTCCAATTACAACGCATGCACATTACCTATCCTTTGGAGGTGCCTTCAAATAAATGTGATCTCCCTGCTACTAGAAATTTGCTTTCTAACTCTTTCATAATTTCCCAGGTCATTTTATTTACAACAGACATTTGAAGATTATACTGGACTTCCTATAGCCAGCTGGTAAAGAATAATGAATACCACTTCTGATAAGACTACCTTATTATTTTTTCCTATTATAAATTCTGGATCGACCATCCCATGTGTTCCCAAATAACTAAAATGGCAAAAGATTCTAGTTATTTTGTTCTTGTATAGATGAATCATATCATTACTGGCAAACTTTTATACAAAATTTGACCACAATACACAGGGGAGCACTACTTATAAATATTCTAGCATCCTGAATCAAACAAATCAGATATCATACATCTGAAAAGTTGGATTGATACAGGGAATGAATCTTGACGTGAAGTTCTCAACTCTTCAAAACAGTCATTCCAATTGGTCCTTATCAAGGCTATTTTTCCTATTTAATAGATGTGATAGAAGTCTGACTCACAGAAAAGAAATCCTCAACAAGCGGTTTTTTTTCAGATTTTGCTTGGTAGTCTCAAAAATAGAAGCATTTTCCACCTTGGTAATATCTTCATCATCAGCTACCTTTTCTGCAATGTTGCTAACAGCCTTCCCATGTCCAGACAAGCTTTCATTTTCATCAGTTACCAAGTTGGGTGTCCTTGACCTAGTTGTCATGTTAACAGCTTCCACTTGTTGTGAACCATTTAGTGTATTAGAGGTGGGCAATAATATGTAATGTACAGAAAATCTTCTTTTCTTGCCAAACCATTATGCATTTATTTCAAGAACTTGCCTGACTTGGCTCTGATACCATGTTAAATATTGAACCAGAAGATTACACAATAACAGATAGAAGATTACACAAGACATCAGACACAATTATCCTAGGAAAACCCTCCTCGAGGGAGAAAAACCCAGCACCAAAAATAGATCCTTTATTGTATGATCAAAACAAATACAATCTTCTCAAGCTAAAACAGGATACAATCTAACTAGGATTGTTAATACTTAACAATCAACAATAAAACCTTTAACAGTTTGAGCATAGCTAGTATCACATCTACAATAAGAACAACACAATATGTATCTCTCAGATTACAATGTCTCTCACTATAAGTATCGCCAATCACATTCTAAATCAAAATAATAAAGATAGTACAGTCTGAAGCAAACATGGTAATGCCAAGAGTGACTGTCTTAAAGCTTGACAAGAGAGAGCTCCATAACTGATATCTCCCCCTTCAAGATAATGTCACACACTGATCATAATGTTTAGAAGAAAGGGTAGACACATACACAAAAATTATAAGTGTTGATACACCACTTCCAATAAACACCAAACTATGATCTCTTCCCTTAGTTGAATACACATGACTTCTACTATAGCCATTCCCACACACAAAATCATCTTAGATCATATATCGGAGAATTTTGTAGCTTACATTGCATATAATAAGGAAGATTTCATATTATATTTATTTTTTTACCCAAAAAATCACTAACACTTTATGTACTAAGGTCTTACATTATTCTAAAGAAGAATCTCGTTACACAATCACCCCACACTGTCGTAAGAGTAGTCTTGATTGATTCTTCATTGCATGAACCAAACGACACCAGTTGTACCTAATGTGTCATACACGGAAGGCCAAGAGTCAACAGTTACAAAACCACCGACTATATCCTCTTAATATGGATGATAAATGCCAATATCAATCGATGATAGCTCCAAGACCATGAACGGATGATAACAAAACACAATGAGACCACGAAGTTAAGACATCGTCTATCCAACAGATGTGAAGGTAGACAAATAGGAAGGAATGAATAAGAGTACCATTGCCAACCTAATGAAATCCCAACAGACATAATTGGAAACACTTCATGATGCCAACATAGACCAAGCACAATGCCATAAAGCCAGTCTAGCAAAAATGATGATGACGATAATAGAAATGATAGAACAAAAGAAAACGGTCCATACGATAACTGAAGAATACTAAATCACGGTTGTATGTGAAAATAGTAATGTCTTTGTAGAAGAGGGATGTAGCTCTCGATGATGCAAAAAACAGAGACCATGAGTATAGGAAACCATCAACAATATGAATAATATCTATTGCTGCTACCAGAACTTCAACAAAATTGTCTAGCCAAAACATGTTTACTATGTTTCATGTCTAAATAGGTTCATTGAGTCGTTTAGTGGCCATTGCATATTGGATAGAGACATTGTTTGAATTGATCATGTGAAATTGTTCATCCCATATTGAACAAGATAGCTTAAATTGGTTGTGAAATTAGCTATAATATATTGCACAAGTTAGCTCAAATTGGTTATTGTTAATTCTTGTGTACACTATCCTGAATATTGAATATTAAATAAGTTACAAATAATACTTTTTTCTTTCTTGTGTATAATCATAATAAATTTTGGTATTTAATCAAATGGTGGTTCTTGAACCTATCCTTTTTTGAATAATTGGCGTCATATTCAATGGATGTTTGTTCTATATGACTATATAGATTTTGATTTTGAAAAAAAAGTGGAAATTTTTTAGGTTCAACCCAAGGGCATGTTTTGGATTAAGGTAAAAGTAGGTTTTGAAGGGACCCTGAAACCCTGTACACTGTTGAAACTAAGGATAAGGCATTGAAGCTCCCCTAAAATAAAATAAAAACAAAACAGACCAGCGAGAAACGCCAATGAACCATCAAAACAAAGAAGAACGTTGCAACAGATATAAGCGTTCTTAATCGGCAGCCCAAAACCAAAATCTCAAAATTAGGATTTACATTTAGTCCCCTTATTGTGGGACCGAAGAGACATTTCAAATTAGGGCGAGGACCATTTAGATTTTTTGCCTTTTACCTCAATCCATTCGTCTTCCACTTTAGCAACCTCAATCTGCCACATCGGAACAAACCCTCCCCCAGCACCCATAGCAATGAGGAAATCAGCAGCACTAGCAGAGCCAACATCAATAGTCGAACTAGCAGAAGTCTTGTTACTATCCGGCATAGAAATCTCCACATTAATTCCAACAACAACCATCTCTTCCCCTTGGTTTAGGGGGATAAGGAAAGATCTAGTTGAAACACCTGCAACCAGCATTAGGTCAGCTGTAGTAATTCCAACAACAATAGGAGTAGTCTTCACATCCCCAACACATAAAGGTCCAGGGATAGTTCCAACAAAATCCTTAGTAGGAGCCACACCAGAGGTCGTTTCAAGTATGACAGCAACAGTACCAGCATGACCAGCATCAAAAGCTAGAACCCCGAGAGCAGAAGCACTTGACTTTCCCTTCTTTGAAGAGAGTTTATCAACTGTATTATGTTGAGAAGAGACACCAATCCACCATGAAGCGGGCTTCTTCGATTTCGTCTTCTCAATAATCACATTTAGCAGCAACATGTCCAGTCTTGAAGCATTTCCTACATCTGAAGGGGATACATTCATATACCAACGATTGTATCAAGCAACCCTTATGATACATCAGCTTGATTTGCTCAGGTAAACAAAAGATGGGCATGTTACACATAGCATAAAACAAAAGATATCTAAAGCCTTCACCAACCAAAACATATCAAGAGAGAGCAAGAGGATATCCTTGTCATTTGAAATGGAAAAGCCCAAATAAAGAGGATTGACTTACCATTAGTGATACAAGCAAAAGCATCAACAACAAAAAGTAAACAAGCCTCAAGAGTTTGAAACCAAAACCTAAATTTTGAAGCATGACAAATATAAAGGGCCATTCCATGCAAACATTGGCTTTGGCAAAATCAATTTTGACAAAAATGGCTTCTTGTTGAGAATGTCTAGTGCACTCCATCGCTTCCCAAACAATAACAATATTTGGACTTATAAACCCAATTCACTCTAGATGAACAATCAAAGAAACAAAATGATGTAACTTTAGAGCATGAGCCTTGGCAACAATCTTGTAGGAAACCCTGAGCAAGGTGATCAACCACTAATTACATAAATACCTTGAAACTCCAACTTAAGTATGAACTCAAAATTTCCTTAACAATATTTCCCAAGGGTTTTGTATTATAACCTTCTAGATAAAGTCAAAGATCATTCCCAACCATATCCCAAAGGCCTTTGTAAATTTCACATAGAAATCAATTCTATCATTGGACTTCATCATTGGTCATGGCAAAAGCAACCTCATTAAGATCTTCTTAAGTAAGAAGTTGCTCACACAAGGCTCTATGAAAAGGTGAAACCCTACAAGTGACTTCTTGAATGCATTGATGAAGAGCATTTGATTTCTTTAGGGATGGCTCTTGAGCTTTGAAAACTTGTTCATAGTATCAAACAAAAGCCTAGGTGATGGTAGGAAGCTCCTTTAAGAGTTAAGATCTTTTTTTATATGTTTGATCACATAAAAATAATGGTAGACTCTTTAAGGAGAAAAAAAAGCGACATAGAAACTTTATCTCCAACTCTATGTCAAATACAACCTCATATCAAGGTGATTCTTTTTTTTAAAGTTTATTTTTCTGAACAATACACGTTGATACTAACTCCTTGTGAAATTTGCAAAGGCCTTTGGGATATTGTCCATTCAACACCATCATTTGAAGCATGAATATTAACTACTTAAATAATTGCTATTAACATTCAAGAGAGCCCATAATGGTCGTCAAATAATTGGGATCACATCTCTAATCCGCTAAATTTAGTAGTCATTTAGGAGAGAAAAAAAGGTGATAGCAATATCATGACCTGTCTTGTGAGTGTTGCATGTAAAGTGACTAGTTGTTCATATGATACAACAAACTAAAAACAAAAAGCCTCAAATTTTGGCCTCTTGCAAACAAAGAAAATTCAAGATCGCAAAACTCTGTCAAATATTTTGTATTGTATATTTTCTTGTAAGGTCCATCGAGCCTTGAACATTCCAAGAGAGGCTATTCATTTCAAAGGCATGTTTATCGCTATCAAGCTCATGCTAAGTTTCATGGCTATTTTGGAAGAGTCTCTCAATAGAAAGGTTGCAATATATATTTCAATAACTTGTATGAAATGTCTTTAATTTGCTAAGGAATATTCTCAATCCTCTAAACTTCTTGTTGGACTACATGAATTCCTATGAGGACAAACTATGCACTCAATCCAAAGGATAAAATACTAGCTGGAAGAGTATGAATAAATTTAAGCTTGCTAGCCTCCTTGGAAGAAGGGATAAATTATATTCCCTCTTCTAGGGGTTTTGAGACTTTGGTTATCGAAGGCTTGAAGGCACCTTATTATTGGTCGTTTGAAATTTTTGCTCATTTTTAATTTTGTTCTTATAAGTCCTAGCCCTCCTCTTTTGGGTTTTGAGACTTTGGTTATCGAAGGTTTGAAGGCACCTCATTATTGGTCGGTTGAAATTTTTGCTCATTTTTAATGTTGTTCTTACAACTCCTAGCCCTCCTCTTTTGGATAGGAGCACCCCTTAGAGACTTCAACCTAATTTTTGCTCTCCAAATAATGAGTCAATGCTTGATCTTGGACTTAGAGAATCAGCACTTTTAACTAGTGTTAGACAAATTAAAATAAATTACCTGTTAGGACATATTTGGCCAATTCGAATATCAATTCTCCTCCATATCTTTCAAATGATCAATCTCAACATAAACACTTTTACAATTAGATGGAAAAAACCTGTCTAATTCAAAGAGAACGAGACCTTGTTGACACATTATTTCAGAATGCTTGTAGAGGGAACCCTCTTAATAAAATAACCAAGGTAAGATTTTCAAAGTCATTTATAAGTATTCTTAAATTCCAAATTTGGTGATAAGCTAATCAACTGGAGTTTTAAAAACCGTACTCTGTGAAATCTGTTTATAATAAACTTTGGATGCTTCAAAGAAGTCATTATCCTACACTTCCAAATCAATAGCACTAGCAGCAATTGCTGCAATGCTGGGATTTGACGTCATTAAAGACCACACTTGCCTGAAGGTGAAAAACAAAAGAACCCACAATAAATGAAGAGAACAGTATGTAAAAATGACAGTCAGCAAACATGGCAGAGTGAACACAAAACCCTAGTAAAGCTCAATAACTCATTTCCTTGTTTGTAAACTTAAATGTGACACCACCTTGAAAATGTGTGCATTATGACTCACTATTTCTCAGCCTTTTCTTATTACTATGAGTTATCGGTGGTAGGTCCCTCTAGTCCTTTTATCCACCCATCCACACCAAATGTCCAAGTTGATGTACGATGTAAAAATTGCCTACTAAAAACTCCAGTGAAAACCTATTTGCCTACTATGATGCATTGATTTATATCATATATACTCGTTTAATATAACCTAGGAAACATTCCAGTTTCCACTAAGTACAACTCAATAATTTTGCAAATAGGGTACAAAATTTTAGTGCCAGCCAATTAAAAAGACGAAAAAGCTTTGGGAGAATTATACAATTCCAAAACTTGAAGAGCTCAATTGTATATAATAGTCCAACTGTCTAGGTTACAGTCATGTAGATTGAATGAAAGAATATCCTTTCCCTAAACTGGTTGGACAAATGAAGAAACTAGGAAACTGTCTGCCCCAAGTCCAATTGTTTGTAACCCCATTGGTTTATGTACTAGAAAGTCCCTATTCAGTTCTGCCTCTGCCTCCAAACTCCATGGGGCATCAGATGCCTTGACTGAGGATATAAACTTTATATCAGACTCCAGAATTTTCCCAGTGCAATTGAGGTCCACAATAAATTTACAATCGTTTTTTCTGTGACTCCAGAAATGGGGCCACTGCCCTATACAGTTGTTCCTCTTCAAAAGGTTTAGACACATAACCATCCATACCGCACCTTAAGCACTCTTCATAAGTTGCATGGATTACATCAGCTGTCATTGCAAGTATTGGGACATGCCATTCCCTGTTATTTCTAAGTGCTTCTAAATTCCGGACTTGTCTAGTAGCTTCAAACCTGAAAGCAAATAAGGTGAGCCTTGCATCAAGAATTAGTTGGAAACTCTCTTCCAATGAGAAAAGAGAGGAAAAACCAAAATGTACCTTACACATAAATATGATATCAGAATTAAGTTTTTGTAGTACATACCCATCTATTTCAGGCATCTGGACATCCATAAAACAAGCATCAAATGAGTGTGGAGGCTGTAACTTTTCTACTGCAATTTTCCCACCCTCCGCACACTCCACACTAGCTCCATATTTCTCCAGAGCACCAGCAGCAACTCTAAGATTTACTTTATTATCATCTACAACCAGAATCCTCTTTCCCAACAGAAGACTACGGGGGGATATAGGTCCACTTGTGATTCTCTTCCCTGGCTGTTTTCCATTTCCAATTCCCAATGCTTGCTGAAGATAGGCAGCCACTGCACTTGCTCTGAGAGGCTTCACAATCACTGTTTCCAGAAATCCAGCTGCCTTCGCTTTTTCAGACTCAGAATTGTTGATTGAGGTTGCTAAAAGAATCATCTTCGGTAAGTATTTAGGAGTTCCCAATTTGCCTTTCCCCATTGACTCTCTCAAAATTTGGGGAAAAGCAAGACCTGTTCCTGGACCCCAAGCTTCATCATCAACAATGATCACATCTGCATTTCCTGTTCCGCTGATTAAGTACATCATATATGGCAGTCAGACATAAAACAGGACCCATCTTTTAGGGAAAGCAAAGAGCAACATATAAATAAATAAGGGAACAAACAACTGCCATAGGGAGCCATTGCAATTATAAAATATCTTACCTATTTCCAATTTCATCATTTCTTTCTCCTAACAATGCTGCCAATGTTGAATTAAAATCATGTACAGTTTCGACATGTACCCCAAGTCTTTGTAAATGGGACTTCGTAACAGCAGCACGAACAACTCTTCCATCCACCACAATAGCCCTCCTTCCTTTGAGACAAGTTGGCAGAGATTGATTCAAATCCTCCTGGGATCGTGTATGACCCTTTCTCAAGACAATACTGAACGTAAATGTGCTACCAACAGCTGGCCGACTCACGAAGTTCAACTCCCCACCCATGAGCTCCACCAGGCATCTACTTATGCTAAGACCTATGCCAGTTCCCCCATATTTTCGAGAAGTTGAGCTATCAACTTGCATGAAAGGCACAAAGACATGCTCCTGCTTATCTAAAGGGATTCCAATACCCGTATCCTCTACGCTGACAATTAAGCGTACAGTAGCAGATGTATCACTTACACAATTTTCTGATGTGCCAGATCGCAAATGCTTTGCATTGGATACAACCAATTTAAAGGTCTCCCAACTATTCCTTCCATCTGCTGTCTCATACCCACTCAATGTTTTCCATGAACTGGAGCAATTTTTTAACCCTTCAGTTTGCCACTTCGACAATGTTTCCCTATTATTTTCCATCACAGTTTTGACTTGTTCCGCAAGGTAAACACAAACAAAAATGTGCCCTTGTTTTGTGAACTGCCAAATTAAAAATAGCATTAAAGGATGCAAGCTCAATAAGGTAAACAACCATTACTAAACAACTGATTTGTGACACTAAGTAGTTAGCAATGCACACAAAGTGGTTCTTAAACATGTTACTTCATTGCCAAGAGTCTTGTTGACTACATCAGTTACAATGTACAAATACATATTGATCCAGAAGTGTGGCAAAAGATAAGTGAAAGGCAACTAACTTTAATTGAATTTCCAACAAGATTGATAATGATTTGCCGAAAGCGCCCAGGATCCCCAATAAGAAAGTCTGGCACCTGATCGGAAACAAAGACTGCAAGCTTCTCTTACCAAATAATTGGCCAGAATAATGTTTCCATCCATAATTGCAAACGGTTAGAAACAATTATAGAGAACCAAAAATATACTGATAACACCAATTGCACGGAAAAGAATTAAGTATAGAGAAACTATAGCAAAACCCCAAGATATCTTAAACTGGGCCACCAGAAGAAGACTATACTTTGCATTGATACTTTGCTAGGCTGAAGAAAATTGGATTTACCTCAACATTGTTTTCTCTTGACTTTCCAGAAAACAGAGAAAGAACATCATCTAAAATATCACGTAAATCAAAGGGAACTGCCTCCAGCTCAATCTTTCCTGACTCGATCTTGGCCTGATCAAGAACTTCATTAATTAATTTTATCAAGGCTTTTCCACTGGCTTGAGCAGTGCATGCATAATCCAGCTGGGTTGGGTCTAGTTCTGTATCCATTAGCATCTGCAACATTCCTGAAATCAAACTATGGAATATAAGCAACAAATCTCCTTCCCAGGTAACAATATACAATATGCATAAATACAGATGGTAGGCCATATTATCAACCTAAACCCAGAGCCAAACAAGAATAGGGAAACTCTTGTAGACACACCTAAGATGCCATTTAAGTGAAGTAACCTAACAAAATTTCAATGCTGGGAATCAGACAAAAACACACTTACCCAGAACCCCATTCATGGGAGTTCTTATCTCATGGGAAACAGTAGCAAGAAACTGCAAAAATAGACACAGATGTCAATGTCTAATTGGTTAAAAACAATGTGATTTATTTTCCTTAGGAGCAGATAGTGGAAATTCAAAGAACAGTTAACAGGAATCAAATTTAAGCAATCTGATTCATGACGACAACTGCATAACAGTTCTAAATATTGATTGCTAAACAGATGACCTGAGATTTGGCGATATCTGCTGCTTCTGCCTGCCCTTTCAATTCCTCCATTTTACGAAAGTCATCCTCTACTTTAGCAATGCGGATTATAGCTGCATGGAATATGTGACCAACTAACAGCACAATAACTAGTATTCCAGCTGAAGTTGTTATTGCAGACCATGGGGGTGGCTGCCTCTTGTTATATCTGTTTCAAGTAGCACCCTTACATGTATCAAATAAAATTGCTACTATCAAAGAGATGTGGAATAAGCTATAGTCATGTGCATCAGGGAGAAAGAATCAACACAGATCATGGGTGATACACCGAACTGGTGCATATAAATCGTAAATACCTGCAGCGCATTTCATGCTTGCGGACCGGGTCTCCAAAATCAAGAAGACTGATATATGAAATGTCATCATCTCTAACATCAGGTCCATACATCCTTAATGGCACTGAACTATTGGTCATATCATACACATTCACAGTAATAGCCTGATTGCCAGCAAGTTGACGCAATAAGTTCTTCACCAATGACTCAACATCAAAGGCTCCACCCAAATACCTGCTCAAAACCCATTGCAACCAAATCAGAGATTTCACCCAAGGCAACTTGCTTGTCCCAGGCAAGAAAATAAGTTTATGCTTCAAACTCAAACACCGATATACAGTGGTCTGTGATAACACACTTTAAATGGTTCCAAACCTGAACATATAAGATATTACTGGGATCATTAAAAACTTTTGAACTATAAGCAATTATATAGTTCTGCAAGACAGAACAGTAGAAATGTTTACCAACTAATCCAGCTATGGACGATTAAAAACTTTTGAACTATAAGCAATTATATAGTTCTGCACAGCGTTGAAAATATCTGCTATATATCGCAGATATCGCGATATATAGCAAGGTCAAATCCGCAGAAGTTTATATCGCGGAAAAAACCGTGCCCATGAAAATGAATAACTCGCGGCAATTTAAAACCAAAAAATCACAAAAAAAACTCGTGCTAAACAGGGGTTTAAACCGGCGACTTTGTCAACGGGCGTTTTAGGGTTTTCCTCCCGCGTTTTGTCTCCTTTCTGCCGCGTTTTGTCTTCTTTCTGCCGCCCGCATTTTGTCTTCACGATTTCTTCAGACACAATTTCTTCCGCCACGATTTCTTCAGATGCAATTTCTGCCACCCGCTTTTTGTCTCCTTTCTGCCACCCGCGAGCACACCAGAATCGACGCGCGTTGCGAGCACACCAGACGGCTTTCTTCTTCTTCGACACCAGATCATTGTCTTCGATTTAAAGGTATTTATTAATTTATTAATACTAATAATAAATTAAATCTGCATAAATTAATTTATTAATATTAATACATCTAAAGCTGGCAGGATAAACTCTCTGACACCGCTATAACGGCCCCTGTTGGTGACTATAAAATATAACTATCAAATTGAAATGCTCTAATACTGTTGTAACGTCCCTTTGGAGATTGTTTAGTTTTTTTTTTAAATTCTTATGATTCAAATTGTAATATACTTGTGAATCTGTGATAACCCTATTGAATCCTAACTCAAACTACTCCAAACCTCCATAGGCATTTGGTCAAACAATTTACTAGTTGCATATGTGAGAGTCCGATTACTTATCTCAGTTATTTCAGAATTGCATGTTAGTAATTTTTGTTGTTGTTTTTATGCTCTCCTATAAAGAACATTGTAGTATTCATAAACCATTGGCAGGGAAGACCCGGAAGAGTACAAACTTGCAGTCCAAGAACAAGAAATAAGCAATAGAAATTAGTAGTTTCACTAATTTTGTTTCTGATATAGTCTGGTTTTAGTCAAGACAATGTTATTACTTAATTTATTCCAGCAACGCCAATGTGAACAACATTATATAAAGTGAATAAAATTCATTTATTTGATCCAACATGATCATATTCACCAAGAAACTGCAACTACAAACTAGATAAGTAAATTTGACCTTTAACAGATCAACCCTCTTTAGATTATTCACAACTTGTTGTCATTGAAGTCTGGACTCTGAATTATATCTTCACAAAAATATTATAATTATAATTTTTTTAAAAGAATACAGTGGAGTAGATCAAACATGCACTCCGCTATTTATTTCAACTTGGCCATTTCTTTCTTTAATTTCTTCTTCTTGTGATGTATGCTGGTTTTGCTGGAAAAGAAAATGTTGTGGCAGACTCAAATGGATTGTGGAGTGTTGGTCCGCTTTGTCATTTGTCTCTCTTTTCTGGGCTTTACTTCTGCTGCTGCAAAATTATCAGTCAATTTTTAACATAACAGTCTTTGTCAATTTAAACTTGCAGACTCTAGTTAATTCATAATTCATTTTGATCTAACATCTGATTCTTTATCCTTGTACTTACAGACTTCCAATATAAAAAATGGGTGGTGGCAGAAAGAGGGACAATTTATGGAAACATGGGATACCAGGTCCAAATCGAGGAGATGTCCAATGTATCCATTGCCTTAAGCATATGGGTGGGGGCATAAGCCAACTGAAATATCATCTTGCAAAGATTCTTGAAAATGATATTACACCATGTGATATGTGTCTGGAAGAGGTTACGAGGGAGGCTTTGGCAAGCCTTGAAAAATATGCACAAAGTAAGGTAATAAAAAAAGGACAGCAGAGGCCATGGCAGCCCCACTGGGGAGTTTTAGTTCTACAGGGTCACAAACAAGTGCAGAGGCTTCTTCTTCCATTGGGCCACGAGTACGAGGATCAAGAAATGTGGGCGGGTTTATATCAGACTTTTGGGTTCCACGTAACACTCCTGGTGCTCAGCCTGAATTGCAAGGCACTGCATGGAACAAAGAAATGCATGAAAAGACAAGAGTGGCAGTTGCAAGATTTTGGTTCTACAACGATCTTCCCTTCAATGCTTTCTGTAGTCCATATTGGGATCAAGTGGTCGCTATGATCTCCGTGTCTGGTAAAGGGTTCAAGCCCCCATCTCGTTATGAGGTGAGTGGACTGTTGTTACAGGATGAGGTCCGAAGCATTCATCAACTTATGGAAGAGCAAAGAAGAATTTGGGAACAGAGAAGTTGCACTATTATATCCAATGGGTGGCAAATGGTAGGAATAGGACGCTCATCAACTTTCTTGTTGCTTCAGGAGGGCAGTTAGTATTTCTAAAATCAGTTGATGCCTCTAATCAAGTGAAAAATGCAGAGACTTTGTGCAACATGTTGGATGAGGTGGTGGTGGAAGTGGGAGTGAGTAATGTCATCCAGATTGTGACTGATAATGCAACTGCATATGTGGCAGCCGGTAGACTTTTGATGGATAGACATCCCACATTATTTTGGAGCTCTTGTGCTGCCCATTGTCTTGACTTGCTCCTTGAGGACCTAGGGAAACTGAGTTGGGTGGAAAAGGTGGTCGAAGATGGAAGAAATATCAAAAAGTACATCTACAATCACACATGGGTCCTGAGTCTTATGAGAAAATACACTGTTGGTAAGGAGCTCGTGCGATCAGGGGTCACACGTTTTGCCACTAATTTTCTCACCTTGCAAAGCGTATTAGATGCATTGCCCGACCTAAGGCGGATGTTTGTGAGTGTGGAATGGTTGGAGAGTCCTTATGCCAAGAAGCCTGAAGCAGAGAAGGTTGTGAAGGCTGTGTTTGATGTTACATTTAGCAAGCTAATAAAGGAGATCATCAAGGTAAGTTTTTGAACCTTGATTGATGATTTATAAGTTCGTTATTTAATTTTCAGATAATGCAATTCGCTGATTTTGGTTAAATTTTTTATGTCCAGGTGTCAGAACCGTTGGTGAAGGTTCTTCGAATAGTGGATGGGGATAAAAACCCCATGGGGTATCTATATGAAGCCATGGATAGGGCCAAAGAAGTCATTCAACACTTGTATAGGTCAAATGAGACCAAATATAGACCCATATGGAACATAATTGATCGTAGGTGGAACCGACAACTCCACCAACATATTCATGCTGCTGCCTACTACTTGAACCCCAAGTATTACTTCTCCAACACTTTCAAAGCAGATGCAGAGGTTCAAATTGGCATAGACACATGTATTCGGAGATTGGTTGCTGATTTGGACCAACGTGACCTTGTACTTGATGAGTTACAGAGCTACAAGAGGGAAGAAGGGCCATTGTTTTCTTCACCTGATTGCAAACGTAGGAGATACACTTTGCAGCCAGATAAACAAGAACATGTGTTTACTTTTATTATACCATTTATTTCGCTCATTAAGTTTATTAGAATCTTCACCACATTATAAACGGTTTAACTTTTTTTTAATCCTTGCAGATCTATGGTGGGAAGATTATGGTGCCACAACACCTAATCTTCAAAAGCTTTCCATCCGAATATTATCGCAGCCATGTAGTGCTTCTGGTTGTGAGCGAAATTGGAGTGTGTTTGAGAACATACATACAAAGAAGCGCAATAGGTTGACTCAAAAGCGCTTGAATGACTTGGTTTATGTGCGGTACAACCTTCGATTGCATGAAAAGAAGGTGCGAGGACAGACTTCATATGAAGCACTTGACCTTGATGAGATTGATCCATATGGAGCAGATTGGGTTGCTCCTCTTGATGGTGATGATGTGGATGTGGATGTGCATGTGGATCCTTTCTTGATTGATGATCAACTAGCTGACTTTGATATGGAGGAAGATGATTGGGATGCAGAAGTGGCAGCACGTGAGGAGGAACATGAGCTCGGTCATGATCTATCAGGGGCTTATTGAGGCGCCTATTCAGCCCCCTGTTGGGGATGGCGCAACTACTTCAGCACCACCCACCCAGCAGCAGCGATCTCTTTTGAGCTTCAGTCGTAGACGCAATTTATGATTTCTACTTCTAGTTTTCATTGATACTAAAACTTGAACCTACTATGTATTCAGAAGTTGTAGTTTCATGGAGTTTGACTTTGATATGTATTGAAATTTGAACTTATTTTTATTTAGATGCCACACTTGTTTTTTGGTATATGATTCTATGTTAATCTACTAAGTTCTAATAGTAATTGCTATGTATTTAACTCAAAACTTTGATTCATATATGGTGGATATCTCAAATCAGTATATGTTCTACAAATTTGGTGTATATGTTTGTGTTTTTAAGAATATTTTAAGAAATTATATATTTTCAAAATGTTCGATAAAAGTGCCGATTTATTGCTGATTTTTCCGCCGAGTTTTTGGCGATTCCGAGTTTTTCAATTTTTTTGGGTTGGCCGAGTTATTGCCGAGTCCGAGATTTTCAACCTTGGTTCTGCAAGACAACAGTAGAAATGTTTACCAACTAATCCAGCTTTTCATGCATTGTAACTGATCCCATATGATATCCATGTGTTAATATTGTAATAATAAGGATAGGTATTGTGAAACACATGCTATGAGCAGTCATCCTGAACAATTTATAAGATTGCAGAATACCTATACAGTTCTACTCTTGATTAGATAAAAAGTGGAATCCAAATTAGCTGAAATAAAAATCCCAATAAAAACTGGTTGCCAAAACCAGCTCTTCGAATAGATAAACTTCTTCAATATGAAGTGTAGCAGCATAAAACAGGAAAAGAACACATTTACCACACTTAAATGGCAAGAGCAGTCATCCTGAACAATTTATAAGCTTACAGAATACCTATACAGTTCTACTCTTGATTAGATAAAAAGTGAATCCAAATTAGCTGATATAAATATCCCAATAAAAACTGGTTGCCAAAACCAGCTCTTCGAATAGATAAACTTCTTCAATATGAAGTGTAGCAGCATAAAACCAGAAAAGAACACATTTACCACACTTAATTGGCAACCAGGCTATTTGAAGTCAAACCCAGAAAAAGCCAGAAAGAACCCACAGGTTATTGAATAACTTGAAGGTTTTTCCCATTTTCAATAAAGAAACTTCTGATGTTTGCTTGTACAAACCTGCCTTTTCATTTCTGGGTATTTTACAATTGGTTAATGTGCCCGTGTTTTTCCCATTTTAAACCAATGCAATCGAATTCCATTTGCATTTTCAGTTCGCCATGTCAATGCTGATAAGATCCACACATAATAATGGCAATAAGATAATGTGGAAGAGAGAATATACACCACAAGGCATGTTCAATGGCCAAGATGCCTAATACCCAACATATTCAGATATAAAATAAAACCTTGAGGTTGGTACACCACAAGGGAATACTATACCACCATACCAGTAAAGTCATGTCTGAAAAACTGATTGCCAATCAAATGGCTTTATTAACTGTTTTTTTCGTCTTATTATACCTAAAGCCCAGAGAAGCTCTAAGCAATTCATATATCAGCATTAGAGCAGTTAAAACTTAAACTTGTATTTGGAATTCTACTATACTCAAGCAAAGAAAAACAAAATTACATAGTTCTGCAGAGGATAAACCTCTTATGGGTATTAAACATAATGTAAAAAATTAAAATTAAAAAAGGATATAAAAGACAGACAGCAATAGACCTACAGCTTTAGAAATATAAAAAAATATTCACTATTTCAGGGTACACAACTTCAACTACCACCAAATAGGACCAAAAGTTTTGCTTGAACTGGAAAATTAAAAATACTTTTAAATATAGCAAGTATGGAGAAAAAATGAAAAGCCATTGGCTATTTCCTACTAAAAATATATGAGGAGTTAAGGCTCTGATGTACAGAAAAACTCATACGTACATTAGTTTTCAAAAGCATGTCTTATGAGAACCATGGAGGACCCAGCATGCTATTAGATATTATTTGATGTTGTTAGATTGCTGTTAGAAGTTTACATTAGTATTGTACCCTATTAAATATTATTGGCTGTTGTTAAATTGCTGTTAGAAGGTTACACAAGTATTGTACCCTATATCCTTTTTAACAATGGTTGTATCTCATGTCAAATGCTATTTGCCTGGCTATAAAATTATTATTCTCATGTGAAATAAAGTCCATGAGACAAACTTCATATGGTATAAAAGCCACCCATTTGAGGCCTTGAGCCTCAGAGCCCTGTGACTGCAGGTTCTTGTCCTATCGAGTCTTTCCAATGGCTGCCAAATAACTCATTGTACCGGGCCACATCTTATTTGATGAATGCAAATAAGAGGTCAACCATGGTCTTATGCATCCAATGTAGTGACTATTTCATGAGAAAGTTAGGCCCACGTGTGTGTGTGCATGCACACGCATGGTATGACAATTTCTACAGTTTTGTTGAACAGCTTGGCTGATCTTACATGTTTAGTCACTTAGTGATCAAATCATGGAAACTGGTGGCTGGGGCCCCATAATGTATTCAGTTCAAGTTTTTTTATAGACAGTGGTAGGCTTTGCAGAGCTATCCATGGGCATTAGAAGATTCTGAGGACTGCTTACAAGGGCATTGGTGAATTGATTGCATCAGACAATTACCACAAAACTGCAACACAAATGGGGTCACAATATGGCATGGTAATATAATATAAACCATGCCTTATTTTCTCACTTACAGGGCATCAATGACCAAGACTAGGATTCTTCCCTCGATCAAATTTGAGGAGATTCAGGATTATCATATGATGTTTACAGTGAATGAGCTCAGCCTCTAATCATCATTCCATGGATCCTAATTTGAGCAGTGGTCAGCTGTTGTCCAGCTGGGAGACAAAGAAACCCACATCTGATGCTCTGTCATATCCCTACTCATTTATGACTGTTGATCCCAAGAAAGTAGTTGCAAGAACATACAATTACATTATCATTTGGGAGGTAAAGTTGGGTGTCCGCTTGCTACAATTCTGTCAAGGTTTTGAGTGACCTGCTTTTCTGCAGACTGTGCATCCATTTGTTGCTACCCCTACATCATTCTATACCTATTTATCTTCACAGTTGCAGAGATCTAGCTTTAATATACCGGCAGTACAGAAGCAGTGAACAGAGTATAGTTATTGATCTGTGGTGGAAGCTGAAAGGAAAAAAAAAAGAATAAATGTGGTTTAACTGTCTCACAAAATAACCATGGTTTCTTCATTCTCTTTTTTTATTAAATTGAAATATCAAAAGTCAAACTGTGGTATAAGTTTACTCCCCAAACAGTTACTGTTTTGAGAAAGAAATTAAAAGAATTATGAAAAAGATTTCAGCTGTCTGATGTGTTGTGGTTCATTATACGAGATGACAACATGGTGCTTTTCATGGATAATCTGGCAAAGGTTTTAGATAGATATGATTATTATTGGTATTTTGTTTTATTGGCAGTAACTCAGATTGACAAAGCAGCACATTGATCATTCTTCCAGAATGGAGCATTGTGGGGGAGCATTCGCAACAAGCTATGTGCTTGGTGAGTGCTTCCCAAAATTCAAGATGAGTGTTTGTTAAGATATTCAAAGCTGTATGGCAGTGATCAGCTGATATATGTTTGTTTAGTAGAGCTCGGTATGCCTCTTACAAGTTGAGCTTCATGACAACTAGTCTCCCTCCATGTTCTGCTTGTAGCTTTTCTCAAACTGACAGATGGGGCTACTTCTGCATCCAACGGAAGCAGTGACAACAAAACCGGATCATATTGTTTAGCAAAGTATGGCAGAGGATGGAACTGGGCAGTGTCAATCATTTGGGAATACACAATATTTTTACGTTTCTGCTCTATTTCCACAAATGTTGAAAGCTGTCTGTAATGTCCCCTTTTAGGATTTTTGGGACATCAGAAGTCAATTAAATAATTAAGGTTTAAGTTGTCAAATTATATCAAATTTAACGACAACTTAATTTAATTATTTAATAAAATATTAAAATGACTTTAATGGAGATTAGTGAAAATTAATAAAGTCATTTTAGTTTAGAGGGGGAAATAAAGAGATAGAGAAAAGGAATATGAAGATACTGGCATATGGAAAATGAAGAGTCACATGGATGTGCTATAAAAGAACATTGAGAGGCTCATTATCAGTATGCTTGGTTATTGATTTCTCTTGGAGAATTTGGGAGCTTCAGGCTTTCAGTTCAGAATTGCTAGGACGGAAAGCCTTGGCAATTTAGTCAATTGGATGGAAACTGGTGAACCCTGGGGACACATCCCCCCAAATTCCCCAGCGTTCCCGAAACGGGGACACACCAGGGACGTGGGGATGACATTCCGGCACCACCACAATTTCCACCTACCACCAAAAATACGGGGACATCCCCGCGTTCCTGGGACGCTGAGGAGGACGCAACAGCGTCCCTTGAGCGTTTTGGGGACCGTCACGGCAGCTCAATAAAGCGATTTCAAAAAAAAAAAACATTTTTTAATTCATTCTAATTTAACAATTTAAAATTTTATCATAATGTAGTATTGAGTATTCTTCTAATAGTAATTTGATGTTGTAAACTTCAATGTTCAATGTTTATTGTTCAATGTTCAAGTATTTAGTAATTTACTATTTTACATCTTTATGTCTTATACATTTTTTCACAACTAGCATTTTAAGAACCATATGTATAATATGTAGTATATACACCCCCCCATCACCACTGCTGTCCCCCCACCGTCCTGAAATTGAGGCCCCTTTGTCCCCCCATGCCCAACGGCGGTGTAACTATGACAAAAACCCAATTCAACTTTGAGAGTTCACAGCTGAGCAAATTTGTGAATAGATGTATTTTATATATGTTTGGAAAACATGGTTGTAATGATTTATCTATTTTGATGGTAATGTTCATATTTAATTACAAATCTCTATTTTTGTCTGAAATTATATGATTTTCGGTATAATCTGTTGGATAGATAGCATTCAGTTGCATGCAAATTTTGTTTGTTAAATTTCTGTGGAACAATTAAAAAAATCTAGAACAAATATCCATAGGGGGATATTACACTGTCATGCTTGTAACCATATTCTTATCAGAAGCAACAGTTCAGCTTGAAGTACTGAGGTATAAAATGTCTCAATCATGTCTGCTATTTGCTTTGGAGTCCTTGTGGCATCATATGAAGAATTATATGACAAATGGTTAGAAGAATCTTTGAGACTCATTTTCTTGGAGACTCATCCTAAGGTAAAAGCTGACAAGTTGAGTCGCATACCTCTTATACATCATTTAGGCCCAAATAGTGCAATGTGGACTGTTTTGACCAATTCCATGTTGCAGTCCAACCATCCTCTATAGTGAGCATCGGGTTGACTTGAGCATGGTTTCCTCCTCAGAACTAGTTATTGTGACACTAAAACTCTGCACAATTCCAGTTGACTTGATGCAGCTTATAACCATAAATTTCTAAGTTACCAGGTGCGCTCGGTCAAGGGGCAGAGGCGGATCCAGATGCAGAGCCGCTTGGAAGCGCACAGGGAGTGTTAAATCTCCCTGTGGATGCACTTGAATGCACATCCACAGGGAGATTTAACGCTCCCTGTGCGCTTCCAAGTGGATCCGGTCATTCCAACAGCAAAGCAAGAATTCACAACAGGGGCAGAATGAAGATAGGCAAGAGCCCAACCAGATAAAAGCTCAACGTATGAAAGCACAGTATGCCATTTCAGAGCTCAAAGTATGCTGTTTCAGAATTCTGGAAAGCCATAGTTAGAGGAAATCCAATGTGGCAGTGCTTGTACACCAACCACTAGAAACATGAATATTTGCTAAGCCTCCTGTGCTTGTAATTGATACGCAAAAATTCTTCCTTGCTCCACCACAATGTCTGTTGGTTATGCTGAAACAAATGCGATGCAAATGTCTGGGTGCGTGAATGGCTGGAGCCAATAGGAAGGCCCACTTTATCAATTATTTGCTTTCAACTATAATCTCTTTCCAATAATTTCATTATTACTTTACACCCGATAATGTTACTCCCCAGTTTTAATTCATAAAGCAAATATACATAACCCGATAAATACAATTTCCTCCCGACAAGTTATCTCAAAACACAATACTATAGACAGGTGTATTAATTCATTTAAAATAAAATTTAATAAATATTTTTTCTAATATTAATGTCCACTATAACTTTTTTAAACATTTTTGGTAAATACTAAATTTAAATCGTGAAATATCAGATTATTTAAATTTAATACATGATTTAATTCTGTATATTTCATGATTTAATAGTCAATACTATCAAATGATTTAATTCTGTATATTTTTTGCATTATATATATATATATATATATATATATATGTACCCAAAACCCCAAAAGAAAAATTTGTGTATCCGCATACCAGGTTCTCGTACCTGCATCCACACCCGAACCAGTAACTTAGATAAATTTGTTTGATTATAATGGATCAACAGCTGCCATAGCAGCACATAACAATTGTAAGCGAAGCTTCTAAATTGCACAATACAGTGGTGGCCATCAATGAGCTCTCAGCCAAGTACGAAAAGGACCTAGATATTCTTCAAGGTCGTGCATTAATTGACAATAGAGACTGGAAAGTTACTGGGAAGTGAAGGACATGATATTTGAAATTTAAGTTCATTCTCCATATGCAAATGGACTTGAATATATTTTATCAAGTGACAAAGCCAAGTTTGTTGTATCTTACCAGATCATAAGAAATTGAGATTGGTCAAGATAGAAGATCGAAGCATGAGAATGTGAGTGGCTCACCATTAGCTGGGATGATATGGATTAAAATATTTTCAAAATAATGTCATTCACTCTAAATTCCAGTTTGCAAAGAGCTTGTAGCAGAATCTTATTCTAGTAAGTTTTGGGGTTTCTTTAGAGGCTATGCCACCCTTGGTAAGGAAAGTGCCAATGAAAATGGCTCCCATAGGAAGTTTGTCAAAAAATGGTCTAATTGAATGAAGAACAAGAGCATTGAAGTCCCTTGTTTTAGGTGATGTTGGAGTTGAACAATTTTGTTTCACTGAGGGGCTAAATTTTGAAGATTTATACCAAAGAGTGTTGCATATGACATCTGAAATGTGATTGCATCTTGTTGAAAGCCAACTAGATAATAGACAGTCGGGAACAATGGACATGTTTTTCTGATGAACAATGTCATGTCCCAACAGGCATGTATTAATTTACTTAGAAAATGGTGAATTAATCTAGGGTAGCTGAAAGAGGAAAGTAACTAATGCATAGGGCATAAGATGGAATCTGGATCAAGATCAGAGGGCGAGGAGAAATGTGAGAAAATCAAGGCTAAGGTGCATCAAACAAAGTATTTGAGTGGCCCGAGGCAGGCAAGCAACTTCAATTGGTTGAGGACAGAGGTGGCCATGAACAATGTCATGTCCCAACAGGCACATATTAATTTACTTAGAAAATGGTGAATTAATCTAGGGTAGCTGAAAGAGGAAAGTAACTAATGCATAGAGCATAAGATGGAATCTGCATCGAGATCAGAGGGCGAGGAGAAATGTGAGAAAACCAAGGCTAAGGTGCATCAAACAAAGTATTTGAGTGGCCCGAGGCAGGCAAGCAACTTCAATTGGTTGAGGACAGAGGTGGCCCTTGAAGCAGCTTGATCAGACAACATTTTCTGATTTTCAGAATGTTGGTCAAGGATAGTCTAATGTAGAGATTCTCTAGGATGAGTGTAGCCTAGTAGTGTGAGTCATAAAATGCTAAGGTCCATCAAATGAAGTATTCAAGTGATCGAGGCAAACAAGCAACATCAATATCTTAAGGACTGAAGTTATCCATGACGCAGCTTGATAGGAAGATATTTTGGAACGTTGGTCAAGGATAATCTAATGCAGAAACACTCAAGCATGAGTGTAGGCTAGTAATGTCCAATATAGGATGTGGATCTGAGTAATGTTAGAAGATAAGCACAAGAGGAACTTGGAAAAGTGGTATTTGTCAGGTCACTGATGATAAAGATTCCATCACTAGGATTTTGAGGGGATTGGTTGTGCTATAGACAGGAATGGCAAAACCAAATGGACATGCTGCCCCATCTAGCAAAGAGCAGTTCATAAAAGAGTACCTCCACTTGTTAGACAAGTGAACATTGTTGGGTTGTGTTGTAATAAGTAGATGTCTTGGCATACTTCGATGTTGCAAGAAAATTCTTGACTCGAGTCAAAGATAGGAAAATCTGATGTCAAACAGAAAAATGCTGAAAAAGTTAAATGAAGCTGACAAAGTCAAACAATTGCCAACGAAGACATTATTGTTGACAAAGATAACAGTAATTTTTCTAATGATATTTTCAAACATTCTACAGTTCGCTAGAATGTTGGGTATAGTGAATAACTAAGATACCGATGCGTAGCTCCCAGGCCTGGAGGCGGAGGCAGAGGCGTACGGATGTGGAGGCGGAGCCGGGTGCCCTGTGGATGCCACCCAGAAGCGCATCCTGGGCCCCCGGATGCGCTGTGATGCGCAAGTGTGCGCATCACAGCGCATCCGGGGGCCCAGGATGCGCTTCCGGGTGGCATCCACAGGGCACCAGGGCACATCCATGGGCTTCAGACGTATAAACGAACGCAGAAAAAGATTGGAATATTTCAGACGTATAAACGAACGCAGAAAAAGATTGAAATATTTCAGACGTATAAACGAACACAGACGTTGTTAACTCTGTCTGAATCCTTTCGAGCTCCTACCGATCTTCCTCATTTTGTTCGAATTGCAAAGAAAAATTGCAGCAGAGGAAATTGGCGGCAAGGTGAAAACGTTGACGGAAGGGGAGGAGAGCGTGAGAATTAAGCTGAGCATTATCCCCAAATTGGTTGTCGCTATTCAAGGGCTCGAGTTAAATGAAATTTAAACAATGTCGATTTTTAATATCTTTATTTATTTTTAATATCTTTATATGTTTATTTATTATAATTGTTGCTTAGTTAAATGAAATTTTATATGTTTAATATTTAAACAATGTCGATTTTTTGAATTTTTTTATATATTAACATATATATATATTATGTTAATATATATATATATATATATATATATATATATATATATATATATATATATATATATATATATATTAACATAATATATATAAATATATATATATATACACGCATCCGCATCCCCTAAAAAAAAAATTTCGCAAATCCACACCCAAATCGGTAACTTAGGTGAATAACAGAAAGTTCTGTTTCAGGCATTATTTTCTAGCAGTGCGCTACTGTGTTTAGGAAACTAATTAGGCTTTTTATTTATTAATTAGTAGTTGTTTTCAAAGAAAGCCAATCAATATTTTTAGGATAAATTTTTTATTTTCATTGTTAAGTCACCCAACTTTTAGTTTAATTTTGTGTTTTTGTCACCCAATTAGAAAATTGCATGGACGGCAACTTAATTTAGAAATAAAAATTTGTTTTCATTGTTTTTTCTTTCAGATATTTTTAAGAGTGTGAAACTCTATATTAGATGCAATATTTCAGTTTGTAAGTGCAGAAGAGGAGAAGTATTCTGAAAGTTAAATTTCATTGTTTTCATTGCGTAACCTAAAAATATTGGTGTGTAACTTATTTGGAAATAAAAATTTGTTTTCATTGTTTCTCTTTCAGATATTTTTAAGAGTGTGAAACTCTATATTAGATGCATTATTTCAGTTTGTAAGTGCAGAAGAGGAGAAGTATTCTGAAAGTTAAATTTCAAATTGTAATTTAAGACTCCAAGTCATTTTTAGAAAAAAAATAAAAATTATTTTGGTGTAATTTACAAGCAGCCCTGTCCTATGACTTTGAGAAAAATCCCAGTTTTGTTTGATAGCTATAATGACAATAAACATTGGCGCAATGCCAATTCAAAGGTGAGAATTTTGATAATTCCAAGTATAACTTGAAAGAGTATTAATATGTAAAGGAGTATGGAATATTGTAGCAAGCAGGTATGTTGAACCTCAATATTGGAGTCTTTATAATTTGAAGAAAGAAAAGAAGGAAATGTTTATAGGTTGAAGAAAGTGCTCTACTGTTTTAACACAAGAACTGTGTGCATGGTATTCAAGAAGTGATACCATAGTTGCAGGGAGATATGTCTCCAAACCCCTGAGTCATGTCTTCGGAACTGGGACACATCTCCCCTACCAGAGACATCTCAGAATCTTGGAAATTAACAGCATATGCGATTCTTTATTTTTGTGATACTAATATTTTCAGTTTTTCTGTTAGAAAACTAATAAAATATATTAAAAAATTCGTGTTTCCAAGTACCCCCATCTACTATTTTTCAAAAATAGACATACCGGTACCAGTACCAGTCTCCTGGCAACCTTGATTGCTTTGTGGTTCTTAGCAAATGGATATGTGTGAAGCAAGAATGAGCCTACAGTTTATCTCAAGAAAGAAGGTGATGAAAATTTATGTTTGTCTATATGCCGATGATCTAATCTATACAAGAAGCTCAAACAGGATGAAAAAAGAATTCAAAGAGGCAATGATGAAAGAATTGAATTGACTGATATAGGACTAGTACAAAACTCTATTGGCGTAGAGGTACACCAATCTCATGGTAAGATATTTATATGTCAAGTTAAATATGTGCAAGATATCTCAAAGAAGTTTAATATGCTAAATTGTAAAAGAGTTGATGAACCAATTGCACATGGAAAAAATTTGATGAAAGATCAGCCACCAAAGGTAGATGAAAGGAAATATAGAAGTATCACTGGGAGCTCAATGTATTTAGCAGCTACAAGGCCAGATATTATGTCTGCAATATCACGGGTTTCAAGGTATATGAGTGAGCCTTCAAAAAGACATTTACAAGCGAAAAACAGAATGCTAAGGGATGTGAATCGGATCATGGCATCCATTATTCTTTAGATGAGAATTCACAGTTGTTTGGTTATTCAAATGCAGATTGACAAAAATCATCAAATGATAGAACAAACATATCAAGACATTGTTTTACAAAAGTGGATTAGTTATATAGTGTAGCATTATCAAGAACAGAAGTAGAGAGTCTTGTGAGTAGCATGTACAGAAGCAATTTGGTTAAAAAGGGTTCTCAAATATCGAGGATCAAAACAAAGAAATTTTACACTACTATTTTTGTGAGAGTAGTGGAGCAACATAGTTATCTAGTATTTCAAGCAATAACAAAACACATAAAAGTGAAGCAATATTATGTAAGATGGTACAAGAGAAAAAAAAATTGATATTCAACATTGCAAATCAAAAAGAATAGTTGGCAGATATCATGACAAAAGGGCTAGGAAATAAAATATATTCAGGTTTGAAGGTAAAGTTGCAATTACAAGAATTTGAAATCAAGGGGGAGAATGTAGGAAAATCTAATCTCAAACAGAATAATGTTGGTAATGTGAAAAGAAGCTAATAGAGTCGAAATGTCATTGATGAAAATAACATATGGTTACTTACAAAGATAACAACCAGTTGTTGATGAAGATAACAGCAGTTGCTGCCAAAGACGATTTCATTAACAATTTCACTAGAATTTCAGGCACAACTAATAATAGTAGACTCTTTCTTAAGTAAAATATTCCAGCAATCCAAGACTATGCTTAGGAAATTAAAATTAGGTTTTTTATTTATTGATTAGTTGTTGTTTTAGAAGAAAGTTAATCATTATCTGTAGTATAAGTTTTTTTATGTTTATTGCCCAATTTTTAGTTTTATTTTTAATTTCAATCACCCAATTGAAAAGTTGCTTTAAGGCAATTTAGTTTAGGATCATTTCAATTGTTTCAAATCTTCTAGGAGTGTAAAACTCTATGTTAGACGCATTATTCTAGTTTGCGGGTACAAAAGAGGAAAAGTATTATGAAAGGGAATATTTCGATTGTAATTCAAGACTTCAAGGAATTCAGTTTCAGAATAAATAAACGCATTATTCTAGTTTGTGGGTGCAAAAGAGGAAAAGTATTATGAAAGGGAATATTTCGATTGTAATTCAAGACTTCAAGGAATTCAGTTTCAGAATAAATAAAAGCTTGTTTTGTTTAAAACTTATACGCAGCCCTGTCCTATACAAAATATACTAGCAAATAGTGCCACTATACAATGGGCATTAGGTGTTTAGCGTCCAAAAGGTCAACATAAGCATACCCTGGAAGGGTATATTCCTAGTTACCGATTCACAGTATCCTGGCCTGGATTCAGAAGCGGATGCGTTCTGATGCAGATTCGGATGTGGATGCGGATTCTGGTGCCCCGTGGATGCATGCAGGAAGCGCATCCTGGGCACACAGATGCTCTGTGGATGCTCTGTTACGCATCCACAGAGCATCTGGGTGCCCAGGATGTGCTTCCTGTGCTCATCCACAGGGCACCCGTGAGCTTCCACAAGCATCCGTGGGCCCAGCATCAAAACTGACACTTTTTTTTGATAAAAAAAACAATTAAAGCACATTAAAACATGTGCTTAATAACATTTTGAGTCTTTTTTTTTTTGCTCCTAAACAAAAAACATGTGCTTAATAACATTTTTAGTCTTTTTTTTTTGCTCCTAAACAAAAAACATGTGCTTAATAACCATTAATCTTTTAATTAATATTCTGATTTGGATTCCAGTGAGCTATTACATGGAGCTTGTTTCCTTTATACTTAACTGTCAAGTGAAATTATCAGTTTAATATATTTTTGTCTTTGTATCACAATGTAAATATGGACTTGTCTAATGGCAGTAATATCTCTATGATAACAGTAACTTTGTGATCGTTCAGATACAGCATTCTCAGATTTTGCTGTACTCAGCTTTTATGTACTATCCTTAATAATACATACATACATATATATATATATATATATATATATATATATATATATATATATACACGCATCCAAACGCATCCGCATCCCCTAAAAAAAAAATTTCACGCATCCGCATCCAAATCTGCACCCGGATCAGTAACTTAGGGTATATTGAATGGCACTTGATTGTTGTTAGGTTTTGAAGTTGCACACAATTAGTTATATTAAGCTAAGGTAGCTCACTACGATAATATATTTTATGCTAGAGTAGATCTCTCTAATAACAAACCGGAGAAAATGAGAAATCCAAGAAAAATCAATGCAAATTGCACAAAGCCTTGTAAAAGAACCCCGTATTCAGCACCATTTGTAGTTTACTCAACAATTATAGTGACAAATTAACTATACATTCCAGTGAAATGGAATGGCAACCATGTAAACACATGAAATGATTGTTAAATTTACAATAGAATTGCACTTTGATATAATACTATCTTCTAGCTCTACACAAGAGCAGATTACCATTCTAATGGCTATATATCATTTAGAGTAAGCTAATTTAGTCACTGCAAGGTTTTTAGAACTTAGAACATTGCCCATATATTTGGAGGTTGTATCTCATGATGATGCTATTTGTCTATCTAAATGATTATTAAATATTTCCATCATTGAATTGTGAAATATGGCCCATGAAATAAACTTCAGATTATAAGGAAAATTATATCTTACCTCACACTTCAATGTCTTAAGGTCAGGTTATGGCAGCCAAAAAATACAGAAAGCAATAGTTTTAAGGATTTTGTTGGTTGGAACGATTAACTAGATTGACTTGGTTTTCTTGTTGACGAAATGATATTGTTGTTTGTGGGCTCTTTGTCCCCAAAATTACTTTACTTCTCCATAATGTACCTTGAAAGCATAAATTAGAGAACTTGGACTGGAGGACAAGTTGATGTAGATAATGATCAACACTGTTCTTGTTTGAAGCTACAAGGCCAAGTTATGCAGCACACACAATCCTCTCGCTATGAGGGGCTCATCCCAACCAGGTATAGTCATCAAATGATCAATTGGGATGAATAAGGAGACATACTAGAAGAAATTCCTACTAAAAGGGGAGGCCAGAAAGAATTGGGAAAAGCAGCTTGTGCTCAAATTATCATGTGCCTCTTCAAATCTAATTTAATGCTTGAGAAGTAAAATCTAATCTATGCAAACCACACAACAGTTCACAAACCACTAAAGAAAATGTACTAGAAAGTAAATACAAGATTATCTCTAAGCTCTGAAGCAATCAATGAAACCAAAACAAAAAGATGTATGGTTAAACTAACCTAGGATCATTCAGATGACACACAAGCTTGAGTCTAATTGTGGCATTTTAAAAGAAAACTGAAGATATAAACTGATATTTAATTTTAAAGATTATATTGCGAATCCAATGCTTACAGCAATCTAGCTCAAGTGAACCCAAAAATCTGCTAAACAATCTCTAGATTCAGATGAAAACTCTTAATAATGTGGTAGACATAACACCATAAAAAAGGAAGAGTAACTGGGATACACGAGCTTGCGCAATGAATGTGCATGCTAGAAATGACAATGCTTTGTACTAAGAAGAATCTAATGCATTGTAAAAAAGCATGGAATGTGTTAACAGCTAGAATTCATAAAAGAAACTCCAAGATTCCCAAGACATGCAAGATACAACCTAAATATACCAAAGAAATAAGACTTGACTGAGGAATGCAAGAGGATTAACCAAAATAGCAAGTATCCAGCAACATACAAAAGTTACAAAAACTGTTAAAATTATTGAAGCGTGCAAAAATGAGCTCCAGTTGACAAAGACAAACTAGAAAATGGCTGACATAGACAAGAACTAAGACAATATGTACAACAAAACCAAACAGAACAGCACAGACCAAGAAAATACAGTTTTCAAAATTGTAAATGCTGTCACAATCCTTTTGAATAGTGTTGCAAATAATTGTAACCTGTAAACAGCAAGTATGGAAATGCTAGAATATGAGTGTGAATGAAAGAAATAAAGAACTGGGTAAAATGAAGAAAGATAGGTGAAACATCAAATTTCACCTTAAATACAGTGACTGGACGGAAAGGGAAAGCAAGGATTAGGCCAAACATCTGGCATGCAACCAAACTTAATGAACAAAGACAACAAACCAGCAACAAAATCACCGTTGCAAACACATTAAGGATGGAATATAAGGACATTAAGAGAGTGTGAGATGATTTCTATTAATAAGCCATATCCCAACCTCCTATATCCTTAATTAGACTCAAGATGATGGGAAATACAAAAAGCACTGCACATTCATCGAAAAACCCTACATGACCCAGAAATGCAGTCTAGAGTCTAGACAGTGTGGAAGAATGACAAACAAGTATGAGGTAGAAGTTAAATAAGCTATGATTAAACATCAAATCCAAAATCAAGTAATGATACACAGCTACACTAGAGAACTGGAATGACAAACAACAAAAACAAATTACTACTCATATCAAAATTATATTAAACTAATTAAGGCAAAGATAATCTAAACTATAAACTTATAACAAATGAAAAGCCTATCCTGCCAAAATGGAGATGACAAACCCAGGCTGGACTAAAAAACTTTAAGGCCTAAGCACAATTAGGAGGTCCTCAAAAATGTGTCCTTGAGGAACTGTATCAAATATCCATCACAAGAGAAGCACAATACCAATGATCTATGCTCAGAGAAAACATTTCTCTGCTAACAAAAACTTGCAACTAAAGATCTGATAACAAAAAACTTCAAAAGCTATGGGATTTTGTATCGCAAGGCAATGAATGGACTGCTCTTAATAATTTTTTAATTCCTAGTTGGCTCTAATATATTGCATGTTTATAGACTGAGAATGGCATTTAATCTAGTAAGGGGCAACTGAAAGCATTTGGAAAGGGGGGAAAAGTCTTAACTATTTTTTTCCCTTTAGGCAAAGGTGTCAAAACCACCAAGAGTAATAAGATAAAGCCACCATGTCAGAAATAGGCCCCTACAAACAATTTAGGCTTTTAGCTAGCCCCAATGGTCTTTAAATCTTGCATACTTATATAGTGAAACTGGAGGAATCTAGAAAAGACAACAAAGTGTTAAAGGTGCCTATGCCTCTTCGTCATCTCTTCCAACCCTTGGATTTTCTATTTGGAGAAAGGTTTTAAAACTGGCAGGAGCAGCAAAGTGAAACTACCATGCTAGAAGTGTACCCACCAAGGTGGTTATGAAACCGTCATGATAATTGCCCTTGCAGCATGGCAGTTCTGCAAAACCACCCTGCTGATTTTGCTGCCTTACAGAAGAAAACTAAGGACAGAACAGGACGATGAAACAGGTAAAGAGAAGAAAAAGGGAAGGACACTAAAAATGGGAAGCTAAAGAATGCAAACCAAATTGGATTGGAAGCAAGCAGAAGGTGATAGAACACATTTTGTGTAGATGACGTTTATAAGTCATCAATAGACATAATGAACCTTGAAGGTTTTTCATGATAATATTCATTGTGAATGGAACCACATATCAACTAACATTCATCAACTGAATACCATTTTTAAAATGACTAAATTGCAAACGTTTTCTAAAGATTGTTGTTAGATGCTGACCACGTAAATGCATACTATATTTTGATGCAGCTGGACAACTTTCTTGGGCTACAAGGAATAGACTTATAATTGAAAAACAAGCACACTTTTCAATAGATTGACAGCATCTTCAATACTGTCAATTTATACTGCTGAAAACTGCTAGCAAGACTACATTCAAAACTTGGACTTCCCCTTTTCATCCAGAGTAAATCTTCATTAGCTATTTCAGTATTTTCAAATAACTTGCAGGACTCAAAATAGCATTCATTTTCAGTCTATAAACTAGGTTCAAGGTGATATCAATTCAATACTTGTTTAGCAGAAAAGTTCTGGAAGTTGAAATCAACCATAATCCCAAACAGGTAGTATGGACTAACCCTGCAGTTACTTGAATGCGCTCTTCTGGGGTAGAATCAGAAGGAAGATCGGTCTTGTATACAGCAAAAGTGAGAACAACCCCAAGGTGTGTGGAGTTCAATAATCTAAATGGACTGGTAAGGACTGCCCTTCCACTTGCTCTGGCACGCAAAATGTTTTCACGATCTTCCTGTGTATATGAAGGACTTAGAACTCAAAGAAAGAAACTGGCAGAGAATAAATTTATTCAGACAAGAATGAAAAATTTGTAGGTTGAAATCATAAGTAGCACCTTCCCGGACATCATATCAAGAGATGCAATATATGAAACAGTATCTTGTGAAAAGATAACAGGTGCATATTCATCTTGTTCAGATGATGTTTTGTTGGTTTCCATATTCTTTATGGTCCAACCTTGCTCCCTTTCAAATTGTTCCCTCTCTGCATGAAGAACTCTTTGAGCATACGAAACACCACTCACCAACGGCCTCTCAAATGAAGTCCTTGCAGCATATTCTGCAAATGTTTTCTGCAGAAACCAAAAAAAGAAATTTATCTTGAAGAATTAGCGCATTACGAGAGCTTAACACACAATTGAATTATCAATACACGTCTCCAGAATCATTATAGTCTATTCTTATCAATTCTCACGAATCAGCCCTTTGAATTCAATAGTTTTGGCTCGAATGTGCTAGGGTGCATTTAAGATAAAAACAAAAACTGTCATGAGGGAAACGACTGCTGTCATAGGCAGACACAAAGAACTTAGTCTATGTTTGCTCTGGTTGGCTAGCGGTTGCTATGGTTGAGACAATTAAATCCATTAGCATTTGTTCACTTGTATCCAGCGGTCATACGTCTAGCTGCCAATGGTGTAAATCCCAAAGGTAAACGAGAGAGAATGGTGATCAAAGAAATATGTCTGACATAAAATTCAAATTGACTCCTTAGACAGTGAATTCTTTCCTTACAAACAAAGAGTGGCCCGGTTTACCTGATTCATTGCTGAGGGCTGCTTCCGATGATGGAAAGTGGAAATAAGTATCGCCAAGGCATGCACATGATTCATACTCACTTCAAACTGGTCTTGAAGCATCCTTGCACGCTCATCACACATGCTTGCTAAAATTTCCTTTCTGCGTTCATTTATGTCAGTCTTCATGGAAAGAAAAAGCCAAATAGAGCCTATTACTCCGCACAAAACCCACAAAATCAACAGCTTCGTGCGCCATGTTCCACCAAGCTTTGAAGACTTTAAGGTCTGCCTTTGAGGTTGTCGTTCCATAGAGCTTGTGCCCGTTAATTTATCGGACCACTTAACGAACGGTATACCAAACCCTGTAGTATGATGAATACTATCACTCAAAGATCCCCCAAGGAATCCGCAGCTTTGTGACAGCATCTTGAGTTCTGGTGCAGTGTGAGGCAACCAGAACCGGCATACTTGTTTGAGGAGCTGTGATAGCTTCGCAGACACTACAAAACTGAGAGCACTCATCAACTAAACTTCAATAGCCACTCGCTTAGCAATAAAAACCAACTCTGTAATTGCTGTTATCATCTACACAGTTATTGCTGCAGTGAAAACGCACTACTCCAAACACTGATATTGACCTCTTTATCAGTTTAACACACTCCTTTGCCCCCACCGTCGGATTGCGTAGACCTGCGTTTGATTGACCGGCAGCACGGTACGGAGTTCCATCCCTAAACTCTGCAGGGTCAACGGGAAAATTACTTCGCAACTCATCCTGTCCTGAATATTTTTATATCGACTCTACGAAGCTCTTACTGACTTTTTATATTCTGCTTCTCAGCTACTCTTCTACCAGCGATAAATAATGCACCAGCTCTTGCACCCTTCGTAGTTACAGTTATAATGAAAACATGGTTTTTCTCTGAGCAAAACAATAACATGGGCTTCCTTTTCACTTACCCTCTGCCCGAGCAGGATATCAACTCTATTTCAGTTACTTTGAAATGGGTTTCATCCTATATCGTTGAAGACTCCTCGGAACGGGATGAATCCATTTCTGCAACCACTCAGTCAATTTAACAACCAAACCCAGCTTAACCCACTGTTACAATAGTGAAAATATAATTTCCAAACATATGGGACAGTTATTCTCCTAGCTACTCCTCAAAATACTGAGCAGGTTATTCTATCTCAACTCGAGCAATTTAGATGTGGGTTTCAACCATTGGCTCTTTTAGATAACTTCACGCTTGGAAATCACAATTTTAACTGGATCAGAAAAAACCCACTTGTTCATCTGCTGTTATGTCCTACATAAAAACCCTTTAGCTATATTAAGTTTGACTAGACGGCAAAGATGATGAAGCAATGAAGCATAAACGACGGTGGGCGCGATGTAGACGAGTAAGAAACAGATAAAAGAGACATCTGTGGAAGTGGGTCCTCCTCCTTCAATTCCTAGGAGCAAGCGCCCTGGCTTTGCAATGTGTAAGTGGGGTCCTGTCAGAGGTGCGCATTGTGGCTTCTGCAAAACAACTGGAGGAAGAGGAATTGTGCACAGAAGGAGATATGGTCACAGAAAACAGTCCAAAAAAGTTGTGTTCATGATGCCCAAGAGCCAAACCACGACTGAAGACATGTTGTTAGCTATGAAAGAAGAATGTGGGCTAAGAATGGCAGAGGAGATAAACTAATGCAAGCGGAGTTAGGACTTAGGAGATAAGAGAAATGTGGGCTATGAATGGCAGAGGAGACAAACTAGGTAATGCAAGCAGAGTTAGGACTTCCGAGAAACGCGGTCCATGAATGACAGAGGAGATGAATTAATGCAAGGCCTATAAATGCAGTCACAGACCGATTTTTGACGAAATTTATTAATAATCAGTTTAATAAAAGAGGAGAAAAAACAAACATCTGGGTCGTGCCTCTGAAGCTGATGACTGTGCAAGACCAAATTATGTGGCACAGGTAAACACATGTCTAAAGAGCATTAGAGGAATAGTAAGGATTTCGGGAGAAACAGCCCTAAAGACAAATTTCACACCCCCAAAAGGATGGAAATGAATGTATCATGGGGGGTGGGGTATATGACAGTGAGAGGAAAGCAAGTACACGCAGAGCCGTAGTGGAGATGCAAGTAAATGTGGGCTACTTGCACGAAAGTGACCTCACAACCTACAGCAAAAAGAGGGAAGGAAATGGGTGAATTGGGCGTATGTGGAAACCTTAACAACAAAGTTGCACTCACAGGCTACAGCAACAATGTGTCAAAGTGCTGCAACCAGACTCCAAGTGAGTGGGTTAGTTGGGTTCACAGCAGAACTTTGAGCACATCTTAAGCACCTAATTATTTTCAAATTAATCTAATATTTGATTGAAAAGTTTGGTTTAGCGTGAAAATTTAATATCTTTGAAGTTTTCATTATAGATTCACTTTTATTCTTTGAATCTAATTTAATATTTTTTATTTTTTATTAGATCCATTTTTTATATTATTCTGTGTTTAATATAATAATTAGTGTTTAAAATGATATATTTTGTATGGAAGTTGGTAAATAGTCTACTTTCTTTTAATCTATTTTAGTTATTTAAATCTAATATGAATTTAAATGTATAAATTGTAGTTGACCTTTGTTAATTTTGTGATTTGTGAAAATAAACTTGATTTTTGAATTTCAAATATTAAGCTTTAGTCTAAATGTTTCCTTTCATTTTGTTGATATGAGTTGGCTAAGAGATAAAATTGTATGAACTTCACTCAAATATAGAAAGACAGACCTTGACTTGTTTAAAACATCTCGTACATATTAGTAGATATCAAACAACTAGTGAAAATTATCATTGTTCACTACATGATCTTTATAACATTAAAATCTTCCTACCATCCTAGATATGTTCCATGCCTAAGTATTGTCTTTGATAATTATATCAAGATGTTACATCAATATCCAACTATTTAATAAAGAAGAAATATCCCAACTAATTGCAAATTTATTAATCCGTAGAGTTTTTATGTAGGTTGCAAAAATCAAAGTGAGCGGGTTTCATACCTAAAATTCAAAGAATTCATATTAAAGATGAGGAAAATGGGTAAAGATATAAAAGCATAAGATAACGACAAATTAACACAATTATGTTAAGACTTTTAATTGTTCACTACCTCCATGATTGAGTTGAAGTGATGCACCCTTGTCACTTGATTTACTCCATTGATGGTCATAATGTCATCTAATTATGAGGATAGTACTTATTAATGAGAAGTAACTACCATTTAGGGTGTATCAAGTTGTCCAAGTTGGAGAGCCAACTTTTGCGCTTCACATATGAGATCTAGGATTTAGGGATACTCATTAATTTAGTATATGCAAGGGCCTCATGGTTATAAAAGCAACCAATTCCTTGGGCCTCATTTGATATAAAGTATAGTGCCTCCTATGGTTGCATTTTGTATTGCATTATTTTGATCTGAGTTAGACTTTGCTTATGATTATCTTATGACTATTTGCATATTATTCTTTTATATTGGCATTCTAGTGATGCACCCAGTTACAGTTATATTCTTTAGATCATGTAGATATCACTGTTGATGTAGATGGTAGTTTATACTTGTGATTTCAAGGATGACCATATATGCATGATGACTATGATGATGTGACATGATGTTAGATTATGATGTCTGGATTATTTATGTTATTTGGGGATATTGGTTATATTGTCATAGTGTGGTTTCATGTGGATTCACTAATGTTGTGCCAGTGGTTATTGGGATATTGTTGTTGATTATGCTTTATTACTCATTCGGTTCAAGGATTTGATATAAGCTCTTAATTGTCATAAAAATGATAGTTAAATGTATACAAAATTGTGATTAATATTATGATCTTTCAAATAAGGAATAAATATGAAAGAGTGATTTTGTACCAATTGAATATGTAAGAATGATTACGTTGTTTCATTATATCTACCATGTTTATCATTCCTGGTATCGATGATGTATCTTTATTTGCATTTGATTATCTTTCTGGTTACTATGTATGTAAAGTCTGGAATACCTTGCATAAATACTCGATAGACTGGTATTTGTTTGTGCATACTCAGATTATCCGCAGTTGGTCATAATTGAGTTAATTTAATTAGATGTTTAAATATTAAAATTGTGTTTTTATAATTACTAGCAAATATGTCATGTGTTCTATTTGATTGGAGTTAAATAAATATATATTGGGAACTTTTGGGGATTATTATTTGGCTTTTGATTTATTTATATTGGAATTAACTTAGTCTTAGCCAATTGACCTTTTTGGGGAAAAAAAAAAAAAAAAAAGCTTTATATTCTAAAAGTGATTTCATTTCTCTCACTTGTTCTTTTGGGAATTAAAATTTGCTCTCCAATCCTTATTGGAGAAAACCAATTCTTGCTTGTTGGGAAAGATTATTTTGCCAAATTTTCATGGCCATCAACTTGTTGGATTCATGTCAGGGTTGCTCCATATTGATAGTCTCAACCGGTGCTGAGAGGGGAGGGGTGAATCAACACACAATAAAACTCGAAGACACTCTCAGATCCACTAACTATTACTGCATGCAAAACATTTCCTATAAAAGAAATGAACAACACAAAAATCATAGCAGCATAGAACACCAGATATATCACATGGAAACACAAAATGGGAGAAAACCACGATGTGAGTAGGAACTCGCAAATTTTGCACTCTTATCAAGTGAGCCATGTGAAAAGCCTTCCCTATTAAGAGATTACAAACGCATTGGTAGGTGTGACCCGATTAAAGGATTTGAATAAGGTATGTTAAAGCTTGCCTTGTTAGAGGACTTTAAAACATCAACTAGATGTCACTCGATTAAGGGACTTAGTACAAGGGACCTGTTAATGTCCACCCAGATATTGGGATTTGGCTATTACAATTATTAGAGAGTAATAGAAGGGTTGATCCTTTAAAATGGCTTTGCAAAGCCTGATAAGATCACTATTTCATTCACTGAGAGTCATCACCAGGAACCAATGATATGCTCTCCTCAAGTTATTGTCCTTCCTTGCACACTCTCTTCATTTTCTTCTTCTATTCTCTTTCTTTTGTAGTAGCTTTGATCAGTGTGCAGTTTCACTCTTTCTTTTTGGCAGAATGAAGGCAAATGATTATCTTTGTTAACTGAAGAATATATACACTTCCCGCAGAGCGTAGGACAATTGTATGATTAAGAGAAAGAAGTGCAATCAAATTACAAAATATCTTCTCTCTCTTTGTCGTTGCGATCCCCATGAAGATCTCATGTTGATCTACCATCCAGTCTTGTTTCAGTCTTAAAAGGAAACATCAGATGTGTGTCACAAACTTTCCCTTAATAGAAAATCTTCCATGAATCTATCATTCAGTTGTGTTTCAGTCTTTAAAGGAAACATCAAATGTGTGTCACAAACTTTCGCTTAATAGAGGATCCTCCATGATTTGTGCAACAAATCATGGTAAAAGAATATCCTCAATATCTATCAACTATGCCTTTCATCGATCTCAACAAATAGTAGACATACATCAGTCTCAATGATATCTTAATGATCATTTTAGATCGGTTTACACCTTTCCTTATGCAGTGTTCTGGTCTATGTCTTCACCAAATGCTTCTTTTTTCTCTGTCTACATTGGTCACTTCTCTAGTGTTGGCATCAAGTGATGGTAACCAGTAAGCCTACTACCGGTACAAGTATTGTCATTGATTGGCAAAAGAGTATAGAGACTTGTCATCTCTATAAAGTCTAAAGATCCAATGAGATCTGTATGAAAGAAAGATGGTTTGGTCGATGGTGCCAATATACAAGACAGATGTGAGTGTAAGCAAATACCATCGGTCACTATACAAAGCCTTAGCAACCGGGCAATGTACATAGTTAAGGAAAAGAGGATTCCAACATCAACCGAGGACCGGGCTACAACTGGTGTAGGCAAGTAAGATTAAGCAATAGCAAACCGGTGTCAACAATACAACCGAGGACGGTGCAACCAATAGGCCAAGGAAGGGACAGTAACAAGTCAAAGACTCTTACATGTTCACAGCATGAAGATCTCAACCAATATATTAATGACTCCAGTATGAACCGAGGAAGTCATAGTCAAACTATATGTTCCAGCTAACTCTTTGACTGAGATTTTCTGCTCTAAATCTAGAAGTCTTTGAGTTATACTGGTGATCAGTTTGAAGCGCGTTTGGAGGTTTTAAAGCCAGAATCTATGGCTTTAAAACAAAGCATTATCTCTTTTGAAGGAAAGTTGCTTGACACGAAACTAATATTTTCTTTCTAAAGCAGATAAAGCAAGGGCATGCATCAGATGTTTCCTCAGTGAACTGGTACTCCACTAAGTAATGAATCTGATAATGATCTGTAATTAGGTCATGCATAAGGAGTGCAATTAGGGCTAAGACTCTATATATTCTTCTGCCTGTGGAGAATAGAAGTTGCCTTCATTCTGCTGAGTAAAAGAGTGAACCTGTATGTTGAAAAAGCCAAGGGTGAAAAGAAGAAAGAAGAAGTGAGAAAGAAGACTATGCAGAGAAGTACAATAGTAGAGGAAAACACACCTGCAGCGATCGGTGATGCTTCTCAATTAAGCACAAACAGAGATCTTATCAGGCTATGCAAAGCCATTTGTAAAAGGTCAATCCTTATATTGTTCTCTAGTAATTACAATAGTTAAATCTCAGTATTTGGGTGGACTCTAATAGGTCCCTTGTATCAAATCCCCTAACCGAGTAGCTTCTTGAAAGGTGTTCTAAAGTCCTTTAACCAGGCAGGCACTAATTGGTCTCATTGTAACAAATCCCTTAACCATGTTGCATCTAATAGTGCATTTTGATCCTTTAACTAGGAAGGCTCCTAACAGGGTGTACTCCAGAAGAGTACAAAATTTGTGAGGTCTCTTCACACCGTGGTTTTCACCCTAACCAAGTTTCCACGTGATAAATATGGTGTCACTGTGTGATTGTTTGCTTACTGTTATTATATGCTTAAATTTTTTTGCCTTTTCAGCTGTAAGTTTACCTCACCGAATTTAAAGAGAAAAAAGTTTTGGAGGTGTTGATTGATGCAGGAGCATCTCGGGTCCTTGGCAATCCTATGTCACCAAAAAGATTTTGAAGTTTGTCTGTGTTGCTCGGTTCCTTCTTTGATCGAGTTGGTCAGTAGTTGGTCAGTTTCCTTTGGTTATCGGGTTTGGTCGATTATATCCTGGGCGGTCAGTTGTTTCACTGGCACTCGGCAATGCTTGTCTATTGCTCGGTCATCCTTGCTTACCGAGTAGTTTATTTGGAGCTTCTGTTGAGGCTGACTTGTGCATTGATTTTGGGTCACAGAATTAATGCTGGTATCCATCATTGAGAAGCGTGTGGTCCCATATCTGACCATTCCTTTTGTTGATTGTGGATCTAAAGACCGACTCAGTTCGGTAGCCTCTTGTATAAGTATAGTTGTTTGGTTAGAGTTTAGAGGGGATTTTTTAGAGGAGTTTTTGGGTAGAAGATAGAAGATAGTAGAATCAAGTTTGTTGGTAGATCCTCGCATGTTTGAGGACTTCTGTAATTCATTGTAATATCTGGCCGTAACTAGGAAGGCCTTACAGCCCGGCATGTATGAATCAATTTGAATGAAGATAATAAATCAATGATCTTGCTTTCTCTCTCTCACTGTATTGTTGTTGCTTCCGCGTGTTGTTGAGCAGGCTGGATCTTTAGGGTGTGCCACTATTTGGCCTTTATGGTCCCTTGCCTTGCATCACTGATTCACCCCTCCCCTCTCAGCACCGGTTTGGGATTGTCAATTGGTATCATAGCCAAGTCTTGTTTTCTTTACCGCTTAACAGCATAAAGAAAAAGTCAAGATGATGAGAAAGGAAGGACCAAAGTTTTCAAAAGAAAACTTTACTTTGTGGTTGAGCATAATGAAGTTGTACACGAAGACCACCGGTGATCAGTACTGGAATCATGTTACCACTGATTACAGTGAACCTGTTGACACCCTGACACTCGATCAACTGAAGATCAAAACTGAGCACACAGCTGTTATGGATATGATAGCTAGCACGCTACCTGATCATGTCTATACTGACATTGAACATCTTGATTATGCCTTCAAGATGTGGGGTAAGTTGCAAATAGTTTATGGAGGAGATCCAAATGTTCAAAGAGCTAAGGTTGAAAGCCTCAGAGGAAAATATGATGACATGAGGATGAATGAAGGAGAAGACATCAAGCAATATAGCAACCGGATCAAAGAGGTGATCAACTCCATTAGAAGTGCTGACTTCAAATGGACCTCATGGTTGCGTTCAGAGTGTCCAAGAACCCCTAGATCCATATAAAGTGTGTCCATTTTGGATAAAGTTGGAATCTATGACAAAAAAAAAAAAAACCGACCCTAACACAGATTCTGAGGCAGTCACTAGTATTTTGGATCATTTTTTTCTCAAACGGACCTCACCGTTGAGCTCACAAAAACCAAGAACCCCCATTTCCATACAAGGCACATTCGATTTGGGTATCGTTGCATTCTAAGGGAAATTGTTTTTGCGTACCAGGTTCATATGGCCTTGGCATGCATTCGAGGTAGTACGACGAAAAAAATTAACAGGGGCCACTCGGGCGCCACCCACTAGCGGTTTGCGGTCTCGTTGCAGTCACCGTCGAGGTAACTGTTGGTGATCATGTGATTACCGTTAGGGGTGTAGTTAACCGCCAGTCAAGCAGCAAATGCCAACCCTTCAGCCCCCTCTGCTAGGTCCTGTGGGGGACCAGCCCCCGACCGCACCAGCCCCCATGCATTTAGCACCTGGTCATGTGGCGACCAGGGGCTAAATTTTTTCAGCCCCAAGGAGCCTATTATTTTTTTGTAGTGACAACCATACGACCATCAAATTTAAGCTCACCATTTGATGATGTCGGCACTACATCAATATTTTTTAGACAACCTTTTGGGCCCTGCAGTGCAGCTATTGGTTTTTTGCTCATAACTTGAGCATACAATGTCAAAATTGGGAAAATGAGATATCGTCGAAAAATAAGTTTTGAGCTCTATCCAAATCTGGAGGTTTGAATTTCTGATTTATTTTTTTATGGTTTTTTTTACTATCAAAGCTAGATGTTTAGTTTTGCACCTCGGGAGCTCTGTCTTGCGCATCCGGACTCCATTTTGGGCAAACGATATATTGTTAGAAAGCTTGTTCTGAGATCTTTCCAATGTTGTGAGTCATTTTTATGGATTCTACTTCAGGTATATTTTATTCAATTTCTTACAATTTTACAATCTGGTGGGTATCTTGGATGCTTCAGGTCCTCGAATCTTTTCCTTTTGTGGAATGGCTCTTCGTAGGTTGTTCTTTTATTTCAGCAGCTTTCACTTTTCTTTGAGCAGTGTATACTTCACTTTTATAGCATTCTTTTATGCACACGCACTGAGATAAAGTGTCATTTTATTGCATGTATGGGATCTTGCACATGTTCGTGCTCTATGTACTTGCACTCTATTATAAAGTGTCAGGGGGGTTTGATGTTTTCTTTTGTTTTCCATCTACTTTTGTCATGTGAGCGTTCCTCCACTGACATTAGCCTCAAGTATCTCTATATGTATTTATACTATCTTTGCACCTTCGATGTTTCTGGTTCTTCATCATGCAATTCATATTGGACGATCTTTTCAATCTACCTGTCATTACTCCCTTGTTAGCATTATAGGGGGGTTTCTACTGTTGGTTCTTCTTCTTCCTTAGTTCAATAGTGTGAGCTATGTATTTAGTATTTGATTCTATGTACTAGGTGGATACAGTGGCTGGGTACCTATGCATTCCGATGAGATGGATCATTTACCATATGGACACTTTTTTCTTTTCTATTTTTGGAAGCACTCTTTCATCTTTGATTGATCAACTCTTCAGACTTTGGTATTTTTATGCCATTTGTATCTTCGAGTTGAGGTGTTTGCCTAATGATTCGAGTAGTGTCATTTGAGGGAATTCATGCAGATTATAATATTTTGTATCTTCGACTTCAATTGTTTGCCTCCTGATTCAAGTAGTGTCATTTGAGGGCACTCATGCAGAGTACAGTCTTCTCTACCTAGTCATATTTCAGTGGAGGATCTTCAGATTAGTAGTTACTTCTTGACAAAGTTTCCAACTTCTTGCTTTAGTGATGTTGTACATGTTCATCCTTGTTCTTATTTTCTAGAACATTTCCTAGTTTTGGAGGCTTCTTCAATCCTTCAGACTAGTCTTCGTCTTTTTTTGGAGTAGAGTTTTTCCTATGTGGTTTTCTCTATTTCTCCACTTTATAGAGACTCTCTTTTGTACTTGGGTACCTAATCAGGCCTTTTGTTGTTGGGACCCATTTGCTTTTAGTAGTTCTTTCTAGGTTTTTAGCTTCTCCCAAAGTTCATCTTAAGGAGGGGTGTTAGAGTAATAAAGTGTTTACTTATTAATTAAATCATGTTTGATTTAATTACTAGGTCACTTATTAACTCTTTCTACTTAAGCTAAACTTTAGGCATATAATAATTAATTATTTTATTAATTATTATCATGCAACCTAGGTTTGTTCACCCTTTTAGGGTTTTGATCTCCTTTTATAAGGATTGATCTCCTCTTGTTTTCATAACAGAGAATAACATATTGTAACAGATTATTCATTATTGAATTGCAACTTTTGTTTTTGCACATTAATGATTTCTCCTCTCTCGTGGATCCATGTGTTCAAGCTTCTCTAGCTTCTTGCTTCTCTCTCTCTTTCTATGATAGGTGTTTGCATGCATGTGTTCTTGGGAGCTGTGGGTTATTTAATCATCAACTCCAATAATTACTTGTCCGTAGTTGAGTGTTGCAGCAACATAGTCAGCCTCTATTGTGGATTGTGATATGCAATTCTTCTTTTTTCTTGTCCAAGACACAATCCTTTCTCCAAGAAAGAATGCACCTCCACTTGTGCTCTTTCTGTCATCAATGTTACTGGCCCAGTCTGCATCGGCGAACACTTTTACCTTGAAACCTCCTTTGTGAGGAAACCAAAGACCATACTCTTCAGTCCCCTTTAGATATCTAAAGATTCTCTTCACTAATATCAAATGTGTCTCTTTTGGTTTTGCAGAGAATCTTGCCACAATACCTATCGCATGTGCAATGTTCAGTCTACTATGCACAACATACTAAAGCTTAATGATCATTAATCAATAAAGTGTCTCGTTAACCTCTTTGGCATTGTCCTCCTTTGATAACTTGCAGTTAGTTAGCATTGGTGTATCAATCAGTCTAGATTCTTCTTGGTCAAATATTTTAAGAATCTCTTTAATATACTTTTACTGGGATATGAATATGCCTTTACTGAGTTGATGGAATTGCAGGCCTATGAATAATTTTATTGCACCAATCATAGACATTTCAAATTCTTTCTTCATTTATTTGGAAAAGTCAGTCTTTTCTCATTATATCATCGCCTCCAAAGATGATATCATCCACAAATATTTTAGCAATCAAATTTTCTGCTTCTTTACCAGTTTTAAGGTACAGATTGTTGTTGTCACAAGTTCTTGTGAATCCTATGCTTAAGAGCTATGAGTGCAATCTCTCATACCAAGCTCTTGGGCCTTGCTTCAGTCCATAGAGAGCCTTCTTCAATTTGCAGACCATGTCATTTTTCCCTATGGACGAGAAGCCCTCTGGCTACTCTATATATACTTCCTCTTCTAATATATCATTCAAAAATGCGGATTTTACATCTATTTGATATACTTTAAACCTTTTGTGGGCAGCATAGGTAAGCATAATTTGTACCCCTTCTAGTCTTGCTACCTGTGCAAAGGTTTTCCCATAATCTAGTCCTACTTCCTATGCATATCCTTTGTAGACTAGCCTTCCTTTGTTTCTCACCACCTTTCCTTCTTCATTCAATTTGTTTCTAAACACCCACTTGGTGCCTATAACATTCTTGTCCTCAGGTCTGGGTACAAGAGTCCATGTTTCATTCTTTACTATTTTATCTAGCTCTTCTTCCATCGCTTTGACCTAGTTGTCATCCTCTAGAGCTTCTCTTGTAGTCCCAAGCTCTATGGTAGAAAGTAGACAAGTACTTTCTCTAGCCCTTCTCTTTGTTAGAATGTTGTCATGTTTGTCACCAATAATGTTATTAGTGGAATGATAGATGACATACCTTGGTAGAAATGGTCAGTGATCCAAGTCTTCTCTTTCTAGTTGAGCAACATTTCTAGCATGTTCATGAACATTTTCTTGTTCATCTTCTTCAATTGGTCCTTGCTCATGCACATTACCATGTTCCATAGGTTTTTTTGCCTATTCTCCTTCAACAGTGATTGTGATTTCATTGAATTCTATTTGGTCATTGAAGTCATAGCCTCGGTGATTGTCAAATTTACCTTGACTGGTCTTATCACTTTGTTATGAATGCTCATCTATCTTTACGTTTGCAATCTCCACTATTTTTCTTGTCCTTTTATTCAAGCACCGGTAGGCTTTCCTTTTGGTGGACTAACCCAAAAATATGCCTTCATCACTCTTTGGCTCAAACTTACCAGAGTATTCATCTCTCTTGATGTAACAGTTGCTCCCAAATACTCTGAAATAACTTACACTGGGTGTATGATCAAACCATAATTCATATGATGTTTTACTAGCCCCTTTCTTGACTTGAACCTGGTTCAATGTATATACAAAAGTGCTTATTGCTTCTCTCTAGAAGCGATAAGGTATATCCTTCTAAATCATCAAAGTCCTTGCATAGTCTACCAGAGTCTTGTTTCTTCTTTCAATGACTCCATTTTGTTGAGGGGTTCTTGGTGCAGACATTTGTCTTTTTATCCCTTGTTCTTCACAGTAGCTAATGAACTCTTGAGAGGTGTACTCACCTCCTCTGTCCACTTGGGCCTTATAGATTTTAAACATATCGAAGGCCTTTGATTTTTCTTTCAAGAACAATGTCCACATCATCCTTGAAAATTCATCTACAAAGAGCATAAAATACTTGTCTCCATAGTATCTCTTTGTCCTCGTTGGTCCACACAGATCTGTGTGAACAAGATCCAACACATTCTCAGTTGAATAAAACTTGTTGTTGAAGCTTGTATTGGTCAGATTTCCCAACTGACATTCTTTATGCATGGCCCCATTCGACTTTATGATGTCAGGAAGCCCTCTGACTGACTTCTTCCTACTTGCTTTGACTATGTTGTCAGAGTTTATGTGGCATAGTCTTTTGTGTCACAACCATCTATTGTCATCTTTTGCCACAAGGCAAGTTTTCTCAATTTCACCTTTTGTTGTTGCCATAAGGCAAGCCCCCTCAGTTGAGTTTAGGTAGAACAGGTTCCCTTTGCTCTGTCTATCAGTGGTAACTTGTACTTTTGATTGATTCTTGACAATACATGATCCATGTCCAAACTCTAACTGGTATCCTTTGTTGTTCAGTTGAGCCACACTCATCAGATTGTACATGAGTCCTTCTACCCTGTATACATCATCACAAACAACTTCATCACTAAGCGTTATTGAGCCCTTACCTCTAATTGCATAAGGAGCATTATTTCCAAATGTCACTGATCCACCATTGCTAAGCTTCAAGTTGATGAACTTATTTCTGTCACCAGTCATGTGGTGAGTGCATCTACTATCAATGATCCAGTCTTCACATTGGTGGGAGCTGGAGTTAAGTGTCATCTCACTTATCACTGTACTTTCTTCCTTTATTGCCACAAAGGCAGTTTCATCATCTCCTGATTCCTCAGATTCATTATCAGTGACACCTTCCTCATCAAGTTAGCACTCCTTTATTCTTGAATCAATTATACTTTTCTTTATTTTCATTTTCAGGGCATTTAGCCGCAATGTGTCCTATCTTATTGCATGAAAAGAATTCCAGTGGAAGTTTACCTTTGTACTTCCCTTTTCCTCTGGGAAATCTCCTTGCGATGAGTGCTTCAAACTCATCCTATTCTTGTTCTTCTGAGAGCAGATTATCAAGGAAATGACCAAACCTCCTAGTAGAACTATTATCGGTTCCTCTTCCTTTCTTAGTGGAAGCAACATTCATAGAAGACTTAAAAGCAACATCTATCATAGGTAAGCTATTATCATAAATTCTTAATGAAAAAGCAGTTAACTTACCAATTAGAGAGTCAAGGGTGACATGTCATGTGCTCACTGATCTGAGCTCTTGTATAGCTGAGATCTTGATTGCATACTATGGTCACAACATCCTCAGTATCTTGCTTATCACATCCTCCTCGTTCAATTTTCCTCCAGCTCTTTTAATGGAGTTCATCACTTCTTTTATTTTGTTGTTGTAGTGCTCAATGTCTTCACCTTAATTCATTTTCATGTCATCATATTTGCCTTTGCGGATTTATGATTTTTCTCTTTGAACATGTGGATCACCTTCATACATAATTTGTAGTTTTGCCCACATTTTGAAGGTTGTAGTTAGGTTTTCAATCTCTGCATACATGTTATCAGGTAGTGTACTGGCTATCATGTCCATAGTAGTTGTGTGTTCACCTCTAACCTTCAGTTGATCAATCATCAAGGTATGGGTAGGTTCATTGTACTCAGTGATCACATGGTTCCAAAACTGATATCTCATGGTCTTCATGTACAAGCTCATTCTGTTGCACCATAATTTGATGTTTTCTTTAGAGAACTTGGGTCCTTCCTTCCTCATCATTATGATCTTTCCCTTATTGCGGTTAGGTAACTCAAAAATAGGACATGACTATGATACCAATCGACAGTCCTAACCAGTGCTGAGGAAGGAGGGGTGAATCAATACCCAATAAAACTCTAAGACACACTTAGATCCACTAACTAGTACTGCATGTAAAACATATCCTATAAAAGAAATGAACAACACAAAATCACAACAGCATAGAACACCAGATATATCACGTGGAAACCCAAAATGGGAGAAAACCACACCGTGAGTAGGAACTCAAAAAATTTGCACTCTTTTGAAGTGTGCCCTATGAAAAGCCTTCTCTGTTAAGAGATTACAAACACACTGTTAGGCGCGACCCAGTTAAAAGATTTTGAATAAGGCATGTTAAAGCCTGCCTTGTCAGAGGACTTTAAATGTCCAAGGGATTTAGTACAAGGGACTTGTTAATGTCCACCTAGATATTGAGATTTGGCTATTGCAATTGTTAGAGAGCAATAGAAGGGTTAATCCTTTGAAATAGCTTTGCAAAGCCTGATAAGATCATTGTTTCATTCACTGAAATTCATCACTAAGCACCACTAGTATGCTCTCCTCAGGTTACTGTGGTTCCTTGCACATTCTCCTCATTTTCTTCTTCTTTTCTTATTTTCCCTTTCTTTTGCAGTAGCTTTGATCAACGTGCAATTTGACTATTTGTTTTTGGTAGAATGAAGGCAAATGATTATCTTCGTTGACTGAAGAATATATACACTTCTTGTAGAGCATAGGATAGTTGTACAATTGAGATAAAGAAGCGCATATCAATCAAATCAAATTACAAAAGATCTTCTTGTTCTTTGTCATTGCGATCCCCATAAAGATCTCATGTTGATCTACCATACAGTCGTGTCTCAGTCTTAAAAGGAAACATTAGATGTGTGTCACAAACTTTCCCTTAATAGAAAATCTGCCATGAATCCATCATTCAGACATGTTTTAGTCTTTAAAGGAAACATCATATGTGTGTCACAAACTTTCCCTTAATAGACGATCCTCCATGATTTGTGAAACAAATCACAGTAAAAGAATCTCCTTAGTATATGTCAACTATGCCTTTCATCGGTCTCATCAAATAGTAGATATACATCAGTCTCAATGATATCTTAGCAATCATTGTAGACTGGTTTACACCTTTCCTTATGTAGTTTTTGGGTCTCTACCTTCACCAGTTACTTCTATGTTCTCTGTCTACATCGGTCACTGCTCCGGTCATTGCCTTCACCGTCACCAACTCTGAACAGTTAGTACTACGGCGAGTACTCTGTTCAAGTGCATTTTTGGACTTTGCTTAGCTTATCACTATGTCACTGGTTTCCTAGCATTTGGACATTGTTAGCATATACATCAATGACAACACCATTGATTATTATATGTGGTCTCTTTACCACTTGCATCCTTACCAGTAATGCCAACATATATTATCGATAATCTCGTTGGCTACCGATAAGTGTGTTTATTTCTTTCTCCTTTTTGGTTTTTCTCTTCATTTCAAGGTAGGAACTTCATACCTCCCTTGTTCTTATTTTTTATGCTTCTAGTTTGTTGCATTTGTCAGGTGCGATGTTATTATGCTTATTCCCCACTTGTTTCAATAAATTTGGCACTCTTTTGGGTTTATTTGATATTTGCATTTGATATGGGGTTTTTACATACCGTTATATTACATGTTTCTCTTTGTGTGGATAGGAAGTAAATTTTATTGGATATATTTGGTGTTGTTCATCAAGGAACCATTGGGTTTTCCTAGATTCATGATCTTTTGAGTTTGAATTTTGAACATTTTAGAGGTCCATCATTGGCAATGACCTCAAGGACTATATTTTCACCAAATTTGGGATTTTATGGATGTTGGATATATGATATCCTAATGTGGGGTAATGGTTTTGATTGAGAAAATTTTGTGATAGGATCCTTGGTATTCGTGCTTTTGGCTATAAGGTCGATTGAGTGTTCTATATGCACAATTGCCTTTGTGTGTGTTAATTTAAGGATAAGATTATATGGATTTTAAATTTTCCTTTCAAAATCTAATTTATATATAATAAATTCTCAATATACATGATATATATAATACTGATATACTAATAAATATATTAATAATCAAATTTTGTTTTTAAGAACTGAATTTATTGAATGAATGAGACTTGTATTGCACTGTGGTATATACTTGTCTTTATTTGATTAAGAGAATGGTATATATGTGTGTGGAGAGTCATGATGGTAGATAGATGTGTCTCCATGTATAGAGACATGTCTCTCTATCGGCATGCATCCCCACAATGTCTCTTAAACACCGATAACTAACAGTGATTACCCAAACCGGTGAACTTGTTTAAACAAACCGATACATTTTGATATATAAGTCATGCTCAAAACAAACAGATACAAATTGATATTAATGTTAAGTTGATAAGGAAGATATAGTGATTAATTTTAATTAGTGAAGAGATAATTAATATCAATTACTTTTTGAATCGATGAATATAGGGATCGATTAATATATTTGATCTCATTTCTATTTGATGTCATTTGATCTTGATATGAGAGGAGATTAATTGCAATTTTTTTATAAATGTCAACACTCTCTCTTAGCCAGGGAAGATAAAATCCATCATCTAAGAGAGAAACACAAAGTTAATCATGAGTTTATTTTGGTATCACATCATCGTGATATCAGAGATATGGTCTGACCAAGAATATCAAGTCTCGTGATATTCACCATAACTTATAGATTCATAAAAATATCATCTCATGATATTTGGGAGCATAGGCCACAAAAAATCAAGTGCCTTGATACTCACCAAGTACTTAGAGTAATGGCCTACCAACATCAAGCCTCATGATGTCCACCAAGTACTCAAAAATTTATAAAGATATCATCTCATGATATCGGGAGCATTGTCCTATAGAATATCAAGTTGCATGATATTCACCAAGTGCTCAAAGTAATGGCCTACCAACATCAAGTCTCATGATGTCCACCAAGTACTCAACAATCGTCCATAGGTAATGTGCACTTACCATAGGAACATTCATGTCATCTATCATGATCTGTTTCAACTATCAAAAGATGTCTATCACAATAAAAGATCATGGCATGTTTAAAGAACTCAATCCACCATGCAAGATATCATCTATCATGATCTATTTCAGCCATCATAAGATGTCTATCATGATAGAAGATGAAGTTATTGTAAGATTGTCACCTTCCAATAACTTTGACAAATACAAGTGATAATCATTTAGAAGTCGTCACTTCATCATGATTTACACAGGGCCCATATAGTAATGAAATAACATTAGTACAATAATCAATGTTACAATCATATTGAAAGTTTGCCTCATAAGTGTTTCATCTTCATCAGTGAACTCCCTCTTAATCACAAGATATTTTGAAGTTCTTTAGAATACAAGTTTCTCTTAATACAAATATGAATAGAAAGGTCTCTATGTTTCTTGAACAGTTGTTTACCATTTGAGTTCTTACTCTTTTTCCTTTTCAATTTAGCAGTGAGAATCTGAATATCTCCATTTGTGTATTTCACATTGATTCCTCTAGCTATTAGATTACACACTTCTTGAATGCAGTCAACTTTGAGTCGATCAAATTTGGGAAGTTTGGAGTGAGAACTTTTTCCTTGTCTAAAGTTTTCCCATGAGATTGAAAGTTTATTTAAAGTTACCATAGTCAACTCTTTATTATTATAGATGTGACCAATTGTTGGGAGTTGGTTTCTTAATTCACTTGTCCTCATAAAGTATGAGGTGATGGTCTCTCCTTTATTCATTTTAACATTAGATAGTTTATTTTTAAGAGTGAGAATCCTACTAGTGTTGTTGATCTCGTACGTGTTTTTCAGAGCTTTGAACATTTCATATGTAGAGTCTAGCTTCGTGATAATAGGTAGTAGATGATCTTCTACTCTATCAACTAATAGTTCCATTGATCTGGTATTGTCCTTTTCCTATTTGTTCTTCTCGTCATTCTCATTAGATTTAGGAGGATTTTCTATGATGGATTTTAACTCATTCTTTCTTTGTATTAGCATCACTCGTAGTTCCCAAGATTCAAAATTTGAAGCACCTTTAAGTCTGTCTTCAAGTTTGATTTCATTCACCATTCTATAGGTAAAAGGTTTCAAAAAATATGATCTTGATCTTCTTTTAATCTAATCGGATCTTCCTTCAAGCAATTAGACTTTATAGAAGGAACCTAGCTCTAATACCATGTTAAATTTAAGGATCATTTTATATGACTTTTAAATTTCCTTTCAAAATCTAATTTATATATAATAAATTCTATATATATATATATATATAATATTGATATAGTAAAGAATATATTAATAATCAAAAAATATTTCCAAGAACTGAATTTATTGAATGAATGAGACAATATTGCATTGTGGTATATACTTGTCTTCATTCAATTAAGAGAATGGTATATATATGTGTGTGTGTGTGTGTGTGGAGATCCATGCTAGTAGATAGACATGTATCCTCGTATGGAGACATGTCTCTCTATTGGCATGTCTCCCCACAATGTCTCTTAAACACTGATAACTAATAGTGATTACCCAAACTGATGAACTTGTTTAAACAAACTGATACATATTGGTATATAAGTCATGTTTAGAACAAACTGATACAAATCGGTATTAATGCCAAGTTGATAAGGAAGGTATATTGATTTTAATCGGTGAGCAGATAATTAATATCAGTTACTTTTTGAATCAATGAATCTAGGGATCAGTTAATATATTCGATCTAATTGGTATTTGATGTCATTCGATCTTAATATAATATGAAAAGAGATTAATTGCAATT